>OX401405.1:36432653-36607653 GCA_947846245.1 Cerastoderma edule | reverse complement strand
TGGAGGGCCGACAGCACGTCTTTTCCTGTTTATAGCAATATCTGAATCGATTCCACTTGTAAGGTGAGCACCTGGAGGGCCGACATCACGTCTTTTCCTGTTTATAGCGATATCTGAATCGATTCCGCTTATAAGGTGAGCACCTGGGGGGCCGACATTACGTCTTTTCCTGTTTATAGCAATATCTGAATCGATTCCACTTGTAAGGTGAGCACCTGGAGGGCCGACATCACGTCTTTTCCTGTTTATAGCGATATCTGAATCGATTCCACTTGTAAGGTGAGCACCTGGAGGGCCGACATCACGTCTTTTCCTGTTGATAGCGATATCTGAATCGATTCCACTTGTAAGGTGAGCACCTGGAGGGCCAACATCACGTCTTTTCCTGTTTATAGCGATATCTGAATCGATTCCACTTGTAAGGTGAGCACCTGGAGGGCCGACCGAACGTCTTTTCCTATTTACAGCGTTATCTGAATCGATTCCGTTTGTAAGGTGAACACCTGGAGGGCCGACACTACGTCTTTTCCTGTTTAAAGCGATATCTGAATCGATTCCACTTGTAAGGTGAGCACCTGGAGGGCCGACATCACGTCTTTTCCTGTTTATAGCGATATCTGAATCGATTCCACTTGTAAGGTGAGCACCCGGAGGGCCGACATCACGTCTTTTCCTGTTTATAGAGATGTCTGAATCGATTCCACTTGTAAGGTGAGCACCAGGAGGGCCGACAGCACGTCTTTCCCTGTTTATAGCGATACCTGAATCGATTCCGCTTGTAAGGTGAGCACCTGGAGGGCCGACATCACGTCTTTTCCTGTTTATAGCGATATCTGAATCGATTCCACTTGTAAGGTGAGCACCTGGAGGGCCGACACTACGTGTGTTCCTGTTTATAGCGATATATGTATCGATTCCACTTGTAAGGTGAGCACCTGGAGGGCCGACAGCTCGTCTTTGTCTATTTATAGCGATATCTGAATCGATTCCACTTGTAAGGTGAGCACCTGGAGGGCCGACATCACGTCTTTTCCTGTTTATAGCGATAGATGTATCGATTCCACTTGTAAGATGAGCGGCTAGCGGACCTGAAAGGTGTATCATTCGCCTTACCCTTTTTAGAGAGATATCAGAATCAGACTTATGTGTAAAATGGGTGGATCTTAGACCTGTAGGACCAAAGTCTCGCTTTTGTCGACGTACAACCACATCTGGATTGAGATCACTTCTGACATCGTTAAAACCTTCATCGTTTTCAACCGCATTATCAGACGATCCGAATTCATCCAATCCTCGTTTTGTTCTTACTCCCTCTCGGCTCTGTCCGTCAGCTCCGTAAAGTCTTGCAGGACATATAACAGGATGGAGAAATACAAGTATCACGAAAAATGCTCTCATGTTCTTGTACCTGAAAAAAGAAAAACAAAATATATGGTATCTGTAAAAACATTAGAGTAAATAATACAGAGAATGCCAATCGATGTAAAATAAATAAGTTTAAACTATACTAAACGAACTCTTAGCAGTATTGTTGACGGTTCTGTGATAGGACAATTCGCTTATCTTGCAGTTTGTAATAGTTGTCCAGTGTACGTTGAAGCAAAGTTGTTTTCCAGCGTCATACAAGGACAAACGAAATAACATGAGTATGTTCAATTGTATAGCACCACCTTAACCATTAACATTGAAATCAGTTTTCGAAAAAAGAAATATATTTGTTTCCTTCTAGACAGGAGTTTAATGTCACAAGTACGTATCTAGTTTTGTTTTAGCGCAGTTAGCAGAGAATCAAGTAAAACTTTGTGATTTATTAGGAAGAAAGGATGACACCGTTTCTTTCTTCCTATCAATGTAGAGTGCCACTTTCGAGCATCATAGTACATGTCCCCTGGATGACCTACCATTACTAGAATGCGAAATGTGTCTTGCCCAAGGTCATTTCATGTTGAAATATATGGTCGACTTAGGGAATCGAACCTTGGTTCGCCGGTCCCCGACGGTGACCATTACAGCAGTGGGTCCTTTAGATATGCCAATACTGATGCAATGATTTGACTTGTATGATAGATAAAACTTGACTTGTCTTGGCAATTTCTTTTTTTTTTTCCTACAAATATTCCAAAAGCCGCTCACAAGCGTTACTGAATCGTTTATATTTTTTAATCTGCTTTCAGCTAGCACACTAAAACACTATTCAGATTCTGTCACGGTTATCCGAGCCAATCATACGGATACTGCTTACTCAGTGAAATAGAGATTATTTCAGAAAAGTCTTATTTTGCAATATTTTTCCACATATATGACAAAAAGAAAACGGCGCTTAAGGACAGTACCATATATTCAAACACATATCAGAATCAATGTATGAATAATCTATTTATTTACTCACATAACAGGTCATACCTTGCTAAATAAATCCCAACTTATAAATCTGTAATTACTATTGTACATAGAGCGATGTTGGTTTAATTAACGATGAATATATATATATATATAATATACCTCACTACTAATTACTTTTTCAACAGGCCTGGACTAGTTTCAGGATAACAGTAGCGCTATCGTATAAGTTCTCATGGTATACGCACGATACAGGATAGAAGTACGATCAATTTACGATATGTGATTTACGATATTCGATAGAGCGGCTTTCTTACATGAGTTCTCAAGGTTTACGCACGATTCACGACAGATATACGAACTACTTACGATGTGCGGTTCAAAATCCATGAGCTGGCCGATTCGATTCGTTACGATCCGATACGATCATCTGATTTACGATATCTGATATACGATATACGATATGCGATTAACGATGCACGTTAGGAAGTTAGGACGCATTACATGTATCACCTAAGTACATGCCTGCTAAAATTGCGTGCCCTTAAAACAGAAACTGGCATGTTGTAATGTTCTCTGGTCTGCACTAAAACAACATCTCCGGTCCGTCTTAAAAAAGAAAAGAAACAGTAACGAATATGTTGACTATCTCTAATATGTAAAAGAAATAAAAGAAAAATAACATTCAGTGAACCAATTCATTTTGTTGCCAAGGAAATAGATGGAAACAACATGTGATAGACAACATTTGTTTTATTTTAATGAATATATTTTTCTTTTATTCATTGTTCGTTTGTATTAACAGAAAAGTATTCATTAGATGTTTGATAAAAGTAGAAAAGTATTTGTTTTCCGGTCTTTTTTCGCCAAAATGCAATGAGTGTATTTTTATCAATCGAATAGACGAGACCTTGTCCATGTATAGCAAACCTTACTAATTGTTTACATATATCAGCCCTTTACGAAATACGGTTTACAATATACGTTCTATGATATCTGATTTACGATACATGTCTTACGTTATACGTTCACCATACAACTCGATACGATAGATTTGTTTTGTCTGATCCGATCCGATGCGATATGACTGATACGTTACGGTTCCATTTTGGGATCAAATACGTTACGTTACGATACGAACGATATACGCTGTTTTCGGAAATTCATACGATAACACTACTGTAAGATAGTGAAAGCCCTTTGACACTAGCAGCTGTGCGTATGTTGTCCGATAATTAATAAAATGTAAAGGTGTACTTGTTTATGCGGGCACTGTATGGCACCCATGAAACGTTTTACTAAACATTTGTGTAGGTCAAAACTAATAAACATGGCTTGTATCTTGAATGATAGTACAATATTGCAATGTGGCACGTCATTGTCTCGGAGAGACGAATTCAAGGATGGGTTACTTTGCAATATTGCTTAGACGGTATTGAAAAAAGAACAAATCTTGTTTTGAACTTGCATAAATTTTTAGCATAAAATGTCCAATAAATGGTACACTGATGTTTTAATGTGGTCGACCTGTTACCCTGTGGTACCGGGTTCAATCCTTACATGCGCAGTTTGTGTTTCGTGCGAATGTCACACGAAACAGTACTATCAACGGTTATTTACCTATATTATCTTGGCGGCTCGCCTGGATCCAACCTGTTTGCATGAGTTCGGTTCCATCATTCTAAGTGCTAAAGACATTGTCTGCATGATAAGCAAAATGTTAACATTAATAATTAAAAAGACAGCTTCGTTTTAAAGTAAAACTGAAACTCGATGGAACTAATTTCGCCCATTTTCTCTTACCAAGATTAACTACCGAGGACGATTGTGAACACTTCTTTCACGTTGTTATCCAAATGTGGTCTTGTTGATATTTACCTATTTTCTAGATCGAATAGCTCCATTCAAATATTAATTAAACCTTTTGGAATATGTACAGCTGTTACATCTATAAGCCAATTAAAAAGCCAAATGGTATTCATAAGAGTACGATATTTACACATACTGAATGCCATTTCTAACCTTTGAGGCTGGTAAATTGGCCTTGTTACCCAAGGTTGTAGGTCAATTACATTGACATCAGTGCCTCACAACTTAGATTAATCATTTCTGGCCTGATTTCTGGATACATAACCAGTTCTTGCGCCAGATGAGAATTAACAAAAGGTCGCAATGTGTATGACGCTTTCTATATGAATGTATATATGCATGAATCTATGAATGTATTATACAGCACGGGATATCATATACCTCCAGAACCGGAAATTTGATGGTCAACTCATGCGTCGTACACAATGTGGCTATCATTAGGAAAAGTATGTGAGAAAAGCAAAAAAGTATCTTTGGCGCGGCCATCATCGTTTGAACATAAGATCGTAAACATTGGTCACGTGATTCCACCGCCTGGATTGGCCGAGTGAGATGTGTTTATTTGAGTCATTATTGAGAAACTTCAAAAGCATTGTATCATGAGTCATTCAATTAAGCTTGATCGCGATTCAGATATCGACCAATAAGAGTACACATGAACTTAATGACCATTTCCGACAAGGGTGAATTTCGAATGTGTCCTGTCCATTAAAATACGACCCGGAAGGTTTGGCGGGAAATTGACTCTCGAATCTGCTCTTAATATTCCACTCTACATAAAGACCGCTCCCGTATATTGCTGCAGTTATTGTGCAACACCTTTGAATGGTCAAGATATTCGACAGAATGGTATGTATGTACTGACATCATGTAAAGTCTCTTGATATTTAACTTAAAATAAAGACCGCTCCCCAATCTTGTTTCGTTTTCGTACTTCACCTTTTATTGGCCAACGATATTCGACATATCGGTATGTATTTACTGACAATATCTAAAGACTCTTAATAGTTAACTTAACATACAGACCGCTCCACAATCTTGTTGCGTTATCGTACACCACCTTTCATTGGTCGCGATTTTCGACATAACGGTATGTATGTACTTACCTCCTTTGAAGACTCTTGATATTTAACTTAACATGAAGACAGTTCTCAAATTGTATTGGGTTATCGTTAGACACCTTCGATAGGTCACAATATTCAACATGGTGAATTCTCTGTACTGGCCTCATTTATAGACTCTAGATATTCGACTTTACATAAAGATCGGTCCCTTATATTGTTGCGGTTATCGTACAACACTTTTGATGGTTCATGTTACTCACCATAATAGTATGTACGTACCGACCTCATCTGAAAACTAAATATTCAACTTAACATGAAGACAGTTCCCCAATCTTTTTGTGTTATCGTTTAATCCCTTCCCTCCGATATTCGACCTAACTGTATGTATGTACTGATCCCATTTACAGACTCTACGTATTCAACTGACCATAAAATACACTCTCAAATCGTATTGCGTTATCGGGCAACAACTTTGATGGCCAACGATATTCGACACAGTGTTATGTATGTACTGACCTCCTTTGAAGACTTGAGATATTCAACTTAACATGAAAACAGTTCCAAAATCGTGTTGGGTTATCGTTAGACACCTTTGATGGAGCACGATATTCGACACAATGGTACACGTATGTATGTACTGCCCTCACTTAAAAACTGTAAATATTCAACTAAGCATTATTACCGCTCCCTAAAAACGTTGCGTTATCGTATAAAACCGTTTGTGCCTCGCAATATCCGACATATGGTAAAGCATTTTTTAGTGCTGCTTCGTGATATATTATACGCTCTCCAAACAATATCTGAACGGCGATTAGTATTGTTATAAAACAAAATTACCAGTTTTTTGTCGTGATGTCTAACCACACAGGCAAATATATCACAGATGTCTTTTATTTTAAAGTGTCGTCTGCGAATCTTTCCAATTGAGAGAATTAATGTCTGAAGCTGATAATGCAAAAAAAAAAAAAAAAAAAAAAAAAAAACACATTTGATTTGAAATGATTTATTACTTTTTATGTCGGATGCAACCCGCTCTCAATCATTTTAATTGAGGAAATCATTAGGAAATCATTAGCTGTGATAAAAAGAGAAAAAGCAGACGACAAATATTGCTTAGCAAGGCATTTTCTTCGCAAAATTAGTTGTTTCGAAGGAAATGTCTTTCTTACTACTTTTAGAGACCTGTGTGAATCAAAAAAGGTTTGCTTATTCTGAGGAGCTTTCCCTATTTTCACAAAAGCTTTAAAGGCTCGTGAAAGGAGACTTATGCAAAATCAAACTATAAGTTTTCGTAATTTGTTGATCAGATTCAAATTGTTATAAAAAAAAAAACATTAGCACAACTTAAACGTGAAAGCCAACGAGAAATAACCCAGTGTAATGACTCAGATTGCCTGATTCTTCACCTCTGACCTGGTCACCTGATACACAAAATTTTGAGCCGACCAATCAGAATTCGTTCTTTCAACCATGTAAACAAACAGATTGTTGATAAACATGCTTGAATTGGAGACAACTATATTTCAAGCACAAGATAACTTATGTTTAAGGAGTTTATTAAATAGGGTCTCACAGCATTCATAAATAAATTTCCATGACTTTATGAACATAATAAAAGAACTTCATATATTTTGTCAGTAATTCGTTTGTACTCATATCGTTTCATGTGCCTTTAACTGCAGTTATGTTGAGATAAATATACTGGAACATGTCTATGGAGGAGAACGTTTAATGCCTTCAGCCGTCTAATAATGGCGACTTATTGCACCCGTCTGTGAAATCACCATATCTCTTCAACAATCTCCAGACGACTTTTTGCTTATGCAAAATTCGTGCATTTTTTAAGAGCCCTTTTCAGTGAATAGGGAGTGATTCCATCATGAATAAACTGTCTTATAGCAAAATTTTTTAATTCTTTCTTTACCGTTCGAAATTGAGAGCTGTTACAGACGACAATGAAATAGAAAAAATGCAAACGTTTGCAGACGACATTTAACAACAAACTGTGAACATATCACTATTGTGTATATATATATATATATATATATATATATATATATATATATATATATATATATATATATATATATATATATATATACTTTATATGCAGTTTAACACCCTGTCAAGATTTTTAGTTATGATACGGGTTCTGAAATGTCTTGCCAAAGGATACAACTACGTTATCAGAGGTACGGGTAGGGGCTCAAATCCAGGACCCGAGAGTTTTTGGCCAGTCACCGTAGCTAGCCATTTGGTCACGCAGGATCCTTAATTACTGTTTGCAATAAAACACATAAGCATTATGTCCCTCCCCCAAAGGAAAACATTAACAAGTAGTAAGCAGCGATCGGAAAAGCCGAGGACAGCTTAGTTATAGAGAGTTTGAACTACTTTATATACAAAACATGGCTGATAGGATTTTTTCTCTATTTCTTCGTCTGCCATAAGGCGCCGGACAGCATTTCGAATGGAAATATGCTAAACTGGGTCGGATATTTGACCCTTTGTATACCAATACCTGTATTCGACTGTTCGTCTGCAGAAAAGTTATGCAATAGTTTTTGGAGAAGTAGAGATGTCACATATGTTATATTTCCCATTTTATAATTGCTTTTTCCTTCTTCACACGTTAATCAAGCGGAAGTCAAAATAAAATGTCGTTGAAACAATACAGTCATTGTATTGTTTTATGATAAACAATTAAAATGCTATTGAAAGCATAATTGACTCAGGAAGCGTCAAGGTATCTAAATATGTACAGTCGGTACGTGGTAGATCTCAATACCGTTGTAACGCTTTGTACTTGTATTAGATAAATTTTATTCACTGTATACAGACTATAAAAACTCAACATTTATGATCTTACCACATTCAAGATATTCAAACAATTGTGGTTTAGGAATTAACTTAAAATAAAAACTTTAAGAATTAACTTTAGTGACAATGGGATAAACTGCTCACAATGAGCAATTCACCTTTTTTCACGATGGTTTCCAAAGTCTTCTGTGGAAGATTGGATATTTTCAGTAATTATGGAGTCAGTGGCTTAAACGGTAGCCTAATGCTTCCAACGGAACCCTAACTCGACATAATTGTTTGCACAAAGTCACCCTAACTCGACATAATTGTTTGCACGAAGTCACCCTAACTCGACATAATTGTTTGCACAAAGTCTCTCTTTACACCGTTGTCATAATGCAAATCCTTCACAAAAATAGATGAACTGGCTTAGTATAGGGCTATATTAAGCATCGTTTCCCTCAACCACATCCTGTTTCTTCCCTATATACATACATATACTGCGCATATGTCATTGGAACTATGTATAATTCATTGGTTGAAGAGTCAGAAATTTGAAACAGACGACAATAAACCAAGTATTCATTATGAGCGAGCATTCATCTTTTTTAATTGACTACATTTCATGGGTCATACGTCAAGTGGTCCAGTTATATGATTACAGCACAGGGTCCAAGGTTCAATCCTCCACAAGCGACTCTGAAACATTTCGTTGGACTGTCCTTTGGCAAGACACTACAGAGCACTATTACCGGTGAGTAAAGCCGTAAGATAAGTGAAGTACCGATGACACAGAGTGTCAATATAAAAACACATCAATCAAATGGTTTTCCTTTCAAAGCCATTAAAGTGCATCCTGTAAAGCTAAAGGGAGAACTCTGACACTTTTGAGCCATTTTCTAAACAATATACATGATGTATTATCGAAACAGCGAATATGCTTCAAGAACATAATATACTTTTATTGCATACATATAATAAACATAGTACATGACCTAAACAAATACAGTTAACATAAACATCGTCAAAGAGAAACAGGATAGAGTGATTTCATACATAAACTTAGTACACAGCCTAAATAGAAACATTGAATAAAAACATCGTCAGGGAAAAACAGAACAATTTGAAGGCCTATGTCTTTATTGTATGAATAAACATAGTTCACAGCCAAAACACATACAATTGATATATAAATTGTAAAAAAAAACTTGTTTCATACATTAACATACTATAAAGCCTAAATACATACAATTGATATATAAATTGTAAAAAAAAGTAGACTTATTTCGTACACAAACATTGTATACAGCCTAATTACATACAATTGATATATACATTGTTAAAGAAAGCTAAAACAGATTAATGACATACATAAACATAGCACATGGCCTCAACACTTACAGTTGATATATACACCACCAAGGAAAGCACACAGTGTACATATACGCATCATTCTGTCACTTTTTGTCTCAAAAGAGCTTGCATATCTGATGCTCATCGATTCAATTCGATAATTTACGTTTGGGTAGTACAGGATCAATTAGACAAAAATGTCCTTGATTGTAATATGTCATGTTTTGGTGACAACATTACTAAGGATACGATTGCAATTCATTATTGGGTAAGCCTTTCACAAAGCTTGTGTTGATCCCTCGGCAATTTTATAAGGCATTCTGCAAAATACTCCCCATTTCCATCGAGACCACATCGACAGTAGAAGATGTTTGTACGGCACATCAAAACAAGTAGTGTAACGCCTATCCAACATTTTTTTTCGGGATATCTTGATCAAAACCAGTATTGCCTTATAACCTGGGCACATGGTTTAAAGTCGGAACTTTACCGCAATCACCAGGAGTGTCATAGCGAAAAAACATGTCTAATGTGACGGTAATAGGGTTTATGTATAAATAGTACTTCTACAGTCTCGCTATAGAAGCCGCCTTTTATGGGTGATTCGGTAGAGTGGTTGGCTTTTTCTCGAAGTTAAGCAACGTACATCGCGGCAAGTACCTGGATGGGTGACCCACGGTGGCTTTACTCTGAAAGGGACCCGTTACACGTTACAAAATTGGTGGCAGCGGTGTGATTTGGTTTGATATCACCATCATTCCCGTACCCTTAATTGTGCGACGCATGCTCTCGATCCTTGTTTCTGCTATGTAGCAGTGTGTATAGTGACAGTAGTACCTACTTGAATCGTAAAAAAGGCGGTAACTGCCCATGTATGTATTTGTGACATTTGTGACTTCGGGACGAAGTCAACAGAAAGGTGGGAGAAATGTGACGGTAATAGGGTTTATGTATAAATAGTATTAAATACTATTTCTACAGTCTCGCTGTAGAAGCCGGCTTTTATGGGTGATTCGGTAGAGTGGTTGGCTTTTTCTCGTACATCGCGGCAAGTACCTGGATGGGTGACCCACGGCTTAACTACGAGAGGGACCCGATACACGTTACACTACAATCGATCTTTCGTTCTCTGTATATAACAAAAAGCAAGCACTACCATTTTATAATCTGATAACATGTTTATGAGTTTGGGCTCTTACAAAGCTAGAAGCTGGCAATAGACCTCGTTTTAAAAAGACCCATTCATTAAGATGATGATAACAACGAGGGTCCTATGGTTTTGAATAGATTTCAAAACTACACAGTTCTCAAAGTGCATCACAGAGCCAAAAAGGAATTGAACTCTAAATGTTCAACCTCTTTGGAACACTTTCGTTCAATTCCCAATCATTAAACCAATCAAAACGTTGTCTCAGTTTAAAGAATGTGCTGTCTTTGGCAAAATCTGCTTTAAACAAACAGTCTTAAGGTAGAATACCCATAATCCGCTATTTTCAAATTTATTCTTTCATCGGGTGAATTCAGTCGTTCTCGGCATACATCGGCCGGGCCGGAACTATGCGCACGAAAGATAAATGTTTTCTGCAGCACATCAAATCATCTTTCGCAGTTTTTTTCTCTTTCAATGTGTGAAACAGAAGTGTTCACATGATAGAACATTTGCCGTTCGATTTATCGCCATATTTCTTCTCATATTCCTCAACCTCTTTTAGATAGGACAAGGGAGGCCACCGATTTTCCTCGACGCGTGTTTTGTTATCTCCCTTTAATTTGGGGAACTCCGGTCGGCCCTCGAACGCCGTGTAGTTACTGGAGATGAAGAATAGACACCAGTTGGCGAGTTGGTCCGCGTTGTATGTCTGGAAATATAAGAGAAAATCACATGTATAGTTAATTCATGTATTGCGTACACATTGTGAGAGGATTCGATTAACCCTTGTATTATGGAACCGACTTCAAACCGAAAATCAATGGCGTAACATGTTCGAGCCCAACCGACACCTCTGGTTTCGTGGGAATGGCCTTGACAAGTCACTTTAGAGCCCTAGCCCAGTACTGGTGGATCCGGGGAAGACATAGGAGTCACAGGGTTGGGCCTTTATCCTGTATGTAAAGCTATGCGATAAACGGTAAAACGGTGTATTAAAAGTCATTATCTTACACAATATGTATCAAATTACTAAAAGAACTATTTAGAAAGAACTATTGTAGTTTTGTTTCGTTTTTCAAAAAAAAAAAAATGGAAAAATGCTGCCTACCTGGCAAGTCAATAACAGCCCAATGACATCAACCTCAGCTCTCTCAATACACTTTGACACCGATTTATCAATCTCCTTCGTGATATAGAGTTCACAGAGATTGACCAATCGTTTTTGTCCGTATTCATCCGCGAGCACCATTAGACCCACAGAGTCGGACTCTTCGATCGGAGAGTGGTCGGTATAAAGATACTCCAGAAAGGCGAGTAGCGTCTCTTCGTCCGAGTTTGGAATGTCGATCTGTAATGACAGAGTTTTATTTGTCTGTATAGATTAATATGTTTAAAATAAAATGAACAATACTGGTCTCATCTTTTCTTTTCTGTAACATACCCATAGAATAGAAAAAAATGTTTGGATGAGGTTCCATGATCTCTGAAAAACGAAATGCGACCATAACACAGTTTTTGTTGACAACATAAAAAGGTCAATGTGCAGCAAGAGCAAAGGTTTTGCAGTAGGCCTAAATTAACCATAAACTGGTTTACCAGTGTTAAATGAATTTCGTGGCATTTCATGAAACCTCTTTAGCGAGTCAACTTACGAAATATTACGAAAATATCGCATTGGCGAAAGCACTTTGGTTATTATTGGTTTTTCTTTTCGTGAAGCAATTTTTCACAACTGTGTACGTACCTCTGTAATACTACCTTTACTTTCTACAAAATGACCACCAAACATGGCCGCCATGACCTCACACCGCGTGGCCAAAACACACTTATGTGCATAAACCTTTGCACCTGCGAAAAGAAATTGTATAAAGGGTCAATACAAAAACATTCAGGTAAATAACTGATTTCAATTAAAATAATTGATCAAAGCCAGTTATTATTCCAGAAAAACAGTCAAATTACCAGATACCATTTTCCTAAAATAGCAATGTTAATGTCAAATGTTAAAAAAAAGGCATCTTATAACATGATCTCAAACAAAGAATATTGCAGCTTTATCTATGAATAATGATGCAATGTTCAGGCAGAGCAGTGCAGATTCCCGATAAAAGTGATCTATTGTAGCATAAATATATATATCATTCTGTAAATGTGTAACTTTTGGTAGAAACAACAAAAAACAACAACAACATTTACCTTGAACTTTAAACACGACATCTGCCCTTTCTGATTGGTTGAAAAACAGTTTCTTCATTTTGGCTCCCGTTTCATCATTAAGGAAGGTTCCTATGCTGGGGTTCAGGAAGTCCTGTTCAGTTAGGAGGTTCGTACAGATTGTGCTGAGCTGGGGAAGTTTGAATATTTCCGCCACTTTCTGTAGATCGTTCAGCTCGTCTTCGCTGACGTCGTCAGGGTCTGGGAACTTAGGCACACCTGTAAGGGGATTGTTTGTGTTATCTTTATAATCAGGCTCAGCTTTATTTCAGATGTATTATCGTGAACCTGGTAACGATCAATTGTGCCCAATGGCCTATATAGAACAGGTGTTTTGTACAATTGTAACTGTTTGGCTTATTCACGTACGCATGATCAGACAGAGTGGCCTGCTAACATCATCGATGAATTCCGATTAATTTTGTTATTTTTTGGTACAACGGTAGCCGGTGGCAGATTCCTGTGCAAAAAACACCGAAATACAACAATGTTCCGGCTCGTATGACCTTTTATTTAATGGAAATAGTATTATGACCGGAGAGCAAACTTTAAGAAAAACAAGGATAGCACTAGGGTTCATTACATGACTTAACATGAAGGACTTCATAAAGGGGTATTCAAAATGGGTATCTTTATTCTTAAAAAGCCCCGAGAAATTGTGGTATATATTTTGGGACGTTTACAACAATGAAAGTTGAAGAAAAGCTTTCGTCAGGTATCTCTACAAACTGTGTGAGCGAGTAAACACAAAAGTCGCAGCGCAACCGTTTCACGGACCGACACCTTTAAAAGCAACAATGCTTAAAATGCATACCCGAATAGAGAAATTCCAACACCCTGACAAACGTCTTGTAAAATTACATACCCGAATAGAGAAATTCCAACACCCTGACAAAGGTCTTTGCGCATATATCTGCACTCAGCTCTATAACGGTATAATTATTCTTTAGTTGTTTGGAATCCTCCGCTTGCTCCTTCTTGTGTACGGCTGCAATCCCCGGTACGGCGCCCGAGTTCAGGTGTTCAACACTGTAATTCTCGATAGCGTTGATTTCCTTCAGTTGATTACTCTGTAAATTGTGAAATGTGGTCAAAAAAGTATGCAAAACAGTCAAAGAGTTTCATGTATGTTAACAGACATATTTTATGTCTGTTTAACGAGAAAGTATGCCAAAAAGAGTTCATCAGTTTGTTGTATCTTAGCAAAATTTGTCTGTTTTACGAGAAAGTATGCAAACACGTTGAACAATTTGATGTATATTAACAAAATCTGTCTCATTTACAAGGACTAACACTGAAGCCCAGTCTTCGTTTATAAAAACGTCTTTTATTTAAAAGTAGTTATTGCATATGTAACCCTCCAGCTAAAAGTTGCCAATGGCTATCTTTATGTACCTTTATGTATATTGCCGTATATCTAAATAAGTTGATAGAAGGATCCACATTCGTGTATGCATAATCGTATTGGATTTGAGACCAGACGGCGTGGCCTTGAAAAAAGGGTGTCCTTTGAAATAGTACATTTCCATTGCAGTGCAGTTTTACTGGTAGATCATCCTGGGAAGTCGGATTGAAATGGAAACTTGTTGAAAACTTACAAAAAAAAGAGTAAAAAAGCGGCAACTTAGCATTTGATGCGATGCTTTTGTTACGCGTTTTCTCAACAGTACCTCATTTTATCATATACAGCAAAAGACTTCAAAAAAACAAAATGAACTGCTCCTTATGATCAATGTATCCCTTCGTCACAATGAATTTACCAAATATTTTATAAACGTCCATTTTTACCCCTGACCCTTTTCATCGTCTGCTATTTTTTCCAATTCGGAGTGGTCACAAATTTACACCAACTTGGAAGGCATGGGTTGACATAACGATCACACTCACCGTCATTGGTTTAGAAACACCGAGAATTTTGGCGAACAGTTTCGAGGCCGAACACAGCACAAGCGAGTGGGCATTCAGGATGTGTTTTCCCTCCACAAGAAACGTGACGTCACAGTGAGACGGGGTTTGTAACATCTTGTACCAGTCATCCCCGAATGTCGACGTCTCTACTTCTATTTTTGGCGCGAAACCTTTGTACATTAAATAAGTCGTGTTAGAATAATCAAGGAAATATAATGGAATCCATCTGGCACCAATAGTTTTCTTACATAAAGATAAAATATACATTTTCGAATAACATCATACATATCTAATACGAACCGACAGTGTTGTCAGTGGTGTTCTAAGTAATGGGTGTTCCAAAAGAAAAGAAATAACTTGGGAAAGCAAAATACAATGTCAAAGAATGAAAGCACGTGTTTATATCAAACGAACTTCACAATATAAATGCAAACCTTTTTGAAACAAAGTTAACCAACAATTACACAATCAACACAGGGCTTTTCTCCACTATACAACAGGTACCCACGATTTTCTTTAAAATCATGCATTAAAAGCATGCAGTTTTCCCAAAAAATGGGTTTATCACTCTTTCCCTTTTGGCAAAGACGGATCTTTTTTTCCCTAATTACCAAATTTTACTCTTTTCGTGATTTTGGAAACCTTCATTTCTTCACTTTTAAAGATATAAGTCATGTGTTACTTGTCTCAACTTTATACTTACGCCAAAAAGATCTCATTAGCAATGTATATCTTTTTCGATTAAAATTTAAATCCATTTGGCACAGTGACAAAGTGATCAATTTGGTATTTTTCCATGCTTTTAATATAACAAGCAATTGTTAACGGAATCTGTGTTAAATAAATGGATATCACATTTTGCGCCTCAGAGCGAATAAAAAAAGGTCTGAAACAGACAAGACTAATTTGTTTTACTAACCTGTTGGTGGCATAACAGGGGGGTCCGGAATCTTCGGCTTGCTTCTCTTGAAAATGTTTAGTTTACTCTTAGCTTTGCGAGCCTTCTCTGCACCATCAAGAGCAACACGAATCTATATAAGGGTAATGAAAAACATACACTTAATCATTCTTTACCCTTAGAATGTTGGGTAATTTTTGTGTCGTCTGCTTTCCAAAACCTTAAATATCTGCTTAATCTTATTGAGGAAAGATGCTCAGAGTAGCAAACCGGTTAGATCACGGGCCTCCAATTTACTTGACGGTTTGTCTGGATCTTACCTGTTTGCATAAGCATGCAGACAGTTCCAGCTACCTACGGGTCAATAGTGGATTAAGAAAATGTCGCAAGATGAACCCCACGTCTCTTGGTACTCGAATCGACGTCCATTGTGTCCCGAGCCTGGCGCTCTGACCCGGGACCACTGGTCTCGTATATACAGTTATAAAGTCGAAGTTCATGATAGTAAATGCACATCTCCATTACAATCTGAGCGTAGTCCTCTATGTCTAAAAAGAAGTACTAGTTTAAATACGATATAATTAAGAAAAATGATGACACCGCGTTTACAAAATCACAAAACAAACTACATGAAAAAAAAAATACAAAACTTATCACTTTGATTATTCTTTTCGCTTTACTGGTAGATAGAGACAATTTTAAAGTGAAGTAATATGCCCTTAAAACAATAGGTTTTTGTATCGATGTTTGATATGCATTTAAAAGTAGCTATTGAAAGCACAGTCAATTCAAGAGCCATCAATTCATCTAAGAATGTAGAGTTTTTTGCGTATATCTCAAAAACGATGTAACGCTTTTGAATGAGGATACCTATTTATTCACTGTGTTTACACTCTTTAAACAATTAAAAACGATTTATACTGTTTAAAAACCTAAAAACTATCTAAGTTTGCTTTCAGTGATTATTTCTAAGTGCGTATCATGTAACAGTATAGCTGTCGTGCAGTTTTCAAAAAGTGATTTCAATTTGTGAACAAACACTTTTAACGAATGTATGAATAATAAACAAAGCCAGAAAATACGGACTATTTTCTTGCCTAGTTCCCATGAACGTGTTAGTCCGCATTGTGAGGTGGATGAATAATGAGTAATTGGGGGTTTGTGCAAGTTTATTTATAGATAAACTCGCAGGCCCTAAACTATGGTGAGTAGATTGAAAGGACTAAAGATGATCCGCACCCTTAGCCCAACAAAAATCAATAAATGAACGTACAGCTGTATCGAAGCACACTTTCAGACCCTCCTGTGTGAGGGCGCTGGTCTCGCAATACGTCATACCACATCTCTTAGCAACGAGACTTGCTTCGTCATACGTCACCATGCTTCTACTGGACGTACCACGTCGTAGATCTGAAATATGAATACATTCTCGGTGTTTGTTATATCCTCGTTTAATGCTGAAACCGACTGCATGTTTATGCAAACAGACTGCATGCAGGCCAGCCGCCAAGTAATTTGGCCTGTGATCTAACCTTTTTGCTGCTCTGAGTATCTCTTAAAAATTAAGCAGACATTTAAGGTTTTGAAAAGCAGACGGCACAAAGATATATCTTTCTAAAATTACCCAGCATTCCAAGGGTTAAAAGTGTAAACACGCATCTCTTTCATTAAAGCTACGATCTTTGAGTTTGACAATGAAGATATGCTGCACGGAACTAAATTAACGCATTACAACCTAACGCCACATTTTTTAGTCAAGCAGCAGACGACTCTCAAAAGGCATTGTGGCAAAAGGAGAAATTGCTTGTCACATGCATTTATTTCTTTTGCCACAATGCCTCTTCAATATATTCACATTCAACAAAAGTAGAACTGAAACGGTTTTCACATGTTCTGTATTTGAGAGATAAGAAGATAATTTGACCCGAGCTATAGAAGAAATGTGCGCATTTAAATGGCATCTGCTATACAAACAAAAACATTTCATGCACGGGTTTAGATTCAGGCAATATAAGAGACCATATGGATAAAATATACTAAATATTATTGAATTCGATTGGAAATGCTGCTTGTAAACCAATAGGGTAATTTCTGCGTCAGTCAAAACAGATGTGCATGTGTAGCACAGACGATTCAATTGGTGTGTTACTTTGCAATATTGTTTTTCAACTTAGAAATAAGAGGGCGCGTTGTTTTGAACATACACATATTTTACGCATGGATTGTTCATCAAAAGTTTGAAAGCTACCGTGTAATTTGACACAACAAATGAACTGTATGTTTAGCAAACACACCTATTTTGCAGGCTACGAGCATAATTGGGGTATCCGGACAAAAATGGCGCACTTCCGGTATCCATTTTGACTCGATATTTTCGAAGGAGTCCCGGCTCTCCACGGAGAAGCATATAAAGAACACGTCGGTCTGTGGGTAAGAGAGTGGACGCAGTCTGTCATAGTCTTCCTGTAGTGAGAAATATACAGATGATAAGAGATCTAGAATAGTCGATTGATTTGTTAAATCATTAATATCTTGAGAGAAAAAAATGCATCGAAGTACTACTTAAAAGGAACATATAGACAACAGTGAACGATCGCGGTATCGATGTATACGTCAAAGTATGAAGAAAGCTTCGATAGTCTTTGTTATATTTCAATCAATTTTAAAAACAGACCGTCAAATTAGGATATGGTACATAATGTAAGTTGTTTCAATTTTGAGATGAAAGTGTAAGATAGGAAGAGAATGGCGAATCAATACTATCTTGTAAATCAACATAGGATAAATCAAAATGTAACGACACATTTCATACTCGCAGTATTTATAACAAGAAATGAACGTGCTAAAACAGCAATAAAGTAACAACGCCCATAATCCACTATTTCTTTTATTTCATTTTTCCGTCAGATTACTTCGATCGCTCTCTGTATACATCGGTCGAAGCGAATTCAAGTTCTTGCTTCGACCAATGTATAACGAGAACAGCCGAGGTAATCCATGTTAAATGGCGGTTATAGGCAGTCTGCCTTTGAAAACAAACAACTGTATCTTATTCAATACCTGGCCTGCAGTATCCCAGAGTCCCAAGTTAATTGGCTTTCCGTCCACCATGACATTTGCCGAGTAGTTATCGAACACAGTCGGTACGTACTCGCTCGGGAACGCATTTGTTGTGTAGGATATCAGCATGCAACTTTTACCAACGGCCCCATCCCCTACTACTAACAGCTTGAGATTTTGCATGGTTTGTTTTATCACTTTTCTAGAAGAACACAGAAGAATTGAATAACAACAAATTATACTCGTAAATAGGAGAAATGATTTGTTGTTTAATCACATACAAGTATACTTGCTTAAATTGAAAGCAATATCAGACGACGGTTATAAGCAACGCAAGACGACAGTCATGATTTAGATATAAAAGACGGTAAGTTGTATTGGTGATTGTGGGTAAGAAAATCTACAAAATATACGTGTCTTAAGAGACATATCTCAAGAAACCACTTGGGCTAAAGCATGAGCATCATGAAACTAGCTAAAATTCCTCGAATAGAAAAATAGTTAGTGTTAATTCAAGAAAACTTAATTAGAAACTCAAGAAACAAACGAACCATTGAATCTCTTTGAAGGGCAATCTCGTCAAATCATTGAAAAACACCTCCAACAAAGTCCTCTTCCGTTTTGCTCTCTATTTACATGCATGTATGCTACCTATATAACGATGAGTCAAATTTATTATATTTGCTTAAAAATCCGCTTAAAAGTTCAACAGGTAAGACTTTTTCAGCCAGTTCATGATTTTATTTAAAACACAGAAGCTTGAGTCCTAGATGTATATATTAATGGGGAAAAACACACACACACAAATAAACAATACGCATTTCCAAGCCTATTAGGGTCTCTTGGAAGGTCACACAGGCAGAGAATATGCACTAAAAAGCTAAAGAATTTTCGGTGTCCTTTATTTGAAAATCACACAACACTTGTCAATCCAATTTGAAGCAACAAGTGAACTGTTGTGATTTTTCGTAAAGGGTATGCCTGCATAAAAAGGTAACCTACATATTGATTTATTCGGATAGACACAACATACAAGGTTCCTAGTGCTGGACTGCTAACGACATAGGTATGTCAGTTCTGAAAGCCAACATTTGAAACAATACACTTATGGAACGAAAGAAAATCTCACCCGATGGTTGTCAAGTCCGAAATGTTTGTTTATATCCGACTGAATAAAAATAATGGTATCGGAGTCTTATAATAGGAATGTCCCGTTCCTATAAATAGAAGTGTTTATAAATAGATTCCCTTTAAGAATAGTGACCAATGATTGTGCTGTTCTAAATTTAGAGCGCAAAATGACAACAGTACTTTTCAGCTAAATACTTCAGGGTAAAGGTTGGGATTGCTGTAATGGTAACCCCCCAAAATTGGATTTGTATGTTAGAAGCTTTTGTCACAAGAAGATGAAGTCAGATTCTATGAACAAACCAATTTATTATTTTTTCTTTTTTCTTTAAGTGTTTTCTTTCAAACATAACAATCCAAAAGAAAAATCGTAAGTATGACCTATACAGTGTATTTACCACCCGAAGGTTCACGCTTTTTTAATGATGATGAAATGAGCATATTTTTGAGCACGAGTTAATGACTTATGCAAGTACCTACAAGTTCTTCTTACTCATGGGTGATATGAATGCACGAACGTCCAGTATTTCTGATTATGTAGAATTTGACCGATTCGGATGCCTCTCAATATAGTGAATTACTCTTACGCCAGTCGTCGATCCCTTTAGAAAGAGCGAACAAAGACTCGTCCACCAACACACACGGTTCCCGCATTATTGACCTCTGTCGTAACAATAATTTGTTTATTCTTAACGGCCTATGTGGATCAGATGGCAATATTGGTAATTTTACTTTCAGCGACACATTAACAATCGATTATGCAATTGCTTCGCCTTACGTCTTTGCACTCATTATTAGTAATACATTTGATGTCTGCGAAACCGACCCATTGTTTTCGGATGGGCATTCTGCACTGGACCTTAAATTAGTAATGCAATCATGATCAAACAATGATGAATTCGACAGTGCACCGATTGATAATCTCGCCTCGAACAAAATGGACTCAAGGTTCAGCATCCACATTCTTAGATAATATCGACCACAACCATGTAATATCCATAAACTCATTAATGTGCACTTCACCTCACTCAATGAATACAGTTAACGTTATTACTAAAGAAATACAGTCTCTCTTTGAAAATGCAGCCTTAAAAACATTCCCAAGCAACACATTTAATAGAGGCTCTAGAAATGTACATATATAGTGATCATAAAACAAATACAAATAAAATCAATTTAAAGCATGCAAGTAAACAATATAAGCGAACGATGAATTTCTATATAAACGAATATAAGTTTAAAAACGCTGAGAAGTTGAGAAATCTAAATTCTCAAAACCCCTAACAGTATTGGAACTTCTTAAAAAATATCAAGCCCAAAAGCCACGAAACGACAGTTCCTACAAAAGATGAATTTTTCACACAAATTAAAACAATAAATTGCAATTAAACGGATGAAGTCGATGATTTTTTTATAAATAGAAAAACATTAAACAACGACAGTCTTGATGCTCCAATAACGGATGCAGAAATAGATAGTTGTATTAAAAATCTTAATAACGCAAAGGCATCTAGCCCTTCTGATAACATAATTGATGAATATATACAATTAACTAAAACTATTATGTTACCAATTTATAAAAATCTGTTTAATATTATTTTGGAATATGGGTTTATTCCCGATTCTTGGTCCAAGGGTTTTATTATCCCAATATATAAAAACAAAGGAGACCCATCTAATCCGAGTAATTTTAGACCTATAACAATTTTAAGTTGTCTTGGTACACTGTTCACTGCTGTAATAAACATAAGATTAACTAATATTCTAGAAACAAATAACGTTATTTCTGAAAACCAAGCAGGTTTTCGAAAACATTACAGTTGTTCTGGTCATATTTTTACACTTTATTCATTAATTGAGATTTTAAAGAAACAAAAGCAAAAGCTATACTGTGCATATATAGATTTTACTCAAGCCTTCGACAAGGTTTGGCGAATAGGGCTTTGGCAAAAACTCCTAAATATTGTAGATGGCAAGGTATTCAAAATAATTTATAATATGTACCAAAACATCAAGTCATGTGTTAAACACAATGGGTCTATATCAGATTTCTTCTCCTCAGATATTGGAGTAAGACAAGGCGAAAATCTTTCACTCGTTTTATTCTCCTTATATCTTAATGACCTTCAATCATATTTGGAAGATTCTGGCGTTATCGGTGTTAAACTAGTAAATCCTCATGATTCATCTTGCTGGCTTAAACTCTTAGCTTTACTTTACGCTGATGACACTATTATTGTATCAGATAATGCCCAGGACTTCAAAACTTGTTTACACTCATTTCGTAACTATTGTGTTACATGGAAGCTAAAAGTTAACACTGCTAAAACAAAGGTTATTATATTTGGTTTAGAAATGTTAACAATGAGTTCGTCATGGGTGATCAGACTATTGAAATCACAAATACTTACCACTACCTTGGTCACTACCTTGGTCTTACTTTTTCACGTACCGGCTCATTTTTGGAAGCCAGGAAATAGCTTGTACAACAGGCAAGGAAGGCAATGTTTTTACTTCTCACAAAAATTCAATATGTAAACTTACCTGTTTATCTTTCTCTTAAATTATTTGACAATACTGTGATCCCTATTATTCTCTATGGCTCGGAGATATTTGGTTTTGAAAACACGGATATGTTAGAAACAGTCCACAAAGACGTTTTACGTAAAATTACTTCTGCTAGAAAAAGCACACCGTTATACATGTTGTACGGAGAACTAGGACGGTATCCTATTGATATTCTTATAAAAACACGCATGTTATCATTTTGGAATCGCCTCATTACTGGAAATAATCGAAAATTATCCTTTCAAATTTATCAATTTATGTATAACCAAAATGTAGATTCTAAATGGATTAAGAAAGTTAAGGAAATTATAGATTCGTGTGGTAGGAGTGACATCTGGATTTCACAGCTACTCCACAATAACCCTTCCATGCATAAACAACTAAAACTAATACTTATTGACGTTTGTGAAAAAGTTGTCAACCTCTCAAGCTACTCGTCCATCTGAGAGAAAAGTAATGTAACGTGTATCGGGTCCCTCTCGGAGTAAAGCCATCGTGGATCACCCATCCAGATCACTTAGTACGTTGCTTAACTTCGAGAGAAAGCCAACCACTCTAACGAATCGCCCATAAAAGCCGGCTTCTTCAGCGAGACTGTAGAAGTAGTATTTATACATATACCCTATTACCGTCATATTCCTCCCACCTTTCTGTTGACTTCGTCCCGAATCACAAATGTCACAAAGACATACGTGGGCAGTTACCGATTTTTTACAATTTAAGAAGGCACTACTGCCACTATAAACACTGCTTCATAGCAGAAACAAGGATCGAGAACATACTAAGGGTATGGGAATGATGGTGATATCAAACCTACCACTGCCACCAATTTTGTAACGTGTATCGGGTCCCTCTCGGAGTAAAGCCATCGCGAATCACCCATCCAGGTACTAACCGTGGTGAACGTTGCTTAAAGGCACATTAAAGGAGACAAGTACAAATATATTACTGAAAACATGTATGGAGTTCTTTTATTATGTTCATACAAGTCATGAGAATTAATTACGAATGCATTGAGACCCTATTAAGAAGACTCCTTTAACATGAGTTATTTTGTGCTTGAAATGCAGTTGTCTCCAATTCAATCATGTTTATCAACAACCTGTTCGTTTACATATTCAAAATAACGAATTTTGATTGGTCGGTTCAAAAAGAATCGTGTATCAACTGTCAAGGCCGGGGTGAAGAATCACACAATCTGAATTATTAAACTGGCTAATGTGGGTTATTTCTCGTTGGCTTTCGCATTAAAGTTGTGCTGTTTTAGGGGTTTTAGGTGATAACTTTTTTAATCGGACCAAAAGTTTACCAAATAAGGTAGTTTGATAAAGCATTAATCCCTTTTTATGTGCCTTTAACTTCGAGAGAAAGCCAACCACTCTACCGAATTACCCATAAAAGTCAGCTTCTACAGCGAGACTGTAGAAGCAGTATTTATACATAAACCCTATTACCGTCACAGTGACAAAAGATTAAAAAAGTGCAAAGACCTATCTTAGCCGCCATTGCCTAATGCCTATACAGTGCAACTCATCCTGCGAGTGGTGAAAACATTTTAAAAATAAAATTGTTAGTGCAGTTTAAAATATAGAACAAAGATATATGTTCTGTCTAAGGGGTATGTGGCAACATAGTCAGTCCTAACTTAAACACAGGGTTTGAGACAGCACTGACCAAGTATACCGGGAATGAGTTCCATTCGACAATAGTTCTGGGGGAAAATGAAAACTTTATAAAGTCTGATGTTGAGTGAGGTATTTGATACGCCAGAGGATAATAATGCCTGGAAGATCTTGTGTTTTGTGTCATGTATTGGGACGGTGTGATGTCAACAAGCCCATAGTGTATTTTATGGAAGAGGCTCAAACGGACATGTTGTCTTCTGCGCTCTAAGGACCCCCCATTGGAGTTGGTTTAATATCTCGATAACTGAATCAGGCACATTTGAGTAGTTGTTTACTACAAAAGTTGCAGCTTGTCTTTGTACATTTTTCACTTTTTGAATATCGTTTGAATGGAATTGGTCAAATGCATATGAACTATGCTCTTAAAAGGGTCCGACTATTGACTAATAGAATGCCGCCTGTGTTGCAGGTTTAGCTGAATGAAAATTATGTTTCAGAATGTAAAGCTTTTGACTGGCCTCTTATTTATCCTTGGTGCCCATGATAGATTTTGATGAAAGTTTAACACCTGGGCATGTGGCTTGATGTACAACAGAGTGGGGCTGGTTGTGCAGGGTGTAGTTTGCCTTGATCCTTTTTCTAGACTTGGTAATGTACATGATGTGACATTTGTCCACGTTGAAAGACATCCTCCATTTTCTCTTCCATTCCTCCAGCCTGGCAAAGTCTAAATGCAGCGTTTTTTAATCTTCTGCTGACTTCATCTCTCTGCATATGAAACAGTCATCAGCAAAAAGCCTCACCTGCGACTGAGCATCAGTAAGAAGATCATTAATGTAGAGAAGAAATAGACGAGGGCCCAAAACGGACATTGAGGTAGACCAGAATCTATAGTTAGCTTCAGATGAGAAAGATCCGTCAACTACCACTGTCTGCTTTCTATTAGTGAGGAAAGCATTGATTCGCCAAACTTGTAGATCATTTTCGCTAATTATGAGATCGATGTAGAATATAAACAGGAAAAAACATTAAAAAAAACTCTCAACCAACATGTGTAACATATTTTAACCATAATTTTTATATCCTTGGTAGGATATAGCCGCCTTTGCATATATTGTAACAAGAATTGACGATATGTTTAGAAAGATTTACAATCTTTTCTCCGAAGAGTTGTTTCTCCAACGTTAATCTATATAATAATCGAGGGGTCGTTTCCCCGATGTTAATATATATATAGTGGAGACGTTATATTATAAAGTAGATTCGATCTATATGAACCAACATTCATTTTGTTTCAATGTACTTAATGGCATATGTCCTACGTCAAGTGGTCAAGTAGTTACAATATACAACGGGGTCCTGAGTTCAATCTTGACCAGCGACTTTGAAACATTTTGTTGGAATGTCCTTTGGCAAGATGCTACAGAGCACTTGTACTGGTGAGATCCAAGAAAGCCAAAAAATAAACAATAAACAACATATATGATTTATTATCAAAACAACAACTGTTCGTCAAGAAAAGTATAGACTTCCATACATAAACATAGTACATGCTAATATCCTAAACATATACCGTTGATATACACTGTCAAGGAAATAAAAGAAGAATAACATTTTATTATTACATAAACATAGTTTATGTCCTATACACTGACACTTGATATATACATCGTAATGGTTAAACAAAACAGACTTTTACTTCATACATAAACATGGTATACGGCCTAAACACATACAGTTGATTTATACACCGTCAAGGTAAATCAGAAAATACGTTTATAGTATATAATCATAGAACACGAGCCATACTCATTCAGTTAATGTATACACCGCCAAATAATAACAGAATATGCTTTTAGTCATACATAAACAAAGTATACGGCATAAACATATACAATTGATATATACATTGTCAGAGAAAATGAAATAGACTTTTTTCAAACATAATCATAGAAAACAGCCTAAACACATACAGTAGATACATGTATGTACATCGTCAAGGAAAAACAAAGTGGACTTTTATTTCGTACATAAACACAATCGTATCTACTCGGCAATCCCCGTCACACGTCGGAAGATATACCTCGTAAGCAGTTCATGAATACACCAGAAATCCTGCGGTAATTCGGCCGTTTTCCGGCGGATAACGCACATGATTACAACACGCACAAGGCACTATATATTTATGTAAATACACACAAATTGGTTATATATCAAAATTGAATGTGTTTTTTCTTTAATGTTTTCATAAAAGATTATCATATCAACACAACTTTGTTTCATATTTTCTCAATCGTTTCTTCTCGGTAATCCCCGGCTTGTGTCGGGGATTGCCGAGTAGATACGATTGCTAACAGACATGCCCTTCGTCAATGGCCTGTTCTCAAAATGGCTCCCAATTACCTCCGAGGTTATTTTAAGAATTGGCCGAGGTTTTCCGAATGACATGAACATCAAAATACATCAATGAAAGCGTACATCGTACTCATACGCATCTGTGTTAACTGTTGTCTCGAATGAACTTGTATATCTCGTATTCGCCAATCCAATTCGATAACTTATGTTTGCGTAGCACATGATCAATAAGACAAATGTTTCCTTGATTGTAATATGGCAGGTGAAATAAATATTAAGTCTTGGGTTTGGTGACAACGTTACCAAGACTACTATTGCATTACTTTATTGAGTAAGTATTTCACAAAGCGTGTGTTGCATCACTCGACAATAATACATTACATGCCCAAATTTCATCGAAACTCATTGATATTACAAGATGCAATTGATTCTGTATAAGTTACACATTGCTTGTGAGTGGTGTAACGTCGTTCAAAAATTGCTTAGTTTTATCGCAATGAAATTTCTATTCAAAACGAATGTACAATGAATGTAGTCCGAATTGAATCAATTTGGCGGCTTCCTGTTTATGTCAGAGGTGTTTTCATTGGATAAATCCGATGAGCTCAGACTTCCTTTCGCTGTCTCGAAGCGATGAATTAAGGTTGAATTATCTCTTTAGAACAAGTAACGTGTGTATGTGTGTGAAAACTATGATCACAGATAAACTAGATAAAATACTCCCAGTGAACCATTATGAGTGTCAGTCTTGGTGGAGTCTTATCTGTATACGTTGATCTCAAATCAGCAGACATACTTCGGCCCCAAAGATACCTGTATAAGTTAGCCCACTCACACCACTATAAGCTGGCAATTGATAGCATATCATAAGACCCATTCATTAAAATAGTGATAACAACGAAGGTCATATAGTTCTGAATAGTTTCCAGAACTACAGATGGTTCTCAAAGTGTATCACAGAAAGTAATATAGATATTGCACCTTCAAATAGTTGATCTCTTTGGAACACCTTTTTTGAAGAATGCACTTTCTTTGGCAAATCTCCTTTAAACGAACAGTCTTAAGGTAGAATACCCACAATCCGCTATTTTCAAATTTGTTCTTTCATCGGATGAATTCAGTCGTTCCCTGCATACATCGGCCGTGGCCGGAACTATTCGAAATAAAGATAATGCTTTCTGCAGCACATCAAATCATCTTTCGCCGCTTTTTTTTTCATTGTGTGAAGTAGGTCAGTTCACATGATAGAGCATTTGTCGTTTGTTTTGTCACCATATTTCTTCTCGTATTCCTCCACCTCTTTTAGATAGGACAAGGGAGGCCACCGGTTTTCCTCGACGCGTGTTTTGTTATCACCCTTTAATTTGGGGAACTCCGATCGGCCCTCGAACGCCGTGTAGTTACTGGAGATGAAGAACAGACACCAGTTGGCGAGTTGGTCCGCATTATACGTCTGGAAATACAAGAGAACGCCACAGGTATAGCTGATCCATGTATTGCGTAAACATTTTAAAATTAGTTGGGTGCATTCTGAATACAAAGTAGCCTCAATGATACTGTTTCATTGACTCAAACATACATAAACAATATTTGAGTATGTTAAAAATCGCTATGCATAGACATTATCTTAAAGAAAGGGACAATATTGTAATGTGACATGTAATTGGAGGCGTTTTGAAAGTTTCGCATAATGTATTACTTTGCAATATTGCCTGTTTCATTATTGAATTAAGAGGATTTTTGTTTTGAAGTTAATGAAAATCAATGGCGTAAGATCATTGATCACCATCGACACCTCTGGCTTCGTGGGATGGCCTTTGGCGAGTCACGTCTAAGCCATAGCCTAGAACTGATGGATCCAGGAAGTCCGTAGGAGTCACAGGCTTAGGCCTTAATCTGTGCTAAAACGTTAAACGGTAAAACGGTGTATTAAAAGTCGCTTCCATTATCTTACACAACATGCATCAAATTTCTAAAAATAATCTTTATAGAGAGAACTATTTTTGTTTTGTTTTTCAAAAAAATTGAAATAAAAAGGAAAAACTACCTACCTGGCACGTCAATAACAGCCCAATGACATCAATCTCAGCTTTCTCGATACACTTCGCCACCGATTTATCGATCTCCTTCGTGATATAGAGTTCACAGAGATTGACCAATCGTTTCTGTCCGTATTCATCCGCGAGTACCATTAGACCGACAGAGTCGGACTCTTCGATCGGAGAGTGGTCGGTATAAAGATACTCCAGGAAGGCGAGTAGCGTCTCTTCGTCGGAGTTTGGAATGTCGATCTGTAATGACAGATTTTTATTTATCTAAGAATTATTAAAATGAAATTAACATCAACTTTTAAAAATGTGGCGTTTAAGAACAACTGCTACATATCATTATCGTGAATTTTCGAATGCTAATATTCATAAGGACCTAATGATATGTTTGTATATATTTGTTAATATTTGCTGCTATTTAATGTTGTTGGTCTCTCCTTTTTTATTTGTCTGTATAGACTTTATATTCAAAATGAAAGAAAATATTGGTCTCATCTTTTTCCTTTATGTAACATACCCGAAGAATTAATGTAATGTTTGGATGAGGTTTCGAGATCCCTAAAGAACAATCTACGACCCTACATTATTCGTTCACACTATACAAAGGTCGATATTTACCAAGTGCAATGGTTTTTGCAGTAGGCCTTAATTTCACATAAACTGGTTAACCAGTGTTAAATGGATTTCGTGGTATTTCATAAAACCTCTTTAGCGAATCAACTTACGAAATATTACGAAAATGTAACATTGGCGAAAACACTTTGGTCATTCTTTTTTTTCTTTCTGTGAAGCAATTTTCACGACTGTATACTTACCTCTGTAATGCTACTTTTACTTTCTACAAAATGGCCACCAAACATGGCCGCCATGACCTCACATCGTGTTGCCAAGACGCACTTATGAGCATAAACCTTCGCTCCTGCAATAGAAAATGTACAGTCGGTCAATACAAAAGCATTCAGGTAAATGACTAATTTAAATTGAAATAATTGATCGAAACAGTTATTATCTTTGAAAACAGTCAAATTTTCAGATATACCTACTATTTTTAAAACAACAATTTAAATATGTTAAACGTTAAAAAAAGTCATCTTATGCTATAACATCAAACGCTGAATGTGGCAGCTATATTTATAATTAATGATGCAATGTTCAAGCCGCCCAACTTCTCATTAAAATTCTCTATCGAAGCCTGAATATATCTATTATTCTGTAAATGTGTATATATCAGTGAAAACAAAAATAACAACATTTACCTTGAACATTAAACACGACATCTGCCCTTTCTGATTGGTTGAAAAACAATTTCTTCATTTTAGCCCCCGTTTCATCATTGAGGAAGGTTCCTATACTGGGGTTCAGGAAGTCTTGTTCAGTTAGGATGTTCGTACAGATGGTACTGAGCTGAGGGAGTTTTATTATTTCCGCCACTTTCTGCAGGTCGTTCAGCTCGTCTTCACTTACATCGTCGGCGTCAGGGAACTTAGGCACACCTGCAAAGCGATTGTGTGTGTTATTTTCAAAATGAGGCAGAGCTTTATTTCAGATATTTTATCGATTATGGAAAAATCACATGTGTCCTATGACAAGTATTTTGTTCTCTTCTATTTTGGCATTTTAACAGTGTTAATGAAAAAATAAATCTTTTGATTTTCACTGAGAAAAAAAACGCATGGATAATTATCAAAACGCCTGGTTCCCTGTTATTCGCCCCTTCTCGTTGTAAAACAGGCCATAGCCAGTGATATTAATATGCATGTTTTAGAACTACTTCTCTGAACCGAAAGTTTGGAATTACCCTTTTAATGATAATCAATGTATGCAGCGTGTATTTTATTTCGTGCTGCGTGAGTAAATTTGGCAATATATTGTGATTGCATTGCGATGGACCATTAACACAAAATACCTTTTAATGGTATTTTTTTATGTGTACATAGTATATGTTTTATATAATTTAATCAAAAGTTTTTTAAGGGAAATTATTCCCTGATAATAACGCACTCCTTTGTTATGCGTAAGTGATGTTTCACTGTGGAAATTAGTTCACATGAATAACACAAAACTGTTCATTTAACTCTGTTCAATCGCAACTATTCGGAAAATTCTGATGGGTATGATCAGAGAGAGTGACCTGACTGTATCACCGACGGATTTCGAAAGAACCCAAAAGGAAACGATGTTTTCACCTCGTATGACACATGTATGGGGGATAGTTTTGTGATCGGACAGCAAAATGTAAATAAAACAAGGGTTACAATACTTACTACAGCATTTATATAAACCTTCGAGTACTGGTGAGCATGACAAAATCGCAGCGCAACCGTTTCACAGGCCCACCTTAGATACAATAACGCTTAAAATGCATACCCGAATGGAGCAATTCCAACACCCTAACAAACGTCTTGTAAAAATACATACCCGAATAGAGAAATTCCAACACCCTGACAAAGGTCTTTGCGCATATATCTGCACTCAGCTCTATAACGGTATAATTATTCTTTAGTTGTTTGGAATCCTCCGCTTGCTCCTTCTTGTGTACGGCTGCAATCCCCGGTACGGCGCCCGAGTTCAGGTGTTCAACACTGTAATTCTCGATAGCATTGATTTCCTTCAGTTGATTACTCTGTAAATTGTGAAAAATTGTCAAATTATGCAAAAAGGTCGAACTGTCTGATGCATCTTAACAAAATGTGTCTGTTTTACGAGAATTTATACAAAAAGTGTTCAACAGTTTGATGTATCTTAACAAAATGTGTCTGTTTTACCAGAATTTATACAAAAAGTGTTGAACAGTTTGATGTATCTTAACAAATAGTGTCTGTTTTACGAGAATTTATACAAAAAGGTTTGAACAGTTTGATGTATCTTAACAAAATCTATTTCATTCACAAGGACTAACACTGAAGCCCAGGTATAGTCTTTGAAGTCATGTTTATAAAAACGTCTTTTATCTAAAAGTAGTTATTGCATATGTAACCCTACAGCTAAAAGTTTCCAATGGCTATCTTTATGTACCTTTATGTATATTGCCGTATATCTTGATAAGTTGATAGAAGGATTCACATTCGTGTACGCATTATCGTATTGGATTTGAGACCAGACGGCGTGGCCTTGAAAAGAGGATGTCCTCTAAAATAGTACATTTCCATTGCAGTGCATTTTTACTGGTAGATCATCCAGGGAAGTCGGATTGAAATGGAAACTTGTTGAAAACTTACAAAAAAAAGAGTAAAAAAAGCGGCAACTTAGCATGTGATGCGATGTTTTTGTTACGCGTTTTCTCAACAGTACCTCATTTTACCATATACAGCAAAATATTTCAAAAACCTTATAGAAAACAAATGAACTGCTCCTTATGATCAATTTATCCTTTCGTGACAATGGAATCTACCAAATAGTATTGCAAATTGCATTGTTTCCCCTCAGTACGTTTTGTCGTCTGATTCTTCTTTTAATTTGGAGTAGACACAAATTCATGCTAATTTGAAACGCATGGTTTGGCGTATCATACGAACTCACCGTCATTGGTTTGGAAACTCCCAGAATCTTGGCGAACAGTTTCGAGGCCGAACACAACACAAGAGAGTGGGCATTCAGGATGTGTTTTCCCTCCACCAGAAACGTGACGTCACAGTGAGACGGGTTTTGTAACATCTTGTACCAGTCATCACCGAATGTCGACGTCTCTACTTCTATTTTTGGCGCGAAACCTTTGGACATTAAATGAGTCGTGTTAGAATAATCAAAGCAACATAACAAGGAAACATAATGGGAATTCATCTGGTCAGCAATAGTATTTTTCTTGCATAAAGATGAAATGCATATTTCAGAAAAACATCATATCCAACAAAACCAGAATATTGGCACTTGCAAAAGAAAAAGGGGATCTGGGAAAGCCAGTACAATGAAAAAGAAGGACGGTGCTTGATTGAATCAAGGGAATCTCACAATACAAATGAAACCCTTTTGAAACACATTTGACCCACAATTAATTAAACAGGAGCTGTCCATAAGACAGCATGCTCGACTATACGATAATATCGGAGAAGGGTATAGGGTAGTGAATATGTTTCTAAAGCATGAAGGTGCACACAATGATTCCTTACAATAGTTGTTGAGATACAAACTTGCATGCAAATACTTAACCAATATTTTATGAATACAAAATACCTCATAAATTGCTTAAATTCAAACCAAAAGATATGAACTTTGGTCAGGGACCTAACATATTGACTCTAAACACATGTGTGAAGTATCAACCCATTCAATACCGTATACTATGCCATGAGATATAAACTTATATATAAAAACTTAACCAAGTATTTTAAGTATCAAGGACCGCATGATTTGCTTAAATTTAAATCAAGAGGTATTAAACTTGGTGAGTGACCTTATAGTATGACCCTTAACACATGTGTGAGGTATCAACCCATTCCATACAGGAGTTCATGAGATACAAACTTGCCTGTAAAAACTTAACCAGTGTTTGACACCGACAGCGACGCCAACACCCTGATGAGTAGTATAGCTCTCCTTATTCTTCGAATAGTCGAGCTAAAAACAAACAAACAAGACGATTTTGTTTTACTAACCTGTTGGTGGCATAACAGGAGGGTTCGGGATCGTCGGTTTGTTTCTCTTGAAAAAGTTAAGTTTACTCTTAGCCTTGCGAGCCTTCTCTGCACCATCAAGAGCAACACGTATCTATATAAGGGAAATGAAACACAAATTTTAATTATGTTTAACGCTTAGACTGCTGGGTAATTTTCTGAAAATAGATTTTTGTGTCGTCTGCTTTCCAAAACCTTAAATATATGTACAATTTTGTTGAGGAAAGATACTCAGAGTAGTAAACAGGTTAGATCACAGGCCAGCCGCCACTCTGATTGGCGGCTGGCCTGGATCTAATCTGTTTGCATAAGCATGAAGTCGGTTCCAGAACTATGAGGGTTAACTGTCGATACCATTTCTAGTTTATACATGGTGTTTAAACTGATGCATTTATATTGATTGTGAACAAAACACTTATACGAATCAATTTCGATTTTGCCTCTTTCATTAATTTATTTTACACGTAGTTTGGCCAACTATGGAGTAATGAAAAGTTGCAAGGTGAACGCCACTTCTCACTGAATTCGAACCCATAAACTTTGTGTCCCGAGCCTGGCGCTCTTCCCCATGCCCACTGGTCTCGTATTTACAGTCTTAAAGTCAGAGGTAAAAATAGAAGTTGCGCATCTCCAATATAATGTGTTTGACACGTTCCATGCCAAAAACGTAGCACTAGTTTAAAAATGTATGCAACACTATAAAAGAAAAAAATATAAAAACTGCGTTCACAAAATCATAAAACAAACTACATGATAAAGACAAATTACAAAACTTATTACTTTGATTAGTATTGTCACTTTACTGATAGATAAGGTAAAAGTGCTTGTTCGCAGTAGAGAAAATTTGAAAGTCAAAATAAAATGTCGTTAACACAATACAGTTTTTGTATTGTTGTTTGATATACAACTGAAATTAGCTTTTGAAAGCACAATCAATACAGGAAGCATAAATGTATCTAAGTATGTAGAGCTTTTTGCGTATATCTCATAAATGATGTTACGCTTTTTAATTTAAAGATACATATTAATTCACCGTTTACACTCTTTAAATAATTGAAAACGATACAATTTTGCTTCCAGTGAATATTTTCTACTGCGTTCCATATAACAGTACACCTGTCGAACATTTTCAAAGAAATGATTGTGAAAAAACACGAAAATATATTATGAATAATAAACAAAGCTAGTAAATACGGACTATTTTCTTGCCTAGTTCCCTCGAAAGGTGTGAGTCCGCATAGTGAGGTGGATGAATAATGAGTAATTGGGGGTTTGTGCAAGTTTATTTATAGATAATCTGGCATGCCTAAACTATGGTGAGTAAATTGAATGGACTAAAGATGATCCGCACCCTTAGCCCAATAAAAATCAATAAATGAACGTACAGCTGTATCGAAGCACACTTTCAGACCCTCCTGTGTGAGGGCGCTGGTCTCACAATACGTCATACCACATCACTTAGCAACGAGACTTGCTTCGTCATACGTCACCATGCTTCTACTGGACGTACCGCGGCGTAGATCTGAAATACGACTATTCTCTTTATTTGTTTTATTCTCATTGTTAAAATGTTTATCTCAGAGATTGAGGGATTTAATTTTTTTCAAAATAAAATGTCTTCCGCGAAAAAAATAACACAGTACAGTATATCTATATTTGTATATCTATAAAGTAGCAGAAAATTAGACTATTGATACAGTTCTCAACATCTTTCATAACCGCGGGGTGGAGATATAGCACATTTATGTTACAGATTTAGTAAAATGCTTAAACGATTTTTTATTTGTTGTAAACAATAAACCTGTTTATTTCCGTCCGGCGAATTGATAGAGATGGATGAAAGTGTCTTTGACCAGACTATGAAATCGGTTGTTATTCTTATCATGTGACGGCAGCAAGATGCGCCCGAGAGCAACCCGTTACTTTATACATAGACCAATTTTTTTCAATCAAAGCACTGAAAGAGTCAATGCACGTTTTACAAGTTTCTAAGGCAAGCACTGGTTTTCAGCATTTATAAAATATAGATATTGAAAACTTATGTAGTGAGTAGGATTGTTTAAAACGCCGTTTTGACTTTGTTTTCTCATAGACGAGATAGTCCTTCAAAGTGGGACAAACGTATCTCCTTCATTAAAGATAAGACCTTTGAGTTAGACACTGAAGCTATGTTGCTCTGTAGTTTAATTGAACAAAGTCGTACAAAAAAAATGCTGGTATGTGTACATGCCAACTGCTATACAAACAAGAACCTTTCATGCACTTGTCTAGAATCAGGCTATATAAGTGACCACATGGATACAGAATTTGAAATATATCAAATATTATTCAATTCGATTGTAAATGCTGCTTGTGAACCAATACAATTTAGTTTTAATCAATAAATTCGATTGCCGTTTTGCTAGATCATTTAAAGGCCCATTAAAGGAGATTAATGCTATATCAAACTATATTATTTGGTTAACTTTTGGACGGATTCAAATAGTTATCACCAGAAAACACCATCAGCACAACTTAAATGTGAAAGTAAACCAGAAATAACCCACATTAGCAAGTTTTATAATTCAGATTTCTTGATTCTTCACCTCTGACCTTGACAGTTGATACACACATTTTTGAACTGACCAATCAGAACTCGTTATTTTGAATATGTAAACAAACAGGTTGTTGATAAACATGATTGAATTGGAGACAACTATATTTCAAGCAAAAAATAACTTACTTTTAACAAGTCTATTTAATAGGGTCTCAATGCATTCCTAAACTAATTTTCATGACTTTTATGAACATAATAAAAGAACTCCATATATTTTTTCAGTAATTTATTTGTACTCCTCTCCTTTGATGTGCCTTTAAGGGAAATATTTGCATTAGTCAACACTAATATGCATGTTTAGCAGAGACGATTTCATTAATTTGTTACTTTGCAATTTTGATTTTCATCTTTTAAATAAAAATATAAGAGGGCTTGTTGTTTTGAACATATACACATTTCAAGCTTGTTGTTTATTAAAAGTTAAATTGTACCGTGTAATTCGATACAACAAAGAACTATAGTTAGTAAACAAACCTATTTTGCAGGCCACAAGCATAATTGGAGTGTCTGGACAAAAATGGCGCACTTCCGGTATCCATTTTGACTCGATATTTTCGAAGGAGTCCCGGCTCTCCACGGAGAAGCATATAAAGAACACGTCCGTCTGTGGGTAAGAGAGTGGACGCAGTCTGTCATAGTCTTCCTGTAGTGAGAAATAAACAGAATATATGAGATATAAAATAGTTGGTTGATACGTTGAATCCTTGCTATCTTGATAAAAAGCTAGAAAAAAAACCAGCATCCAAGTATTACTTACAATCACAGGGACTCGTAGTTAGGATTCTTTAGGGACAATGGCTATTTAGCAATCCCCCACAAAGAATCCCAACTAAGAGCCCCTGTGCTTAAAAGTAGCATATAGACAAAAGTGAACAATTGCGGTATATATGTATATGTCAAATCATGAAGAGACCTGAAATCTGTGTAAAATTTCAACCAATTTTGAAAAGAAACCGTCAAATTAGGATATGGTACATAATGTAAATTGGTCCAATTTTGAGATTAAAGCGCCAGATAGGATGAGAATTGCGAATTGTTAATCATTACAGTCTTGTAAATCAACATTGGATAAATCAAAATGATACGAAAAGTAACGACACATTTCATACTCGCAGTATTTATAACAAGAAATTAACGTGCTAAAACAGCAATAATGGAAAAATGCCCATAATCCGCCATTTCGTTTACCTCATTCTTCCGTCAGATTACTTCGGTCGCTCTCTGTATACATCGGTCGATGTGAATTGAAGTTCTTGCTCCGACCGATGTATATCGAGAACAGCCAAGGTAATCAGACAAAAGAATGAGTTTCAAAATGGCGGATTAAGGGCATTCTACCTTAAACAAACAAATGCATCTAACTATTAAATACCTGGCCCGCAGTATCCCAAAGTGCCAAGTTAATTGGCTTTCCGTCCATCATGACATTGGCCACGTAGTTGTCAAACACAGTCGGTACGTACTCGCTTGGGAACGCATTCGTTGTGTAGGAAATCAGCATGCAACTTTTACCCACGGCACCATCCCCTACTACTAACAGCTTGAGAGTTTCCATCGTGTGTTTGATCACTTTTCTAAAAGATCACAGAAGAATTGAATGACAGATATTAACAAATAGGACAAAGGATAAATCGTTAAAGGCTCATGAAAGGAGATTAATGCTATATCAAGCTATAATATGTGGTAAACTTTGGTAAAATGCAAATAATTATCACCCATAAAAACACCACATCAGCACACCTTAAACATGAAAGCCAATAAGAATTAACCCAGATAAGCTAGTTTAATATTTCACATTAAAGACACATTTTTAACTGACTAATCAGAATTCGTTATTTTAGACGTATAAAGAACATATTGTTGATAAACATAATTTAATTTGAGACAACTATGTTTCAAGAAAAATGTGTTTAAGTGCTTTATTAAATAGGATCTCATTGCATTCATGAATTAATCTTCATTACTTTTATGATCATAAACAACACCATGTGACGCACATGCTTTAGATATAAATGACGATAAGTTGTATTGGTGATAGTGGGTAGAAATCACCGCCACCATGTGTGTATTATGTTTCCAAATAATCTAAACTATTACGGATTAACGTATTAATAAAATGGACAAACAAGGGACCAGTTCATTATTTTCCCTCGTATTATGTAATTCTACTCGTTTCGGATTTCATAGCAATTTCAATTTGCAATCGTTATTTCTATTGTCATTGTGTCGTCTGCTTTTGAAATAAACCGTGCATTTTATGATTCTTTTCAATAAAGCCAGATCATTATATTTGGGAAAATGTTAGCTATTTAATTATTTTCGAAACAAATCAGCAAAATAAACGTATCTTGAGAGACATATCTAAACGAAACACTTTGGCTAAAGCAGGAAAATCATGAAACTAGCTGAAATGTCTCACCTCTTGAACTTCTAAAGCGGAACTTTAAAACAAATAGAATAAACCTGAGGCTTTGTTAAAGGTCAAATGTAGGTTTGTATTTTTTTTTATAGCGAGCACAATCGATGAGTTGAGGCTGGTGGTTGTTTTTTTTTAATGCTCGGATGAGATTTTGTCTTAACCCTTTACAAAACACCAAATGTTCGACTCACCTCAATTGAAAGAGTTTGCAGACGACATTTCAAAATGTGATGAAATCGAAAAAATAATGTTCTACTCGGACAGAAAACATTGTGGAAAAAGGAGAAATTGCTCATCCCACAATGTTTTCCGGAGTCGTCCGCAACAAACTAGCCAAATTTTGTAATTGTTTAGTAATGAGCTAAGAGGCTTAAATGCTCGGTTGAATTAAAATTGAATTACGTTTTCATTATTCAACACTTCGGGCATTTCGTTTATGTCAAGGCGACAGTTCACCTGCCTGTGTGGTCCTTCAGAAGGACTACTACGCACAAGCACATTACGGATTATCTACTTTAGAACAAGCATTAATCGTAGACAGGACATGAGTGTCCGCGGCGGCGTAGATCTAATTGGTAGCGGTTAAGTCCGAGAGTGAAGACCGACCAACCAAGGTTCGAACCTAAACAACAATCATTAATTTCAAAACGAAGTTTCTTCTGTCAAGATCCACGATGTCTTAATACAAATTAGTTATTTTAGGCCTATGTTATGTTCGCGGTGGTGTAAGTCTCATTAATGGTTTAAGCGTCGGGGATCAGAGACCGGTCAAGAGTCCGGTCAGAGATCGGTCAACCCCGAAGGCGGCCATGTACATGTATTTCACCGTGGAATGTACTTGGGCCGGACACATTTCCTAAATTCCTAGCATAAAACTGGTATTTCGTCCTGGGAATATGCACTAAAAACACTCGACTTTGAGTCCTGAATACAGCATTAATGAAAACCAAACAAACGAACAAACAAACAATTAATATACATTTCCCAGGGTCTACTGAAAAGTCATCCAGGGAAGATGTATTACAACGCCCAAGATTGTCCCATATCCTTAATTTTACAGACGCACAACACTTGTAAATCCAATTTGAGGTGAAACAGGAAATGTTATAATTTCTGTGTAAAGGGTATGTCTGTCTGTTGAAAAAGGCAACCTAAACATCGAGTATTTGGACTAGACACAAGATATGACTCAAGGTTCCTAATGCTAGTGCTTGACTGCTTAGTTCACGGCATAATTATTTCAGTTTTGAAATCCCAAATTCGAAACAAAAAATGTAGTTTGAAAAAAAATCTCACCTTAAGTCCGAAATGTTTATTACATCCAACTGATTGAAGAATAGGTAGCGGAGTCTTATTATAGGAATGCCCCGTTCCTATAAATAGATGTAGTTATAAATAGATTTCCTGTTGTTCTAAATTTAGAGCGCAAACTATTGATATTACTTTTCAGCTAAATATTTTAGGGTAAATGTAAAGGTTGTGAAAATTTTATATTCGCCGATAAAGGGTTGATTTGTATGCTACGAGGCTTTGTAAATAACATTAAGGTATACTCCATTAATTTAACAAATAAAGTTTTTAAATGTGCGATTTTTTCGTCTTGAACAGCTTCAAACAAAGATCCTCAACAGCAAGTAAATCTGTTAATATGACAATATACAAACTATTTAAAGATATGACCATAATTCAAATTATTCAGGATACATAAAGACTAATGCAATTGAAATGCGTTGAATAAATACCTGTAACTTACTTTTTTTCAGTTTGGAATTTTATTTTCGAAACGAATTAGAAAAATAATTGGGATTTTTACCCAACCAAAACGAACTTCCGGTCTATTTCCGGGTCGGTGATTCACGAAACTTGTTGATCTTTTCGCCAAGTATTCGATATATGTAGTATAATCAGAACACCACCACTAGAATCTCTCAAACAACATGGGTAACTTATCTTAACCATACTTTTATATCCTTGGTAGAATATCTAGGCGTCTTTTCATATATTGTAATTAGATTTCGCGATATGTTCAGACTCGGAGAACTCACCCAAGTTCAATCCTCTTAACCTATGATCTGAATGAACTATGCTCTTAATTGTATTTTTAAGCATGACCGACGATTATATTTCCAATCACTCTTATTGTTTGTTATATTTGTTTTTGTAGGAACCATTGTTATGAAAGAAGAAAATTGTATTACAACATGAGCTGTTTTCCTTTTTTTTTTTGAGGATGTGTCTTGATGAAAGTTTTGATACTGTCAAAAGTTTTTATGCAAAGATAGGCATTGATTTAAGCATAAAATATTTGAATGGTATTTTTCTTCATATTGTGTAGGAAACATGATTAAGGGAGAATATGCTAACCCAATCTGAATACATCGGGTTTATCCAATGAAATCGCCTCTGAAATACGATGGATGACGCCATATTGTTTCCCGCAGAATGACGTCACTTTTCTTTCATTTTCAAAAATAGATTTTAAATGTGAAATCTTAAAAGTCGTTTAATTTGATAAAGGAAATGTCAATATATGTCACAACTCATAAATCCGCCATTTCATATGAGTTACCGATAAAAAAAATGATATATATGTCCAACACCTCCATACACATTGAATAACTTAATGTGCACGCTTAAAAAAGGCGTTGTACGCAGGGGCCAATTTACCAGAAAAATTGTTACCCTGCACTTATATCTGAGGTGTATTTTGCAGGTCACGGAAATACCCGAATAGTTCCAAATGATGCTAACCATGAGCAATTATTTCGTTCTTGAAATTGTTTTCTACTCTCGCCGCACGTTCGTTGGACTGCATTGATCCATGATCCTCTACTATTTTTTACAGGGAGTGAAGTTCATGCAGTTGTTGTTGGTGACAACAATGCTGGGAAGACGTCTCTTTGTATCACATTCTCCACAGACCAGTTCCCAAGTTTGTTCACACCAATGGAATGTAATCGAGTACCCCATGAGAAGGATTTAGATATTGAGAACAACAGCGTTCATGTCAAGGTTACAGACACAGAGGGGCATGTAAGCAAGTTATGTTATCTTTCATATATCATTATGGGAAGAGTGTGGTACAGTGCATGGGTGCATTTAAATACACACTCCTCAGAGGCATATGATGGAATATTTCCTATTTTTATTACTTCCAAAACATGTCTAGGATTTAATTTTATTCATTGTTTATGATATTTTGCGTAGTTTTTCAATGAAAAAGGAATATGAAGGACATGACTTAATTTGCTACATTAGCTTGGCATCATTAATCTATGATTCCAAAAGTTACGTATAACGTAGCCACCTGTATGCAGTGTGCACCAGCATTCTCATTGTCCTTAGAACATCTAATCTAAGGACTCTTTGTTCATCTTGTATAAGTTCTATGATTTTTTCCGTTTTATGTACATTTTCTTGTTTCTTCAAATTGCCCCCCCACCCCCCCTCCCACCGAAACTGTGAATACACTTACTGATAGTTTACCTACGCCCCTGAAAGTTCATTTCGATTAATTCCAGGAAGACTATGATTCAAGCCGACCAGACTCATATGAAGGGGCCAGTGTATTTGTGTTGTGTTTTTCCCTGTCAGGCCCAACATCCTTTCACAATGTTAAAGCAAAATGGATTCCTGAGTTGAGAAAACATTCACCAAAAGTTCCCATATTACTGGTTGGTTGTAAGGAAGGTAAGAGTCTTGCATACAAAATTACAAGGGTTGATAAACCTACTGAAGTTGTGAACTTTTTTTTACATGTAACATTCATTTTCTGTTTTCAAAGCACCTGAGAAATTATGCGTATTTGTAAATGCTAGTCAAAATTCAAGGAAAAGGTGCATAATTATTAAGTGAATTAAAGGAAATTTAATATAATCCTCTTATGTATGTTTTTTATTCAAACCAAAATTGGTTAATTATGAGGTTAAGAGTAAAGAAATTTTCTAAATTATCTTTGACCTATAAAGCGTTCTGCTGCAGGTTTGTAAAAACAAGATAAGTACCTAGAATCTGAGTTTCGAAAATGTGAAATTAAAGAACAAATACCCAAATACTAGAAAAAGACTGCCGTTTCAATGCACTCATGATGTACAGTAATGGCTTAAGCCTTGACTTGACTTGACATTTGTATGTTTACATGAAAAATAGGCAGGAAACTGTGAATTTGTCTTATCTAAATAATCAAAATCATCATGATGAAAGGGTTTTTCCTCAATGTGACATTGGTGAGGGTTGTGAATTTAAGACTAACACCAAATCTGGTGGTTATTTCTTTTTGAAGGGTCCATTGAGTACACAATTTGAGACATCACTATAAGTGCCTCATGTCTGTAAAGGACTTATAGTCTTGTATTGGACCCTTGATATCAAAGCCATGTACTGATCACACTTTATAACTAAAAAATGTTAAACATTGCAAAATGTATAACATGATCCCATATAACTGCTTTTTTTGCAGATTTACGGAGAGGGCATGAGAAGGATAAGCTAGTCACAAAGAGTAACGCCAAATCATTGAGTAAACAGATTAAGGCGAAGGGGTATATAGAGTGCAGTGCCTTGAAACAAGTCAATGTGAATGAGTGCTTTATGATGGCTGTAAGTGTGTTTGTTTTAAAACCTGTTTTAAGTTTACTTTCCAATTCCTACATGTAAATTATTGGGAGGAATTTTACTCCATTTCCAAACATACCAGTCGCCTATAAATTTGTCCAAACTTTATTTTTTTGTTCTAAATAAAATCAATTTCAAAATTTTTGCAATATAAGCATCAAAAGACATTCTATAACAAAAAAAAATCCAAATTTCTAATTTTTTCAAAGAAAACAAATTTCATGCAATTATTTTTCTCATGAATAAATGCCTTTGTGACAAGGTATTTCTAAATGAATGTTGTTAAGATTTTACAGTAATGTTGACAAATACAAATCTTATTACTATTACCTGACAGAAATCTTTCATCTTTTAATTCAGGCAAAGATAGCCCAGGGCAAGTCGGTTGCCGAAGACGGGTGCTGTTGTACAATATTGTGATGGAGTTCTGACTATTTATAGTAACAATTGGTGCAAGTCGTATTCCTATCCAGAAATAGCCTGTCTAGCAGAATCTCAAGGAGAAAGCCTTTAAGTGTAGTTTATACTATAAGAAATCCCCTTAGCTCTTTGGGTGGTGACCACAGAAAATAAAAGAAAGATTTTATGTTTTATGTCATATCGTATATTATATATAGATCTTTTTTTATCTAACTTCTTTTGCATTGATTACAGCAATTTTGATTTTCATTTAAGGTAGAATTCCAATTATCGACCATATTTAAATATATGTTCTTGTTAGAGTACTTCAGTCTTTCTTGGTATACATCGATTTAATGCGAATAGTTCCGACCCAAACCAATGTTTACCATGAACAACCAAAGTATTCCAGCAAGAGAATGAGTTTCAAAATGTTGGATTACAGGTATTCTACCTTAATCATTAGGTCTAAGTTATATATCTTGGGGGAAAATATGGGATATTTATCTCTATTGTCACAATGTTGTTGTTTATCAACTAAAGAAGTTGATGTTCTTTCCACATTTGATAAATTGTTGCTTTTTAACCCATTACCAAACAATAACTACATTTGACTGGTTTGTTGCAGACTACTCCGTAAAACTGTAGGGAAAGGAGAAATTGCTCTTTAAGAGCAATTTCTCCTTTTCACACAATGTTTCCTGTCCTATCAGAGAATTGTTTTTAAATTTCATTACTCTTTGAAATGTTGTCTGCAAACTCTTTCAATATGTGACGTCGAAAATTTGTCATTTGGTTAAGTGTTAACTGTAGCAGTCATAAAGGTTTTTGTGAAGAAAATGGGTGATTTAATGAAAAGGGTATTTTAGATTTTAAAATGGGCTATGTAGTGCAATCATAGATTTTATTTAGATTGAAGGAAAAAAGATTCACATATGTTTTAAATCAAGTCTGTGGTAATTATTGATATATATGAATATCATACACAGTAATGTAGTCCTGCAATTATTTATGTTGGACAATATAAGTTGTGTGCATGCAATATTTCACAATAATGTATTCTTGTGTTCCTATAATTACCCATGTACATTCTCTCATATTGAAGTACATATTTGGTCCAAAGTGAAAACAGCACCAGGTGATAGAACTAGGAAGCCAAAATACATTTTTTTAACTGGTATAAAACCATTGTGACAAAAGAATCAATAATTCATAACGAGCAGTTGATTCAATTGTTGTGGTTGGTTATGGTTTTGTCATGTAACATACATTGCAAGTTAGGTATTATATAGTAAAGGCTTAATTAGATAAAATAGATAGATACATAGACTTTGTATGGTGACATATTTTATTAAAATTTCCATTGTTTTATCATGAAAAAAGTAAATATTTGTATTAATATGAAAAAAATATCTTTATGTTCATGAGAGTTGCAAGGTTCATAGAATACCTTTGTCATGGAAACAGTTTTGATGGTTTTAATATTTAGCTGTCACTGCATTTCAATTTGTCAATTTGATAAGAAGTTACACTCTTTCATCTTAAAACATTCCTGTAGTCTGAATTGGTTCTGAGCCATCACCACTGCTTAACCCTTAGAATGCTGGGTAATTTTCTAAAAGTAGATTTTTGTGCCGTCTGCTCTCCAAACCCTTTAATATCTGCTTAATTTTGTTGAGGAAATATAGTCATAATAGCAAACAGATTAGATCACAGGTCAGCTGCCAATTTACTTGGCAGCTGGCCTGGATCTAACCTGTTTGCATAAGCATGAAGTCAGTTCCAGCACTATAAGGATTAATCTGTTCATCATAATATTGCGCTTAGTTATGTCAACAGGTCATGTAATCCCATTCATTCAATAAGATTCTTTGGAAAAAAAAAATAGAAATTGCTTTTGTTTCAAGGCTTTTAAATCTGGCAAAGGTTAAAAACTTCATTTTTGGATTTTTGGAGTGGTTAGAGCAAAGTTAATATATTTTTTATTTGGAATAGTAGCATACTAAGGTTAAGTGATAATTTATTTTTGAATTTGCTTAAGAGTTTTTAAGTTTATGTATAACTTTGAAGGTATAATATGCTTATTTTGTAAGTTTGTATAAAAGATCAATTTGCTTATTGTAAGTTTACATGATACATGTGTAATTAAAAGTTATTTTAAGATTTTAGTTTCATCTTCAAAATTTGTTTTAAGAAAAAAGAGGAGAATGCATAATTATGCCAACCGTTTTCCATTTAACCTCTTCCCTAATTTACTTAAGTGATGGAAATACATGACAAATGTTTTCGATCTTATGTCAACAAGATGGCAGTGTCCAGATATTTTTTGCTTTTTTTACCAACTTTTGCCAATGATAGCCACATTGTGAACACCCCATGAGTTAATCGGCAACTTTCCTGTTCACGGGGTATATGATTACCCTTGCTTTGTAACAGCATTACGTCTAACACTCAGTAAAGTAATTGCTGTCAACGGGCGCGCATGTCAAAACAGTCAGATTACGATTTTTCTGCCGAGTGTTAAAGGTCATATGTACAGGTTGGGTTTATTTCATAAAATTAAAATATGAAGTAAAAGAATCACATTGAAATTATTTGCAACATTTTAGCATAACGCATTACGTCATAAATCACCGTCATAGAGCACCGATTAATAAAAGTTCGTATGACTTACTTCCCTTTGCTGTGACGTCACTCGTGATCCACTGAATGCGCCATGTAAAGGGCGTGAAGAGCGATCGCTGGTTAGAATTGGTGTTTTTCTTCAAATAAACGATCCTAAAGTCATTGTTTGGATTGACAGCGCATTTTCTTTATTGAATATGATTCATTTTATAAGAATATCAATTTGAAAAAAGATAAATTAATAACTTAACCAGTGAATTTGCATGGGTTTGTCATTGCGTAAACCTGTTCATATGAAAGGAACGACTTGAAATTTTGACGATTTTCCTTGAAATAAATGATTCTTAAGTAATTGTTTGGATTGACAGTGAATTTTCTATACTGGATATTTTTCATATTATAAGAATAGCCATTTGAAAAAAATGAATTAGTGACTTTACGCGTGAATTTACAAGGATATGTCAATGCGTTCATATGAAAGGAACGGCTTGAAAGTGGGACGATTTTCCTCGAAATAGCAATCCTTAAGTCAATGTTTGGATTGACAGTGCATTTTCTTTATTGAATACGTTTCATATTATAAGAATAATCTTCTGAAAAAAAAGAGTAAGTGACATAACGCGTAAATTTGAAAGGATTTGTAAATGTTTTCATATGTAAGAATCGGCTTGAAATTTTGACGATATTTGTGAAAACAACTATTTTTATTAATATTTGTTGAAAAAAACATGAGTACTTTTTCGTCAATGATCGTGTATTAGCATTAAGGTTTTAATTGAGTAGTAAACAAAGACATAGATCTGAATAAACGAATTGTCTTAAAACCGTACATCGTATAACTATTGACTGTCAAATTCACCCTTCATTGTCTTATCAATACATGAAATGAAACGGGAGAAGATCATAAATTGCGAACAAACAAACCGTATTATAACCCAACTTACTTGTGATACGAAGGTTATCCTTTAACTCACATTTTCACCACACATCAACTTACTTGTGATACGAAGGTTATCCTTTAACTCACATTTTCACCACACATTCAAATTTCAAAACTAAACACTGGCACATTCAAGAGTATTTGTTAAAATCATCCGGCAACTTTCCAGTAACTCCATCCCCATTAAGAGGTCTATGATTTCGAAATTGATTCCGATGTCGTCTTTCTAGATCAACTGTTTTGACTTAAGAATTGTTCTTCATATTCACTTTACACTTAGTCTTGACATATTGAGCATTCAATTTTCGGACAGGTTTAATAATTAACAGCTAAAACAAAAAAGTCGTCATAGTTTATTTTACTAACAACCTTAAATAAACATATTTGAATTTATTTTTTATGATTTTGAAATTTAAATATCAATTTGACAAAACTTGATTTTGATGTTAAAACGTTTTTTTGTTGAAAACATAGAGTTAATACCGTTTTGGTGAATACTGATTATCATATACTTATTGAAGTGTCCAACTATTCTAATAGAAAAGACAACATGTTCACTTCTTTGAATATCATAACGACAAAGTATCCGACGTAAGTCACATTGAGAGATAAATATGTAATGACACCTTATCAATCCAAACATCCTGTGAGAGTTTGGTCTTAATTGGTTATATCTTAACAATGGATTTTTTAGATAAATCTAATTGCCGCGCATTGAAAGTGTGAGATTTGCCGCTTATTATTTCATGTCTGGAATAGCAGAACGTGTCAGACCTGTTAATTAACAACAGAGATATGTAAGAGATTATCCCCAGAGGCTATCTTTCGCCTAAACAATAAAGGGCTTGAGACTTGAAACATACTGTGCAAATGTGGCAGATTAGTGTTAATTTGCATCACGACCCTTAATCCTTGTAATGTCCGATGTTTGTTGATTGACCCTTTGTATGTTAGGTAAACTGATGATAATCAATTAAATTGTAAACAAAGAGATTATGTTAAAATGTGTAAATTATATATTAAGTGATCTTATTACTAAATTATCAATATAAATTTGTAATAATCATGTTTGAACACTTGAATTTCAGTGTGACATACGTCATTTAAACCAATATCACCAATGGCAAAAAAATGAGGTGTGTGATTTAAATAATTCCGAAAAGCAGACGCTTAAGTTAAGATCGAACCCATTATCATTTGCGTTGATGAGTCCAGAGACAGTTTGCGGATATCAAATATTCATTATTTTGAATTTTCATTCAAAGACATCGGCAGATAAAAGAAACTTGCTTGTTTTAATCGGTTTGTTATCATAACAATCAACGTACATTTTTTATTATGTCTCATTTATGTACAATGGCAACGTTTCTACGATTATGTTAAAACATAAAACAAGTTTTGCAAATAAAAACAAGATGAATTTAAGCGTTTAAAACCCAAAGACATGGCAATACAATAACTTATGATGTTGGATGAAATATATTCTTGCAACCCTTTGAATTCTTACGTAATACAATCGTAAAGCAGCCTAATTAAGTATTCCTGACTAAGTATGTAGCATAGTTAAACTGTTCCAAACAAAAACTAGCTTGGCGAGTAAGAGAGTCATTCAAGGAAATTAACTTTCAAAAAAGGTGTAATCAACGTGATTTATCCTTTTCTTGAATTTATCTACATTTACACAGTGCAAATTCTATATAAAGATCTAGCAAGACTACACGAGGCTCTAACACCCCAAACTAACAGTCAGGAATTGTTTTATTCACGAACATCAATTCAGGGAAATATAACGGTTACTCAATAAGTAGAATGAATTTGAAGCGTCTTCACCTGTATAAATTACTTTGAATTGAGTCCGATCATTTAAAGATCAATAAAATCAATTCTCTGAAAACGCCTAACAATGCGTAAACTTGCCGTCTTCGAAGTGAAAGTAACACAGCCTACTGTTCTTGTTTGGGGAATATATCTTTTGCTTATTTGTAAAGTAAACACGGTCCAGTTTACTTATCGAAACTTTTTGCAGCTTTTATGTTCGTCGGAAAACGGGAGAAACTCGCATCCCTGCTACCAAAAGCAGAATAACACCAGAAGACCTGTCAAAATACCATATTCAATATCCAATTTACGTTTCCCAAAACACAATTCAACACTTAAAATGTCCGAAATTTGTGCAAAAACACCGTCGTTACTGAGAACTAGATTCTTCTTACTGATAGTTCATATGACTTTGAAGCACAAATGACGTCACAACAAGGGAGATAAGTCATTCACAAAAATCGATAAAGGTGAATAAAAGTAGTCAAAAACAACATTTTTCGCATCTGTATGAGAAAAAATACATTACCTCCGTCATAACGAAACCATAACCTTATTCAAAAACCATGATTAAAGAAAATTTTGTTTATCGGGAAATATGACCTTTAAAGGTAACATTACTATCAAGCAGAAATATCAGGGCGTGGCCATTTTGCTCAGACATAAGATGGTAAACGTTGGTCACATGATTCCCCTGCCTGTTGCCTGAAATGCTTCTGCAGTCAACATGCCCCCAGCCATGTCAATTTGGACAACCATTCTTTGAATTAGAACTGGCTTTCCTTTTTATGCTATGAATGTATCCCTTGTTTTTCACTGCGATTCTTGTAATATGAGGTTCTGCATGGCCAAGGTTGCAGACTTAGAACTCGAGGGTCCCTGGTTCGAGTCCAGGAAAGCCTTACATCACTGAGAAATTTCTGATACTGGTTCAACACCATACAAACCTAGCTTTTCCTTTACATTAGTACTAGGCTAGTACTGGTTGATCCAGGAAAGCCTTACATAACTGAGAAATTTCTGATACTGGTTCAACACCATACAAACCTAGCTTTTCCTTTACATTAGTACTAGGCTAGTACTGGTTGATCCAGGAAAGCCTTACATAACTGAGAAATTTCTGATACTGGTTCAACACCATACAAGCATAGCTTTTCCTTTACATTAGTACTAGGCTAGTACTGGTTGATCCAGGAAAGCCTTACATAACTGAGAAATTTCTGATACTGGTTCAACACCATACAAGCATAGCTTTTCCTTTACATTAAAAATATGAGTTTGGTCAAAACAAAGGACACCAAAAACTATGATTGTATAACTGTTTCCCATAATGGATATTTGAGAGTTACTCAGTTGTTAAGGATGAGACCAAATATGTTCATTCTGAATTGTGACAAAAGTATTATCATTGTATATATTACAAGGGTGAAAGTTGAAGAATTTCAAAAACCTGAAATCTGTTGTTCTTTATCCTGAAAAGGCATGTTTGCTATAGAATTATATAGGGACAAAAGGTCTCAAAAACCTGAAATTCAGGAATAATCCTTAGCACTTTCACCCAGGACATTATAATCTAGTCGCAACAAGGTGGCATGAACAAGATTGAATGTTTTTACTTCTTTTTCCAGAGATAAACTTTTTTAGTATTGAGAAAAGTGAACAAGGTTTGAGCATTAAGGAAAAAACGAACAAAGTTTAAGCATAAGGGCCCTCAGAGCTTTGATTACTATACATCGTTTATAAATAGTAATGGGTTGTTCTGGGATGCACCTACAAAGTGTCATGTCAGCAGAGTGTTCACTCATTTTACAATCCAAGACACTCTTGCCTATTTCAGTTATTTTGCAGTACATTAATAAAAGATAATAGTTTATACAAAATTTAAATTGGATCCTTGCCATGAATTTCTATTTCCCTCACTGGTATTTGAACCCACAGGGAGAGGGGCCGTGTGAGTTCTGTACTCTAACCACCAGGCCACGGAGGCACCCATGTAGTGACTGGAAAACAATATTTCACAAAACCACAGAGTGCAACCCTACTCATTTTCAAATAAATGTTTATTCATTATAACATATATACAATGATTCAACACCAGAAATAACTAGGAGTCATAAATAATACATTAACAATTTCAACATAAAACTGAACTTCATTTTGCAATTAATTACACTTTGTAAAATTTAAATAAATATTCATTCATTTTAACATATAACAATTCAACAACAGAAAAAGTGATACATAAATAACACATTAACAATTTCAACATAAATATGCACTTCATTTTGCAATTAATAAATAACATTGTGAAATTTAAAGAAAACCTTATCATTCTAAAACCAACACTGTAGACCACACAGTTCAACATTTTTCAATGTTCAAAATTGTTGGTCTTAGATATGCATAAGACTCATCAAGCAAAGACAAGCTTAGGCTTAATCATTTATTCAACATTACTGACTGTGTTGTTGAAATAGAAGAAATAACATACATGAGCATTTTAAAGGTTCAATGCAAGTCTGCAGTAAGTCTTACTATATTCTTGCATTAAGCATTCTATTCAAAAGTCTTAAATTAGAACTCTCAAAAAATATTTCTAAAAATATCAATTAAATATGGCAGAAAACTTGATTTAAAATGATCTAGTAAAGCTATTCATCCATGGAAACGAATTGGGCCAAAGAATGGATTACTTGTATCATGCATTTTTCTTTTTTATTGCAGTAATTTCAAACCACTATCATCTTAAAATGAACATTCTTTACTTTTCATCAGTGATCTCTGCTTAGTTCAGAAATGCAGAATTTTGGAAATCAAGTGATTAATTTTGTATAATTATTTTTACTTCGATACATCATATTCAGCTTTCTGCCTTCTTCTTCCCTTTGGCTTTTACTTCTGTCTTTTCTGCATCTGATAAATATTTCTGTAAGAAAGAAAACAAAACATCTTATTGGTTACATATTCCTTCCTTCATCCTGTCACAAGTGCCATTTTCAAACCAATAACTAGGTGCCATAAAACATTTGAGATTTCCGGCACTAACCATATAACATGGGTGAAAGTTAAAAGAATTTCAAAACCTGAAATTTGTAGTTCATTATCCTGAAAAGGCATGTTTGCTATACTAGCATTATATAGGGACAAAAAGTCTCAAAAACCTGAAAGTCAGGAATAATCCTGAACACTTTCACCCATGATATAACACACATTCACACGACAAATCATGATGTAATATGTGACGTCATGATATGATGCCATCTAAATTTGTTCTCTACTTTTTTACTACCTCCCGATATTGGTTTTAAGTGTTGTGTCTTTTTCTTGCTTTATTTTCATTTTTGGTTGTTTGAATCCATTTAGATAACAGGATAAATATAATAAATGGTTGGTATCTTTTTTGAATAGGAGAGGTTATCAGTTAGGCTTTGAATTATCATCTATTGCCTTTGGCTCACCGGATAATATTCCAATGCTATCCCAATAGCATTATCGATTCATGACATCAATCGTCGATACTCTATGAATGAGCCTGAGATTAAAAGCTGAGGTCAACAACAAAACATCACAAAGGTTGTTGTTTTTCCCCAAATGATGTGAGCATTTTTTTCCTTTTCTGCAATGTTTTGTTATATATGAAATCAACAACAGGCCTGCGTTTGTTAAGGAATGCTCAATCCTGAAAATCATTCTTTTAAATCCAAATTTAAACAAAAGAAGGAAAATTAAAAATCTCAAAACCTGAAATCAGGACCCGGTCTGAAAACAACAGAAGTGCACTAAAACCGGTAAAGGTTGGAGGAGGACATTGGTCCTAGGCAGGAGCCTCTTCCTTGGGACACAAGAGTTTGATTCCTACGAGTAGCAACGTCCACCTTGCAATTTCTCATTAATCCACATTTGGGGAAAATTCTGTTTTATGCCAAGGGAGCCAAACAGCTAAATGCCACTTGCATCTCATTTGCATGAAGTTGACCACCAGATTTCAATAGCAATATAAAACTCTAGAAACAGCTAGCTCATAGTGATTCTGTTTAAAAAACCTTACCATGAGATTTCTACTCATAAAGTATGGCTTGCTGACTCCGTCATTTCTCTCACAGTCTTCACAGAAGCAAAGGAATATTGTATCAATGGTGATCTGGGAAAAAAACAGGGAGATTCTTAGTGAGCATCATTAATTCTTAGTGTATTTGGATATTCATTAGAAATGATAGCCAGACTGGCTTGGTCAAGTGGTTATGGGTAACAAAGCATTTAGTCTTTAGCTATGAATTATGAGTTGTATTATATCAAAAATGCCACTGACTTGATGTATAACCCCAAAGAAAATTATTTCAGTGAATCCAAATTTTCATCATACCGTTCTAAAGTTCCCCAAATAAAAGTTTTTTTTATTATGTTTTTTTATGTTATGTTGATATTTCTTTTACAACAATTTCTTATGAAAACAAGGCCATGTTCCTGGGGCACATCACATCAGATCTAAGATTTGCTTTGTAAAAAATGAATTAAAAAAATAACTATACCTCATAAACAAGCAAGAAGCAATGTGAAACAGCAAAGGCAAAGACACATGCCATGGTCAAAGGTACCCACACATAGTTGACATCCTGGCGACTCTGTAAAGCAAAATATACACATTACAAACGAAATGCTGATGGTTCTACACAGCTTGACCAGCCCCTTATTGGCAGTTGGCCCATTACCAAACAATAACGACATTTGACCAGTTTGTTGCAGATGACTCTGGAAAACATTGTGGGAAAAGGAGAAATTGCTCGTGATGAGCAATTTCTACTTTTCCCCCAATGTTTTCTGTACTTTCAGAAGATTATTTTCCAATTTCATCACATTTTGAAATACTGTTAGCAAACTCTTTCAATTTGGAACAGACGAAAATTTGGTGTGTGGTGAAGGGCCTTACTTTGTCTATGTTAAGCCAGGCATCACAATATAACTGAAAAATTGTTAATTTGATGAAAAAGAAAACACAACAAATGAAAAAACAAACATATATACAGATATCTTAAACTGATATTTAAAATAAAGGGCATTTTCAGTATCGAGTCTCTTGAGGATGTTTTGTCTCAAATAAAGCGCATACAAGCAAATAAATCTAAATCAAATTCTTCATGTTCAAACTATGATAATCATATAATAACATAGTTGGATGCCCCTGTGCAGTAACTACCGGATGGTCATAGTGTTAACTGCACTGGATGGAATTATTCTTTTCCATCAATCGGCATGAATTTGATGGCTTTGACGAAAAACATATCGCCTAGACTTTTAATCAAAGTATCTTATTTGTTTCAACTTTTACTCCATACTTGATATAAATTGTAACTTTATGAAGCTATGCAGGAAAATAGAACAACACTTTAAATTTGAAATAGCATAATTGTTTTGCTTTCTTTTGGTGAAGCTGCAAGGCTTCTTTTATATCTACCCTAAATATGTACAACCATAAAATAATTACAAGGTAAAACAGCATAGACTATATAAATATTTAAGTTTGTAAAAAATGTTTCTTTTTAAATTAATCAGTGATCTTTCTCTTTTCAGCAATATTAAACTGAAACAGTGTGTTAATTCTATATTGTGCAAAAACATTTGATTCATTCCTATGTACCTCAAATTAGCACAATCATGTAAACCAGATATATATGTTGTTCTCAGATTGAAAACGTATATCACCTGTCACCAATATTTTTGTCCAGTCCTCAAACTGTGTTTTGTACCTGAGTAAAAGGATGTCTAATGTTAATTTCCATTGATGATTTCAAATTCAGGAAAAGCTGAATCTCTGTATGCTAAACGAATCCCTTTCTTATCAACTCAGCTTTTTTTTTGTATCCACATACTTAATTTGCTAAATGCATAGATGAAGACTACAAACATTTTACCTTGAAGAAGACTTCATGTCCAATAATCAGTACAACCGCTGATGTAGAGATCTTCCCAAGAAAAAGAACGAAATCACCGATTGAGTTGATAGCTGCCACCCTTAGTGCATTTGCAACAATGAGGAGGAATGCTTTCTTTGCGGCCACACAGAAATTACACCCGTAGATAGCTATAATGAAATATAAAAAAATGAAACTGTTTAACCTGCTCTGTCATATGGACTTGTTAGAGTTGCAGTTTGAAAAAATCAGACAACAATAATTGTTAGGAACGAGACAAAAAACACCATCTTTAGAATTAAACCATTGCGACAAAAGGATAATCATTTTACCAGGGATCAGGAAAACTCTGAACCCCAATTGGTCTGAGAAACGACGGAATACCCTTTAATAGCTTTTTACGCACCCCCCCTCCGCCCAAAAAGAAATCAATAAATGTTAACTATATTTTTTTTATATATAGTTTCAATTGTTAATTTAGAAATGTCCAATCGAAAGTAAACAGGATTAACAGGATTTCTTGCAATCTAAAAAGTATCTTTACACATCGGACCAAATTTGCTTAATATTATTGGTTTTCAAAGATTAAGCCTGTTACATGCTCAATCAAGTGTGCCCATTCTTTTACAAATAAATCCCCAATTCATACACCCCTTAGGCATTGTTTGACACGGGGATAATAATCAACAGATTAAATTTGTGATTCTGTAGGTATTACAAGGTGTGTAGAATGTCTTATCTGTCTTATATCCGGACAGATCCTTTCATGATATCTCAACTTTCACTCAGTCTGGTACAACCTAAGTCGGTCCAAAACCGGCATTTTCTTGATCCCTGCATTATACCCATAATTAACTATAACAAAGAAATATAAACTGTAACACCTATTTTCCCATAATGGATATTAAAGAGTTATCAAGTTGTTATTAAAGGATAAAATATAACTTTCTCTGGGATAAAACCATTCTCAGAAAGGGATAATCATTAAACCCGTAAATAGCTATTACAAAACTGTAATATATATTGTATGTATATAGAACTTGGGGTCCTGGTTTGAGCTCCACTAACATGTATGGTTTAGTGGAAGTGGCCTTTGGCAAGTCACTTCAGAGCCCTGGCCTAATACTGGTGGATCCAGGAAAGCAGTAGGAGTCACAGACTTAGGCTTTTATCCTGTATAGACTTAGGCCATTATCCTGTACCAAAATGGTAAACGGTATTATTGTATATATCCCAGTCTGTCATATTGAGATGTAAGGGTTCTCTAATTTGAAAGCAGGGGCAGACAACAATCATGAAGGATAAGACATTAATATCCTCTATTTGTTCCCTTAGTCTTCTAGAATTATCTGCATCATTAATATCTTGGGAATTTGAATTGTGTTCAAAAATACAAATAATGCAAATATATTTACCTATTTCTATGTAAGCATTTCTATTAAGGTACTGAAGGAAACTTTCAAAACACCATAGACAACACTGTAAACATTTCAAAATGAAGTCTACCACCTTGCCAACCCGTCCTTGCAGTCTGAAAATAGAAATCATTTAATAAAAATTCCATTTCCTTGATTAAAACTAGGGATGGGAACGAATATTCGAATAGCGGGTCGAATATTCGAATAGCAAAATAGTATTCGAATATTCGATTTTAATGAACCCATATTACTGTATGCTTACCATAAATTTTATTCAAAAATAATGTTGTTTTATTTTCATTTTCTTCCTCTAAACCGATCCCAAATATCGAAGAACGTCCTAGCTCCCAGGTGCAGTTACGATGTTTTTACAATGTATGTCACACAGTAAAACACCTGTGACAAATTACCACATCTTTTGACAGTTTGCAAAACGATTGATTCCTAAGTGTGAAAATAGTCGATTTTAAGCCGCTAAATCTAACACCTTAATGATCTGCACTTGGTCCTTATTATCCAAAACAAGTCAATCACGCTAATTGACAATTGTCAGTGTCAACCAATCACGTAACTTGTTTGTCGTGAAATTAAACAATTACTCTTTCAATAACCAATCGTAATCATGATTGCATATACACGAAGACCAATCAAATAATGTGTTAGAAAGTATATTTTTCTTCAGAATAATTTGTCAAACTTATCTTCATTCTAATTTCTACATCTATTCGATAAACATCACAATGTTTCCATCACGTGTCTGGAATTACTTTACTCGTTCTACCGACAAGTCGAAGGCGACCTGTAACCTGTGTAACCAGGACTTTGTATTCAAGAATACAACATCCAACCTACTGAATCACTTGAATGGCAAGCATCCATCCGTTTTGACGTCCGAAACTGTAAAACAGACGACCATGAACCTGTTTGTCAACTCACCGAAGAAATCGAAGGCGGACAACGAAACCATTACACAGACCATCGCGGACATGATTGTATCAGACTACCTACCACTTAGCCTTGTAGAGGGAGTCAGACATGCAGACCTTCGGACATCAAAACAAATTCTAAAATCGAATATTCGAATATATTCGAATAGTTCTAGTCGAATATTCGAATAGTGATTTCACTATTCGTTCCCATCCCAAATTAAAACACATCACACAAGTAAAGGCTTGACATGTTTTTTCGTTTGTTAAAACTTAATTTTTTTGCATCATTTGTGAATTTAGTTCTATAACTTCAATTAATCAGTCTCAATTCTGATTCCTGAATACCAAATCAATATTATGCCAAATATATGAAAGGTTGCAAAGAGAACAGGGGCCTCAAATAAGGCACCTTCCCAACAGGAAATTTCTTTAAAATCATGCAGTTTTCCCAAAGATTCAAAGTCAGCTTTTGATTTTCCAGTTCAGCAATTTCATCGATCAAATATGCCAAAATCAACAGTCCTAGGTCTCTTCCCAATTGACAGAAAAAAGCCCTGGAACCGACTTCTCATGGGAATCAAACCTATGACCAATGCTCTAACCCTTGAATGCTATCCTCAACTGTTAAATCCCTAGGAAAGTGACAGTTCCTGTTGAGCTTGTTGTTTGTTTGTTTTTTATCATTATTGATTTAGATCATTTCAACCTCTTTGACACTTTTTTTCATTCATGAATAACACATTTAAGTGTTCCATTAACCTTTTGCTGCCAAATATTCCTGTGTGATTTTGAATTGTGAAACAGAAAAGTTTTGATTTTTTCCTATTTACTTAGATTGACATCAAAGGGAATCTCCAAATGGATTAATCCAAATGGTTTAAATTTTGTCTATCAGGTTTTTAAAGAAAAGTTTTGCTGCTTTAAAGAATGTTTTAGAAGTTTAACAACAACAAAAAGTAATTTTGCTAATCAGGTCAACGTTTACAACAGGTATCCACTGGTTTATTAACGTATAAGTACTACATATGAAGGGTACAATGCATGGTGTTTGATGCCATATCAACAATTTTTCAGTTTTGTAATGGCTTTCCTAGATCACCCAGTACTAAGCTAGGACTCTGAAGTGACTTGCCAAAGGTCCCTCTCACGAAACGAGAGGTGTCAGTGAGGCTTGAACCCAGGAACTTAACTCTTTACCAAACGCCAAATTTATGATATCCAAGTTCAATTAGTGTGCCATACAAGAACACTGTTATATTGGCAATATCTCTCGTTGTTTAGATTACCAATCATACATTTAAATATAAACATGAAGGCTTGAGACAAGATAAAACTTACTTTCTCTGGATATAGCCCAGTATAAGTCTCGCAAGTCTGACGAGTGCTATGATGAATGAACCAAACGCTACAGATCCAAGATGGTACCTAAAAACATAAGTCAAAAAGGTCAGACAAATAGAACAGTGACTTAAAGGTGCTTGTTCACACATGTGACAATTAGCAAGTCAAAATAAAATGTTATTGAAACAGTACCGTTTTAGCATTTTGATAAAATATCTAATGAAAAATAGCTACTGAATACAAAAATGATTCAGAATGTGTAAATATATTATGAGTTTGCACAGATGGTTTGCAATGGGTTTAAAAACCATTCAATGCATGCTTTTTTAAATTCATATCTATTCATAGTATGCAGGCTAAATATACTTAATTACAAACATATTCTATACTTCCTAAGGCATATCTCCAGTATGTACCTCTCATACAGCAGTACAACTGCTATACAGTTTTGAATATATAGAATTCTAGTATTGAACTTTCCTTAAATCTGCAAACATGCACCTTTCATGAATTTTTGTTCTTTTGAAAAAACATTTGAAACAAAACAGTTTTTATATTGCTGTTTGATACACAATTGAAAGTAGCTATTGAAAGCATTATTTATTCAGAAAACATCAAGTCAGCCAAGTATGTATGTATGCGGTAGATCTCAAAAATGTTGTCACAATATTGGATTAGAATACATCTTAACTCACTGTAAACACACTTTAAAGAATTTGTTAAATCTAATTTTGCTTACTAGCACTATTCTTCAGTGTGTATCATATTACAATACAGCTGTTGTGTAGTTTCAAAGAAATTATTTTTAACCACCGAATTTCCTCACATCTGTGAGCAAGCACCTTAAAGAAGACTCTTAAGCAAATGGGTGAAATATTGGGTTTTAGTAAAATCCCGCTATTTCACAAAGGCTTCTACCCATTACCACAAAATTACAAATAATTTTCATTTTCATAATAATGTCTTCTGTTGGTCCAGTATACAAATATCTTATGGGGAATGGGTCTGAGACCTTTATCAAATAATTCAAAGATTAAATGGCACAGATGCTTTTGAAGTTGTGAAACTGTTTTCCCATTATGTCTATCCTAAAAGAGAAACAAGTATCTTCCTTGTATATAATCAAATAATTTCCCAAGGCTTTTTTTCTCCATAAATTTGGAAGAATCCTAGGCCTGCTTAATTTGGGGAATTGTATCCATAAAATTGCTAAATTACGAAACCAAAAGACTGGTGTGACTCTGAACTTTTGAGAATACGGCATGATTTCAAAGAAATTTCTTGTTGGGACATTGCCTTAAATGGGCCGGTTATGTAATGCAAAAAAACACTGTTTCCTCAAACCATTTTGATAGAAATAACAAATACCATATAGAAAAAATTGATCAAACTACCTTAGCAGATTCTTTAGAGACTTCAGTATTGGCCAACCCAGCTTCTTCTTGTCACTGAAAAAGAAGCCTTACAAAATAACAATACTATTTCAAAGGAGGAACCGTTGCCAAAATCCCTTATTCCACAATACCTCACCTTGATGTACTTAAGGCTTTTAGATTGTACACATAAGGCTTCTAAAAGAACACAAAAGGAAGTATCACTTGTATCAAGCCTTTTCTCCATTTGTCACAAAAAAATCTACATGAAACAACTAGAACTGTTTAATAGGTTATACTCAATAATAATTACAATGTATTGTCATATGCTATTGATTTCCTTTTGGACTAAATAAATTTGCTATATGGGGGAAGGGTTTAAAAAAGTGTACATTTTCACTGGATAACGAAAGATCATAAATATGTTTATAGAAAGATAACCGAAATACTGCTGAAAATGGCATAAAACCTCACATTGAAACCTGATTTTGATTTACTTGACTGTAAATGCTTCAGCACTTGTCCGTATAATGGTCATACAGTACATTTTGGACAAGCTGGGTAATACCGACAATTGAATTTGCCACCACTGTTTCACCCATTACCAAACAATAACGACATTTTACCAGTTTGTTGCAGACGGCTCTGGAAAACATTTAGGGAAAAGGAGAAGTTGCTCGTAATGAGCAATTTTCCTTTACCCACAATGTTTTCTGCCTTAAGATTATTTTCCACGTGCATCACATTTTGAAATGTTGTCTGCAAACTCTTTCAAATTGGTATAGTTGAAAATTTGGGGTTTGGTAAAGGACTAACCACATACCTTGTAAAATACCAGCGAGCCACAGCTCCGGCTACGACCATGTCTTGACAGGCCACGACGAATGCTGATACCCACAGTATCCCAAATAGATTGTACCATCTCAAATACTAGAATGAGAAATACTGCAAGTTGAAGTGATGAAAAGAATCCATTCCCAATGATCCAACATTTAGTATAAGAAATGATCACCTCTTACGCCATGCATTTGATGCAAAATACCATTTGTTTGTTTCTGCGTTGGTTTTGATCAAAGCATATAAATTCAACTAAACTTTATCTAAGATTTGTCAAAGAGTGAGACAAAATCTATCCTGAATATAGAATTACACAAGTATTTATTCATTTTAGCCTATTCCAGGCCACCTATTTTTAATCTTTTCTTTCTAGGGAAGTTGCAACAGACATTATTACATGAATAACAAAAAAAAAACTATCAAATTAAACTTACTTTTTGTTAAAACCATTTTATAATTATGACCCTTTTCAGTCATGTATGTTAGAATATACATTTGAGAGTAAAATGGGCTAAGGCCATTGGAAAACTGTTGTACAGTACATGTTTACAATATTACTTTATTCGCTTTGAAAATACTGTGTAAAAAATCCTTCTAACATGATACTCACCTCCCAGAATGGTTCCATTACATATTTAACATGCCCTGTCTGTGGACCGACATGGGGCAAGCCTGAAAAATATATCATCCATTTACCAAACGCCAAATTTTCGACTGTCCAAAACTGAAAGAGTTTGCAGACAACATTTCTAAATGTGATGAAATTGGAAAATAGACTTTTGAAAGGGCAGAAGAGATTGTTGGAAAAGGAAAAATTGCTCTTCACGAGCAATTTCTCCTTTTCCCACAATGTTTTCCAGAGTGTTCCGCAACAAAATGGTAAAATGTTGTAATTGTTTGGTAATGGGTTAAATAGAGGATATTCCTTCATGAATCTGTAAAGTGTGTGGAAAAATATTGCACGAGTGCATTTGGGTTTATGCATAAGAAACAAGTGAGTGAAGAAAACAAGTTTGTACTTTGTTCACAAAATTTCTTTCTGAAAGCTAGTACATGTTATCATTCACATGGGGTAAAGTATTTGCCTACCTGGAATAAAGGTCAACAGTAAATGCTACGCTTGATTCTTTTATGGTTGATCATATAAAAATGCATCAACAAATCAACAAAATTAGTAACAATAAAACACATGAATTATTATCAAGCATAAAAGTGATTGCAACGAGAGAAAAAGATATGTAAAACTCTTGCCAAACTGATTTCAAATGCCACAAAATGATAAATTGTCTTTAGCTTTTTCTATTAGAGAAAAGAGGGGTCTCCATGGCCTAGTGATTAGAGTAGAGAACTTGAAATCACATGGCCCCTCTCCGCGGGGGTTCAAATCTCGATGAGAGATATGGATTTTCATGAGAGGTAGTCTCCCGACTGAAGTACGGAATGCTGCTGGTTCTACCAAGCTTGACAAGCCCTTCTTCTCAGTTGAGTATAGAGTCTTCCTCCATCATTAAGAGTCAGGCATTGCAACATAACTAAAATAATGTTGAGGCGATGTAAAGTCCTATATAAATAAAAAAATAAAATAGAGAAAAGTTTACTAGGTACCTGAGGTTTCTATGAAAACTCCAACAAGACACAGGGAGGCAACAGACACTATCAGGAATATCAGGGTCTACAACAGAGAAATAAGTTGTCAAAGTTAAGGTTTCACAATAGGAATTCTTTTTACTTGTATCTAAACTAAAAATGATTCAAATAAGCTGCTTTAGTCATATCTTAAGGAAACAAAAGTAATTGGGGGTCTTTTTTCATCAATAACATGGGAATTGTAGAACACCTTGCTGATCACAAAATTTTATCAATGCCTGGAGTCCATGTTGTTAGAATCTTTATCATATAAGCTTAATGTATGTTTGATTTTGACAGGGAAGGAATAGCTTTCAGTAAGACAAGCCTTATATTGTTATAGAATACTGAAGACTGAAAACCATTTCTTGAAGCCTGAATTTAAACATCTTCAATACGAAAAAAGAAGGAAAATATAAAATCCCAAAGGCTTGAAAATTGGCAGGCCTGTAATAGTTAATGGGTTAATCTAATGGGAAAATTAGAAGGTCTCAGGTCCAATTTGTGACATAACTGACACTGTTGGTACAAATTAAACTCCCAAATCTATCACAAACCTAATGACTGCAATTCAGTTTGGTTTCAAGAGGAAACCATCATACATTTGCTGTCATATATCAAATTTTCTACAGTCATGGATTTAGTAATTAAATTGCTTCTTATGGCTCCTTACAAAGACTCTTCGTATACAGCAGTCGATAAGAAAATATTTTCCAACTCCATTCTCTGGTTAAAACCCATGGAACATGTCAAAATTAAAAGCAAAGGCAGATGATAAAAAGTGTGAATACATTCAATTTGTTTTTGATAATATTATGAAGAAACTGCAGTGACAAGAAGCAAACTGCTGGATTAAAGCAATACTTCCAGTCTCTTTTCTAGGACATTCCTTGTATGAGTCTTCTGATGCATGCAAATCAAAGTGAGCCAATGAAGAGTAAAAGCTTAACCCTTATAGTGCTGGAACCACCTTATGCTTATATATGAAAACAGGTTAGACCCAGGCAAGCCGCCAAATAAATTGGCGACTCGCTTGGATCTAACCTGTTTGCTACTCTGAATATCGTTCATCAAAATTCAGCAAATATTAAAGGTTTTGTAAAGCAGACGACACAAAAGTCTATTTTTAGAAAATTACCCAGCATTCTTAGGTTAAACAAATGTGTTAGCTCACCCATACTGGCTGAAACAGTAAGAACGGCATAGACCCAACAGCATTCCCAGCCTCTTTATATAGCTGAACAACCTGAAAAAGGAGAATTCTTGTCTTTTTATTGTATTTGATACATAGAGAATAGTTGGTTGGTGTTAGAATGCGAAATGCGAATAATATCCAGTGAGCCGCATGCAAATTGGATAATAATCCAAGCCAAGCCAAATAACCTTTCCTATTCAAAGACATCAACCATCTTTTCTATTTGTCCTGTTACCTATACGGATTCAAATAAATAAACAAAATATGAAATAAAACATGAAGAAGGTGAAATTAAACTGATAGGTGCGCTCAGCAATCACATGATCTAGTGACAGATATCAATAATGCTATATTGCACCCTGTTATTGGTCTGTAAGATGCCCTGGTGACCACATCAATTAGTTATTAATCACTCTCTCACCAATGATCGGTTCCTTTAATCAGGGAAAGCACTCTTAGGCTTGGAAAAACTATTTAATCTTAAAAGAAAGGATGGAAGAAATATCAAGGGTATTGGTAACTACACTTAATTCCTTTGCTATATGACTATAAACTACATATTTGAAAATCCAGCAAACATATTTTTGAAACCTGAAAACAAAATATATACATTACCAAGGAGATTCTCTTTCTTAAAACAAGAAGTATCAGTAATATGACAATCTGAAAGAGAGAAAAGTGTGTGTATCAATAAGCATAGAGAAGTGATGAAAAATGGATAGCTTATAGAAATATTGAAAGAAAAACTGATTTTGCTCATTTTTCTTCTTGTAATAATGTTTTCAAGCAATTTTTGTATGATACTAAACAACTGTGTAATGGAGCTTATGTTCATTTTGATGTATCCCTATTTGTATGTTCAGATTTGGTATTGGTTCCTAATGAAAGTATCAGCAACTGTTACTTAGGAATAATTCTAAAAAGTAACATTTCATTCCAAACCAACATTTTTGTCACAATGATTTCTGAATTATTTTCCTCATTCATACATAATAAGAATGCTAGGTGACAAAAGAAAAAGTGCTATTGATGAGCAAGTTTTGCCTCATGCCTACATGGTTTCTTCTATACTTTCTGACAAAAATGTTATATTTGATAGGAGTTTGATTTACTGATGCTTTCAATTTGATCAAGTCAAACACCAAACATTTAGAGCAAGACTAAAGTAAGTGCCTCATGTTTGGGAGGAATGGGTGAAAACTTTTTCACAATTCCATTGCATTTGAAGGACAGACAGTGGTGCTTTGATAGAGCATTGGCTTAAGGTAGAATAACCATAATCTGCTATTTTGAAACTTATTTTGCCATCATATTACTTTGGTTGTTTTCAGTTAACAAGATCGAGGAATATCGAGAATGACCAAAGTAATCCAACGTAAGAATTAGTTTTAAAATTGCAGATTATGGGTATTCTACCTTAATGGCAAGAGGGTTTCAGGCTTAAACCTTTGAGGAGGTTGAACAATGTATCATTTATCCACTATTGGAGAACGCAATACTGGCTCTGTATTCAGAAAGTGATTTATATAATGTGTAAGAACTTATTTCACAATCTACATAGACATATAGATTAAAAGAATAATAGTTATGGTGCATATTTATGTAAGTTGTAACAACTTGTTTTACATAATCTACTTCAATAAATCAAATTAAAAAAAAGTTAGGGAGTATGCATAAACAAGAATAAAAGTTAAAGTAATGGGCATCATAAATGACACCTACCGATATCACCGAAACAATGCCGGAATATATCAGCCATGTTTGAACTGTTTGTTCTGCCTCTGGAGACTGAGCAGAGGCTGCCAAAGCGTTGAATTCTTGATGGAATGTATACCAGCTGTACCTATAGGGAGTATAATTAAAATGGTAGTTTCTTCACATCAGGGCTGGCGAAATTAGATACCAGCTGTACCTATAGGGAGTATAATTAAAATGGTAGTTTCTTCACATCAAGGCTGGCGAAATTAGATACCAGCTGTACCTATAGGGAGTATAATTAAAATGGTAGTTTCTTTACATTAAGGCTGGCGAAATTAGATACCAGCTGTACCTATAGGGAGTATAATTAAAATGGTAGTTTCTTCACATCAAGGCTGGCGAAATTAGATACCAGCTGTACCTATAGGGAGTATAATTAAAATGGAAGTTTCTTCACATCAGGGCTGGCGAAATTAGATACCAGCTGTACCTATAGGGAGTATAATTAAAATGGTAGTTTCTTCACATCAAGGCTGGCGAAATTAGATACCAGCTGTACCTATAGGGAGTATAATTAAAATGGAAGTTTCTTCACATCAGGGCTGGCGAAATAAGATACCAGCTGTACCTATAGGGAGTATAATTAAAATGGTAGTTTCTTCACATCAAGGCTGGCGAAATTAGATACCAGCTGTACCTATAGGGAGTATAATTAAAATGGTAGTTTCTTCACATCAGGGCTGGCGAAATTAGATACCAGCTGTACCTATAGGGAGTATAATTAAAATGGTAGTTTCTTCACATCAAGGCTGGCGAAATTAGATACCAGCTGTACCTATAGGGAGTATAATTAAAATGGTAGTTTCTTCACATCAAGGCTGGCGAAATTAGATACCAGCTGTACCTATAGGGAGTATAATTAAAATGGAAGTTTCTTCACATCAGGGCTGGCGAAATTAGATACCAGCTGTACCTATAGGGAGTATAATTAAAATGGTAGTTTCTTCACATCAAGGCTGGCGAAATTAGATACCAGCTGTACCTATAGGGAGTATAATTAAAATGGAAGTTTCTTCACATCAGGGCTGGCGAAATTAGATACCAGCTGTACCTATAGGGAGTATAATTAAAATGGAAGTTTCTTCACATCAGGGCTGGCGAAATTAGATACCAGCTGTACCTATAGGGAGTATAATTAAAATGATAGTTTCTTCACATCAAGGCTGGCGAAATTAGATACCAGCTGTACCTATAGGGAGTATAATTAAAATGATAGTTTCTTTACATCAAGGCTGGCGAAATTAGATACCAGCTGTACCTATAGGGAGTATAATTAAAATGGTAGTTTCTTCACATCAAGGCTGGCGAAATTAGATTTTGTCTTTCTTGGCCGTTAATGATGCAAATCTTTTTCTGCACTTGTCCGTATAATTGTTAAATAGTAAATTTCAGTAAAAAATCACTTTTCCATTAACCCATTACCAAACAATAACAACATTTAACCACTTTGTTGCAGACAACTCTGGATAACGTTGTGGCAAAAGGAAAAATTGCTTGTAACAAACAATTTTTTCTTTTCCCACAATGTTTTTAGCCCTATCAGAAGATCACTTTCCAATTTCATTACATTTTGAAATGTTGTCTGCAAACTCTTTCAATTTGGGACAGTCAAAATTGGGCATTTGGTAAAGGGTTAAATGTTGTGGACAAGCTGGGTAATAAGGACAAATGATTTTGCCACCCCTTCACATCTAGATTTGGTTGCTGATAACACTAAAACACTAATTGTACAATTCAATGCCATCCAGAAGCATGTCAAGTTGTATATCATTTTACAAAAATCATCACCATCCCTGCGATTGTATTTGAAATTTCATAAGTGGTAGTCTTCTGGTTAACAAATAGAATGTTAATGATTCCTGGCCAGGCTTGAGCAGCCCTTATGTGCATTTAAGTATCAGATCTTCTTCCATCATAATGAAAGGGTCCTGAGTGGCCTATTGGGTAAGATGGTGATTAAGAACTCAAGGATACCAGGCCTGATCTCTGTTTGGTGAAAGTTGAAGAATTTCAAAAACCTGAGATCTATAGGTCATTATCCTGAAAAGGCATGTTTGCTATAGCATTATATAGGGACAAAAAATCTCAAAAACCTGAAATTCAGGTATATCTGAACACTTTCACCCATGGAAGACACTTCAGAACCTAGGTATAGTACTGGTGGGCCAAGGACAGCCGTAACATAATTGAAAAGTTATTGACACTACATTAAACTCCATATAGTCCATCATTATGAGCTAGGCATCGCATCATAACTGAAATTACGTTGAACCCATGTAAAGCCTTTAGATGATAATAAATCTATAATACAATTATATATACAATAAAACTGCAAAAGGACAGAGCAAATTGAAGGTTCATTGCAAGACTATAAAAAGTACATGTATTTCGCTATGTGGTTCAGGAGACAAGGAATTATCAATAACAAGGTTTGGTTTTGATCACAATTAATCATCAAAAATTATAATTCATAATTATTTACAAATACATGAACCCTTCATAGCTATTAATCTGACAGATTGATAATTAATTAATTAATTGTATCAAAAATGTACAACAGTAACAGTTGTACAGTTGTATGCATATGAAAAACGTCTTTGAAGCACAAATAGTTAGGATTTAAGTCTTTTGTAACTCTTCACATTAAATTTTATACATAGTATTTTAGTCTTTTGTAACTCTTCACATTAAATTTATGTATAATAGTCCAAAAGCATTGCAATGCTTTTGAAATCCATCGTATATTGGAAGTATATATATATACTTAGTATACTGATACTTTTAGAATGTATTTTGCTTCTAGTAGCTTTTTCATTCAATGTTATACAATACAAAAACTGTGTCAATTCAATGCAATTTTATTTCAACATTCAAATTTTCTAGTGTGTGAAAAAGCAGCTCTAAAAATGAAACAAAAGTGAGTGTATGTGGAGTATTTTGCAAACAGTATATCACTGATACTTTTATTCTGGTAATGAGATAAGTAGAAGCAGTCCAACAGTTGTTGCTGTATAGTAAGCAATGAAGAAAACCAGACTGATTGTGTCAAAGATGTTGGAAATTTGTTTCCAGTCCACATCTTTGTCAGCACATATGTCATTCTTTAGATTGTCTCGTACTTGTGATTGTTTGTTTCCAGCATGTACAGCACATGATTCACCTTTCTTTGATATTGGAACAGATTTCACATCAATCTTGTCTGATTCCAAATCAAACACTTCGACATCGGTTTCAAGCTTGTTTGTTTCTGGTTCAATTTTGCAAATACATTTTCTCCTCAAACTCACAAACCTTAACATCTGTCTAATAAACAAAGGAACTGGTTTCTTTGGATCAGTATGGTATATCTTTAAATTGACAATAGTGCTAATCATTACCAGACTGCTACCAATGAAGACGAAAACAAGAAAATAACATAACAAAGGCATGGGTGCCGACGTCTTTGGAATGTTATCATTCACTAGGGTCATGAAAACTGCGAACGAGAGAAGAACGGTGATAGAGAAGGAAATACGTTCACCGTTCTCCGCCGGGATGAGATACACAAGACAATTCAATACACTCAGTAATATAATCGGGAGTATCACATTGAAAACCGTAAACTGAGGTCGCCTCGTAAAGGTCAGGGCAAACTGTGCCACAGAAATGCCGAAAGAACTGTACACGTTTGTCCTTGACCCTTTAAACACCCATTCTCCTCCGTCCTCATAAAACGGTTGTTTCACGTGAGACAAAGGGGTGTTTAACTCTATCTCCGTCTCCAAGTAGTTCCATGAGGTGATTTTCACTGAACATTCCTGCTCATCGTACGGGTACCGGTAGATGTCGTGGTAACATTTTGTCTGGAAACAATCGCCTATGTTCCAGATCACCACCCCGTTGTATAGAATACGGACGAGTGCCAGGTTTGCATGGAGATCGGTTATCTGGTTACTGGGATTGGCTACAAGTATTGTAGGAGTCCAGACCTGTTTGGGAAAAAAGGACATGTTTCGTATTTCATTCTTTCACCCATTACCAAACAATAACGACATTTGACCACTTTGTTGCAGACGACTCTGGAAACAATTGTGGGAAAAGGAGAAATTGCTCCAAACAAGCAATTTCTCCTTATCCCACAATGTTTTCTGTGCTATCAGAATATTATTTTCCAATCTCATCACATTTTGAAATGTCTCCTGCAAACCTTTTCAATTTAGGACAGTCGAAAATTTGGCGTTTGGTTTTAAAAAGTCTTTCATACTAGATATAAAAACACATGGGATAAATGAAAATATTGTTTAAAGTAAGGAAACACACCTTTTTCCGATGATTATTCTAAAGTAATCATTTACGTATATTCTCACAGCTTGATTTTTAAACCTTTAACGCTTGAATCTTTCAATCTCAAAAATTTTTCACAGAAACTGTTAACTTTAAACCTTTTCCCTTATTTTGTTCATGCTCTCTGTCCATATCAGGCATATCAGAAATTATTTGAAGATTCAGCTACATTTTCATTTCCAGCTTGAAAATTAATGCTAAGTAAAGGTAATTTGCACCTATAATAACCATGAGGACGTATTCAAATCCTTTTATACATTTTAGCACAACTCGTTGCTTCAGCGCAATACTATAGTAAGACGTTTGTGAATCACTTACTATAGTCTTGCGTTGAACCCTCAAACTGCAAACAAAAACTTTAGATACAGTTAAGAGTAAAACAAGTAGAAAAATTACTTCTTGTGAGCAATTTCTTCTTTAGTCACAACTGTTCAACAAAGACTCTCATACAGGTAGCCTAAAATGCATAAAAATGAGGGAAAAAAGTTAATGAAAATGATACTTGATACAAAAATCAATTAAGTTTTGACTTACTTTCTGAGATGGTATGAGAACGCTGGTGACACCTGCAAATTCCAACGGGTTCCAAGACATTCTATCCTCTATCCAGGCAACAGTCAAATATCCGACAGAGTACATTACACTATTAACCACGTCCATTCCGTTCAAAGATGTTAGGTGGAATGTGGCATTTATGGTTAATGGTGAGCTATTTCCAATGCTTGGGCGTATACCAGGATCATAGTTTGTTAACAATTTACTGTGTAACTCTGTGGTTTTATTGTAAACAAAACTTCCACAAAAAACACATTGTAATATCATCACATGCAGTAGATAAAAATACAACACATTCCTAATTGTTAATGTCATTGTGTAAAGCAAACTTCTCATAAAGCAATAGATACAGCCTTAAAAATCTTTTTAAGTTGATTCATTCAACTTGCCATCTAAGTTTTCCTTAGCTTTATACGAGAAGCTTCCTAAATGTCAAAGTATTAATGTTAAAGCCTGATGATGTAAACTCAATATTGACTCAAATAATTAGCCCTAATATAGTGCTGGATCCCTATTCATGCTTATGCAAACAGGTAAGATTCAGGCCAGCCGCCAAGCAAATTGGCGGCTGGCCTGTGATCTAACCTGTTTGCTACTCTGAGTATCTTTCCTAATCAAAATTAAGAAAATACCTAATGTTTTGGAAAGCAGACGACCCAAAAAACTACTTTTTAGAAAATACCCAGCATTCTAAGGGTTAAGTCATTTCTAAAACTGCTGTCAGCATATTATTTGTACTAATGAATGGATCAATACTAAAATAACATTAGTTTAATATGACCCTGAATTGGTCACCCGAGGATCGACTTCTCAATGTAATATGCTGCAGCTGGCTAGACATGGAAATGTCCCATAGGAAAAAAAGTTTCAAGTTATGTATTGCATCATTTGCAATGAACTTTCCCCACAGAGAGAAATACCTCTCTGCATAGGTAGAAGCAGTTTTTCATAAGATACATTTCTCACCTAAATGCTTGTAGCTGATGGTTCTAACAATGAAGAAAGGAAAAAAAAAGGAAAGGAAAAAACAGATGAGAATATCGTTTGAATCAGGTAAAACAAAATTACTGACGTTATAGTTATATGTCAGGTAATTGTAGAGACCTTTTCAAGCAAAACAGGTTTGAATTTTATTAATCAACTTTGTTTAAAGAAATTTAAAAGAGTTTCATTTCAAGAATTTGTCATAACAGTGGTCAAGGGATATATCGTTGGCCTATGCACATAATTTAGGGTTGTTTGTAGGCTGTCAAATCCTGTAAGTAGCATTAATCCACATTTGGCACAAGTACTCGTTATGTATCGAGGAACCAAAATAAAGAGAGAGAAATATTCATATAAGTAGTAAGAACTTGCCTCACAAAAAGTTTAAACTAAAGTAAAAAAAAAATAGAAAAGATGTAAAACAAGGAAAATTTTGATTGACGAGGATAGACAGATGAACAAACATGTGTAAGACGTCACACCATGTACAGAGAAGGTTGCTATTATGTTGAACTTAAAGTACCGGTATACATTATTCAGAATGTCACATCAAAATTCTAATTATGTACTTTAAGAACTGACCTATTTAACCCAAATCAAACAGAAACAATTGATTTCTATCCCAGCGCCTTAAGCTATTTAACCTCACTTTATTGAATTTGCTTCAGAAGGCTTTAGAAAACATTGTGACTAAAGGATAAATTGCTCATAATGAGCAATTTATCCTTTCATTACATTGATTTCTACCCAACACCATAAAGAAAATTTATATATATGAAATTATTTTTCATCATCTGCATTTGCTGTCAGTTTCGATCAATCACAAATTCAAATACAGGAGAACAGGTAAAGGAAAATCAATTTGTTTATCTTGTAGCTAATGACCTACAGACGACTTTATGTCTTGCCAAACTATGACAAAAAAGGATCTTTATCAAAAAGAGCAACACTCTCTCAGTATTGGCCTTTCTTTCAATAAAAGAAATGTCTTTAATGTTTTTGTCAACAAAAAGTGTTTAACCCTTTCACTCATGAGAATTTGTGCCAGACCTAGAGTCACACTATATAATATAGCAAACCACAATAGCAAAATTCAATTTCTTCACAGCATTTGGTTACTACCATTGTGACAAAAGGAGAAAAATTCTGTTTGCTAGCAATTTCTTCTGTTATCAAAGTGGTTTTATATATCTTGTGCTATAAAATAGGTTTATATAAAATAATGAGATAAATATCTAAAATATGTAAATATAATGAAATGAAATACATATGTAACTAACTTGCTCTTCCTCACCATTAGTGGCTGTAGTTCACCATGCATTAGTTGTTTGAATAACATTGTATTACCATTACAGCAAATTCTGATACATCAGTTTTGTTTGTATGGTGTTTAACATCATATCAACAATTTTTCAGTTATGTAATGGCTTTTCTTGATCAACCAGTACTAGACTAGGGCTCTTTAGTGACTTGCCAAAGGTCGCTCCAACAAAACCAGATGTGTCAGAGGGGATCGAACCTGGGATCCAAGAATTCGGAGTCTGCCACCTTGACCACAGGGCCACGCAGGACCCCATTGATACATCAGTATGTTTTAGCAATGCTTTAGAAACATTTGATTAAAAAAGTCTTAAATTTCTGCCTGTCTTAATGCTCGAACCTTGGTCAGTATGATCGCTGGTCTGAAAATCTTTGTTAATGGTTGCGAGTCATTTTCGTAACTTTTCAATGACAATGCTGCTTTTCAAAAAAATGAAATAAACCAGTACTACCTATTTTTCTTTAACGAGAGTTGACATCATACCTTCGATGCTGAGAAGATATTGACTTTAACCGTAAAGCTCATTGTATTGGCACCTTGTTTTCCGATGTCATTGTTATATCAATAAGACTAGCCATAATTACTGATGTAATTTAATAGAAGGTGAAATCCTTATTACAGCATGTCAATATTTAAAACATTTCTTGAGGCTTTTGGCACTGTTTCAGATAATATAGTTTCATAGCATTGTTGACTCACATTTCAGAGGAAACTAGTTGATCAAATACAATTAGACAATCTCTATGTGTGGTAGGTTTTTTTTTTGTCAAACATAAAAATTGATTTTGGATAATAAGTTTGTTTTAGTCCTGACTTCATATAGACACACAGCACCTGCCTTTTGAAAACGTTAGAACAAAAAGTTTCAGACATGTTTTTTCCCTTTTCTTTTTTTCTTTTTTAATAAGGTTTATTACAGTGTCAACAATAAGTTATTGGTTTTATAACAGCTTTTCTCAGATTCACCAGTATTCAGTGTTTATTATGGATTTGAAGGGGCGCAATTCCCACCTTCCTTTTAAAAACAGGGGGGATTTCTAGAAACATGGGCGGATCCAAAAAAAGAAAACAATTCTTCAAATATAGGAAAGAAAATAAATGATTAAAAGGGTTAATTGTCAAGGTTTTTCCTCCTTTTGTAATCAGATCCAGAAAAACGGACCGGTATTCCCCAATCTCATGATTTGACATATTTTCCCAACTGAGGAAACGGACCTATGTTTTCCAAATCAGTAGATTCAACCAGTTATAAATGTGGAAAATAGACCTGCCATCTTTTCCAACCTCAATTGTCTGATATATACCAATCAAGGCAATCAAAAACTTGTCTAACGCAAGTAAATGGTGACAGAACCCTCGAAATCAAACGGATAAATTTTGTCTGATACGGTTAAATAAAACTTAAGGAGCCGATTTTTGACGGACAGTGTTGAATAAAAATAAAACTGTGCAGAGGGTAAAAGTTTAAAAAAATCTTTTGTAAAATATTCATTCTGTAACGGAAGTAACTGCTGTTATAAATTATACAAATAGTGGGAGATCCCAAGTCATATCTATCTTTAGATCAAAACTAGATGGTTTTCAATATGATCAGGTCGCATTTCGTACCGAGTCCTCAGACTTTTGATCGGAAAGCTTATACATGATCATGAACACTTATGTAAGAGATTTTCAAAAAATAGGGGCGCATTGGCGCGCCTACCAATCTAAAACAGGGGCGTTTTTCAAAAATAGGGGGGATTCACACACCGCGCGTGCTAGAATAAACACTGGTATTACAAGCTAGGGCGCTGACATGTCTTGCCGAAGGGTTCTCTGCGGATCTTACTTATAAAACCCCCTAGATACACAAATTCCACCTTAGCAAGTAAGCCATGCAGCCCCCATAGAATAGTCTCTGCCCAATGATCACAAAAGAAATATTTGTTTTAGTTTTTGTTAAATACAGTATGGCTGTTACCTGTTGTTGGTTTAAAAAGGCACTTATCAAACTGATACCTTACTTTATATGAGGGTCAAAAATCATTTGGAAATTATTGTGAATTGAGGAGAATTTTTGCTCATAATTTTAAGAAATTTCTTAGCTTTATGATGAAATCTTATGTTTTAAGAGATCATAGCTTTTGTATTTGAATGTGTATTGGGAGTTTGGAAAGCACTTAAGAAATTAGCTATGAATGGATGGAATTTTCAAAATATAAAAGGAAATGAAAGTCAAAAGTTACAATGGGTGGTTTGCTGAACCTGTAAGTCTTTTCCTCAAATGGCGACAGTGGTACAGTGGTAAAACGTCGGCTTCTTGTATCAAGGTCCAAGGTTTGATCCCTGGAAGCCGCATGATGAAAACTGCCAAGACTAGTTCAAATATTGGCACAGGTACTGGTTTAGTATTCAGGGAGCAGTCATTGAGAGTGAATTTGTTAAGCTGGAAGCTTCCATCATAATCAATGTAAAATAAATAAGTTTGAATTTAAATGATACCACTTACCAACTGTAAGCTGTCGCGCCCAAGCAGAGTACAATGACCATGATGACCAGTGTCCAGACAATGACCGCTGCCAGGAACCGCATCATTAAAACAACAATCAGTGCCACACCCACAGCAATACAGGCCAGGTAGCCAATCTCATGCCAGGTGTTCTTTAGATCTGATACAATTTTCTGAAACAAATAAAAAGGCATTCCTTACAATATGATGAAAGAAACTACATGTACAGTCAAATCTGAGGGAGCGATCATACCTGAACAATGTCAACAACAGCCAGCTCAGGCCCGCCCGTGCATTAACCTTCTTTAAATACACTGCACCTAATGGGAGTCTGTGCAATGCAGCCAACGGCCACACTAATTGGTTTATTTGTACTGTATATCACACCTGCGCAATGGCCACTTTACATGCGGTGCGAAAGTTTCACAACTCTTAACAAAAGTGAGCATGTGCAAACAAAGAAAGTCGATAACGCGTGGCCTAACTAGTACACAAACTGTAGGATGATTTAAACCTATGTGTACACTTTGTCAATAGATTACATAATATGTCATAGTTTGTACACGCTAATTTAGGGGGATTTTTTTTATGCTTAGTAGGCTCAAGATATTTGCAGAAATTGTTTTCCTAGTATGGGCGGTGTTTTCTTTTTAAGTAGCGCAACAGAATTAAGTTTGATAAGTAATTTGGAGGGTTAAATATGTGTTTCACAAACAAAGCATATTAATGCCTCCAAAACAATACAGGTTTTCTTTTTTCTCCCATCTTCGCCATCATGTCGGCACAAAAGGCAAAATTATCTCCAAAGAGGAACTAGTTCGAGGTTTTTTTTGGGGTTAGAATCAGGATTTTCTTTGAGTGTCATTGGTCATGAGTTTGGTAATGGATGCATCTCCATAGAACGGGTAGCCATAGGCAAACAGAATGTTATGGACAAATTTGGATGTGGCTATCCTTGTGAAAAGATAGACGAACATTGTTACAAGTGGTTTTTAGATGCTTCGCTAGGCAGATTAATTTAGCCTGACCTCTTCTGTTAGAAAAACATTTGAAATTTGCGAATGATTCCGGTGAATAGGACTTTCAATGGTTTTATGGTTTGATGTTAAAATGATGTCTAAAATTGAAGAGTAAATTTGTTACATGATCGGCAATGATAGGAAACTCAAAATGAATCACTTACCCTCTCTTGATTTGTGTTTTTAAACTTATCTAACATCGTTGTTTTTTGCGTTTTTTAGGATAAAATGTGGATTAATTTGCAAAGGATAAATGGTTTAAACAATGCTTATTTTTACAGGTACATTTTATATACAACTACCCTGTAAGAGACATATAAAATGGAGGGCTAATATTGTGAACAACAGCCAGTCTGTGCACAGCGGCCACTTCAGGTACTTCCCTTCACTGGCTGTTGTACACAGATTTTACTGTACTTATGTATGTATTGAGATAAGTATAAGCTTATTATTTGCACATATGACCACATTTATAGTTTTGTCTTACTTTAGTTGGAAACGAAGTGTGATAAGATTTCAACAAAGACAATTTGAAATATGTCAATAACAATAATTATGAAGCAAGTTTTTACAAACTTATATCAATCATTCTCGATCCTGCTTCCTGAATACATAGCCAGTAGTGAGTACTCTGCTAAATGTGGATTAATGGAAGATTGTAATGTGAACCACACTTCCAACTGATTCAAACTCATGACCCTCAGATCTACAGGCCAACATTCTACCCTTGAGCCGATGTCCTCTACAACACTGATTAAGGAAGGGCCTGGAACATGGATAGGTGCACTGACCACAGAAATATAATTGAAAAACTGTTGAAATAGATGTTATACTTTTAATCAAAATTTAATTCAAATCGAACCTACTCGCCCATTTCTGTACCACTTACCTCAGTGACATCTCCTCCCAGGCCAATATTGGAGAGAGAGGATACAAACGTCTTGGCCATATTCTTCATCTGGTCATAGATGTTCTTTGGAACACACCTATTAAACCAGCTTATACTGCAAAATATTAGAATTGTATGTTTTGATTGTATGTAACACTGAACAAAGATGGAAATGGGTTTCATGTTCCACTGCCATTCAAAGACAAATAAGTAAGCTTGTTAAGGAGATAACCCTCTGTTGGGATAAAAAGTATTATTGGAAAAAGGACAAATTATGACAAATTACAAGCATTTTCCCATTTTTTCTTTCAATTTCAAACACAAAAAAGTGCAAGGAATCTCAAAAAAGATATGAAACGGGTGCCATTTAAAGCCTATACTAAAAAATTTCATTTGAATTCTGGTGGCGCCCTAGTGGTATGGGGAAAGAATTGTGACTTAAGGGTAACTGTTTTGCATATTATTTGCAACATTTGTGTCAAATTCATCCTAGTGAAACTAGTTGCTAGCAACCAAATTGTATTAAATGTATTTTATTAAAATCCAAAAATTAACCAAAAATATTTAAGGTAGAATTCCAATAATTTTGCCATTATGCAACTCCTTTTCTTCGAATTATTTCTGTCATTCTTGGTATACGTTGATCAGGGTCGGAACTATTCATTTTACACAGAATAGTTTCGGCCATGACTGATGTATACTGAGAGTGACCGAAGTAATTGGACAAAAGAACTAGTTTCAAAATGGTGGATTAGGGATAATCTACCTTAAAAATAAGGTTACTCTGCTGCTGCTTTGACCAAAAAAATCACATTTGCTCAGCACTTATTGATGGTTTAATTCAAAGGTATACAATGCTGGACCATGTGAACAATACTGAACCATATTCAGGCATGACACTCATGTATTCCTTATTGACATTTCATGGTGACATCATGATTTGAAATTTCTTTTATATACCTCAAAGTATGTTGCAGTAGTTTTCTCCACAAACTTTTGTTGAGACCTACAAAACCACCAACCGTGTAACTAAACAAAAAGATACTCTTAAAGTTCACAGGGTGACAAAAATAAAAAACAAAAATTCATTCCTTACTGAGGAAGTATAAATGATGGTGGACAGTTTTCTTCAATGCTGACTTCCGGATCCACATCATATTGACAGAGATTTATTTTGTCGTCTTGATAGTAGCTGAGCAGAGTTTTGTTCCCTGTGGGACAGTCCTTCACACAGATTATGGTTGTACTCTCTTCTTTCAGTGTGGGCAGGTTCATCTCAGGTATAAACTGCAGGAAGTAGGATGGGTCCAGGAAAAACACATTCCTGTAAAATGGATTTTTGTTTCATTTAAATTGGGGTTTTAACTTTAGCATTGAATTCAACAATATTAAAGTTTTATCACAATGGTATGTCGCTTTTTTCAAGCTTTCTTGGTTATCTTCCAGTTATTTCTTATCTGTATTGGTTTAACATCTGGTCAACATTACTTCAGTTATGTTGCGATACCTAACACATTACAATGGAGAAACTTAGCTGCCCACAAGGGCTGGTCACGCCAGGAAGAACCATTCAAATTCAATAAGTCAGTCTGGAGACTGTCTCTCATGAAACCCTGCCATCACCAGCTATCTTCCAATTTCAGGCAAGGAAATCGTCTTCTTCCAATGGACAATGCAATCAAAAGCTTATTTAGATGATCAAATTCAGGAAAACAGTATTCAATGTAAAATGTTGTTTTTGTGTGTTCTCCCAATAAACATTTATATACTACATTAGGTAATAAAATAATAATTTCATGGGCATAAATTTGTGGAACAGTCAAAACTGTGGTCCCTCAATGTCGAGGAGGACATTTTGAACTGTTGCCCTCAGCCTTAGTTAGCCTCGCAGGAACAGTTCAAAAGTCAACCCCTCCACCTCTGGACCACATTTTTGACTGGTATTGGTTCATAAGAGTCACAATATAAGCCATTAAATCATATTGATTCATAATAGATACAATATAAGACATTAAGCCATATTTCATTTTAGGAACATTTCCAGACATAAAAACAAAAAACAGACAGTCAGAAAAGTATTCTTACTACAAAAAGTAACATTTTCTTTGTCACAAAGTATAGAAATAATTGTGACATCAGTTTGAGCAATTTCTTCTTTTGTCACAAATGTTTCATGAATCATCTTCTATAAGTCCCTTAAAGATATATAATTATTACTGATGACAGGAAAAAGTTTGACATACGATTTCCCAGAGAGATCCCTTCCTGACAGAGTGACGTTGGGTATTTTATCATTGGGCTGGTTACAAACATTTCCCCAGCTATCTACTCCATACACAAGCCTGTATGGATTACCCTGTGTTACTGCCAGATATGTAACTGCACCCTGCAATAAGGCAAAACATATTGTTATCTTTTAGATTTGATGCAGTTTGACCTATTTTCAGTAATATTATGGCTTTCCTGGTATTCAACTGTACTATGATAGAAATTTGGCAGAAGTGGAACACCTGTTTTTGGCCAACTCCAGACTTCATGAAACTTCACAATCGGAACTACTCGGGTATTTCCGTGAGTTGTGAAATACACCTCGGATATAAGTGTAGGGTTACAATTTTTCGGGTAAATCGGCATCCGCCGATGAACACCTTTTCTAAGCGTGCATGTTAAGTAGTTCAATGTGTATGGAAGTGTTGGACATCCTTTTTAATCACTTTTGATCAGTAACTCATACCAAATGGCGAACTTGTTGTTGTGACATGTATACTTGTTTCCTCAATCAAATTTAACGACTTTTTTGATTTTACATTCAAGATCTATTTTTAGAAACGAAAGAAAGTGACGTCATTCTCGCGGGAACCAATATGGCGTCATCCCTATTATTTCAGAGGTGTTTTCTATTGGATAAACCCGATGTGTTCAGATTGGAAACTTCATAGGCTCTAGGCCCTAGACTGACTGAAATCCCTGAGGTCTGAAAGAGACCCTATTTGGTCTGACAGATTTTTACATAGACAAAGAAGAAAGTGTTAAGTTCAGTCCTACTGGGGCTCTCAGAGTATGGTATGGGGAAGTCTGCAACTCCGGACCACGTTAAATGGGAAATTGTGAGGGAACAAATGACATGGTGGACATGGTTATCCCACAGTACTTGGCTAGGGGCCTGGAGTGTCTTGCCAAAGGACCCTCACAGATCACCAGTGGCTTCAGTGGGGATCAAACCTGAGATGTGACAAGTCCACTACCATAACCACTGAGCCACCAAGGACCCCTATTTATTTATTTGATGTAAGGTAAAAATTTAAGAACTTTTATTCAAATTTGAAAGCCTACACAATGATATAAAGAATATGTGGGTGTACATATAGACAGCACAACTTATCAGTGGCTGTCACTACGGTTTTTCACTGGACAGATATGACTGGTTTATAAGAGGTCATTATGCTCAGTTGCCTTAACATAGGTGGCAGTTTCCATGCCCAGGTATTTCCCATAGGCCAAAACTTGGTACAAAATTGGTCATCCTTAGATGTTGGATTTGTGAAAGGTTTAAAGAACACTTTTGCAACTTTTAGAACTTAAGCATTGTTACAGATCACATTGTGGGTGTAAGTATAGACAGCACAACAGAACATGTGACAAACTGATTGGATAAGATAGTGTCTTTGAGAGATCTCTGTGCTTGGTTGATTGGTTATAGTACTAAGCTTACAAAGTCAGATCCATATAGTAGGGAAAGTTTTACAATATCAAATACATACCCCTTCATTGTTCCTTCTGTCAGTAAAAAGTTGGCAATAGATCTCAAAAGCAATGTTACACTTTTGGGGTAAAATACAAGTGAGTTCACTGTATACAAACTTTCAAGGATTAAAAATGGTTAAATTTTGCTTCCAATTGCTGCTTTTCAGTGTGTATCATATAACAATACATCTGATGTGCAGTTAAAGGAAATTAATTTTCAACTTCAAAATTTCATCACCTCTGTAAATGCGAACCTTTAAAGCAACAAGACTAACAAAAAGACTTGATCAAACCTACCAGACCAGATATGAAAACCAAAAATATGAGAAGGAAGACGACGTCACGACATTCTCTATTTTCCAATGGTCCATGTAAATCAGAAGGCTCATCTACATCTTCAGCATCGTCAGCCTGAACATTGAATGAAACGATATTGTGACATTGATACATTGTATTGGGAGTGCAGAGCAATACTATAATAAGTGCTTCACATGTATTCATGAAACACTTACTATAGTATTGCACTGAACCCACTGTATGTCATACTGACTTTTTTTCATGCTACAGTATATACAACAGGCCACTATGGACATCTTTTCAATACGGTAAATGCATAGTTTTCTCAAAAATTCAATATCATACTAGATTTTTAACTACATTGATAATCATCCCCCGCCCCCCTAAAAAAAACACAAAAAAAAACTGGAATATTAAAAGTAAATACTGAAAATAAATGTGATGATTGTGTTTGCTTCAATTTTTAATACTGTTTGCAGCCAACAAACTTCTTTATAAACAAAATTCAAACATCACGGCAATAGCATTCGAGGAGAGCACATTATCAACCAATGGTTCTAAATACCCGTTTTATGGGCAAAGGCTATCCTTTCCATTATGGTTCAGGGCTTTCTTGCGTTTATAACAATGCACCTTTCCAATTTCAAGAAATTTCTATAAAATCATTCAGCAGCAGCTTTTCCAAAATTTTGGCAAAAATTCAGTCACACCATATTTTGATTTCCCAATAAAGCCATTTAAGCGATAAACTTTCCAAACCTAACAAGCCCAATTCAAGGGTTCAGTGCAATACTATAGTAAGTGCTTCACGTTTGTGAAGCACTTGCTATAGTCTTGCGTTGAACCCTCGAATTGTCCCTTACCCGTATTTGGAAGCTTTCGTTTTGGACGAAGTAGTAAGGTCCGAATACAGCGAAGTGCCAGACAGTTGTCAAGATTCTTTTTTAATCGAGTCTTACGATTATGAAAGAAATTAAGGGTTTCAAATAAAGAAATGTAAACATATGAATGACTTTACACATAGATATATGTGTACGTGTACCTTAAATGCTCGTACCTTTGTTTTGTTGCAGCAACCCATCTTTGGATGAAACACAGAGTGACGTCACGATGACATCACGAGGACTCAATCGACCCAAAGGAAAATAATTAGCGATATGAATAGAGAGGCCGCTTTATATTATATCTATTGAAACGCATTCCCAAATATGATAAATCATGACTGATCGAAATTGAAAGCAACAACAGACGACAGGGAAAAAAGCAGAAAGGAAACCTGCCCATAAAGGTGTTGTTTCAAACTTTGAACTTTCAAAGTAGACGAATACACAGTTCTCTAATCCATGAAGGGGCGATGGGATCTGGTATTAACCCTTTACCAAACGCAAACTCTTCGACAGTCCCAAATTGAAACAGTTTGCAGACGACATATCAAAATGTGATGAAATTGGAAAAAAATCTTCTGATAGGATGGGAAAACATTGTAGGAAAAGGAGAAATTGCTCGTTAAGAGCAACTACTCCTTTTCTAAAAAAGTTTTCCAACGTTGTCTGCAACAAACTGGTCAAACATCGTTATTGTTTTGTAATGTGTTAAGACTAATGAATCACAATCAAGGAAGGCTATCTATCAATCATGCCCCAAAGCTAACAGGCACTTGATCATTATTATTATGCAATGAGAGTGAACACTTGTCACACCAATTTTTGTTAATCGGAAAGATTAGTGCAGCAATAGGGTATTTAAAGCCTTCACAAAAGGGAATGATTGGTGCAATATAGAAGTATCTCAAGAATAAAGTCAGTGCAAAACTGGGCTATTTCCAGAATAAAAGTCAGTGCAATACTAGGCTATCTCGAGAATTAAGTCAGTACAATACTGGGCTATCTCCAGAATAAAGTCAGTGCATAACTAGGCTATCTCAATAATAAAAGTCAGTGCAATACTGGGCTATCTCCAGAATAAAGTCAGTGCAATACTGGGCTATCTCAAGAATAAAAGACAGTGCAATACTGAGCTATCTTGAGAAGAAATGCAGTGCAAAAGTGAGCTATCTCCAAAATAAAGTCAGTGCAGTACTGGGCTATCTCAAGAATAAAAGTCCATGCAATACTGGGCTATCTTCAGAATAAAGTCAGTGCAATACTGGGCTATCTCTAGAATAAAGTCAGTGCAGTACTGGGCTATCTCAAGAATAAAAGTCAGTGCAATACTGGGCTATCTCAAGAATAAGTCAGTGCAATACTGGGCTATCTCAAGAATAAAAGTCAGTGCAATACTGGGCTATCTTCAGAATAAAGTCAGTGCAATACTGGGCTATCTCTAGAATAAAGTCAGTGCAGTACTGGGCTATCTCAAGAATAAAAGTCAGTGCAATACTGGGCTATCTCAAGAATAAAAGACAGTGCAATACTGAGCTATCTTGAGAAGAAATGCAGTGCAAAAGTGAGCTATCTCCAAAATAAAGTCAGTGCAGTACTGGGCTATCTCAAGAATAATCAGTGCAATACTGGGCTATCTTGAGAAGAAATGCAGTGCAAAAGTAAACTATCTCCAAAATAAAGTCAGTGCAGTACTGGGCTATCTCAAGAATAAGTCAGTGCAATACTGAGCTATCTTGAGAAGAAATGCAGTGCAAAAGTGAGCTATCTCCAAAATAAAGTCAGTGCAGTACTGGGCTATCTCAAGAATAAGTCAGTGCAATACTAGGCTATCTTCAGAATAAAGTCAGTGCAATACTGGGCTATCTCTAGAATAAAGTCAGTGCAGTACTGGGCTATCTCAAGAATAAAAGTCAGTGCAATACTGGGCTATCTCAAGAATAAAAGACAGTGCAATACTGAGCTATCTTGAGAAGAAATGCAGTGCAAAAGTGAGCTATCTCCAAGAATAAAGTCAGTGTAATACTGGGCTATCTCAAGAATAAAGTCAGTGAAGTACTGGGCTATCTCAAGTTTAAAAGTCGGTGCAATACTGGGCTATCTCAAGAATAAAAGTCAGTGCAATTCTGGGCTATCTCAAGAATAAAACTCAGTGCAGTACTGGGCTATCTCAAGAATAAAGTCAGTGCAATACTGGGCTATCTTAAGAAAAAAGTCAGTGCACTACTGGGTTATCTTAAAAACAAAGTCAGTGCAATACTGGGCTATCTCAAGTATAAAAGTCAGTGCAGTACTGGGCTATCTCAAGAATAAAGTCAGTGCAATACTGGGCTATCTGAAAAATTAAAGTCAGTGCAATACTGGGCTATATCAATAATAAAGTCATTGCAATACTGGGTTATCTCCAGAATAAAGTCAGTGCAATTCTGGGCTATCTCCAGAATAAAGTCAGTGTAATAACCCTTTATCAAACACCAATTTACTTACTTTCCCAAACCGAAAGAGGTTGCAGACGACATTTCAAAATGTGATGAAATTGAAAAGTAATCGTTTGATATGGCAGAAAAGAATGTGGGAACAGGAGAAATTGATGGTACGAGCAATTTCTCCTTTTCCCACAATCTTTTCCAGAGACGTCTGCAACTAAGTGGTTAAATCTCTTTATTGCTTGGTAATGGTACAAAGGCAGACAGTCTATTCCTGATTTGATTCTCAACAGCAGTAAATTGTTTTATAGTAGAATACAGATATCTCCATGGTCTTATATATCGAGTACAGAACCTTGAAACACATGACCCCTCTCCATTTGGATTCAAATCCCGGCGGCGGTATTTGGACTTTCATGAGAGTTAGTATCCAGACTGACTAACAGAAAGCTGATGGTTCTACCTGTTTTGAACAGCGTACATTTGAGATTGGGGGGTCTTCCTCCATTATTTAGAGTCAGGCATCGCAACATCACTGAATGATTGCAAAGGAAGCGTAGTGTATATAAGAAAGACCAAGTTAACTTTTTTTCTTTGGGTTTTAGATATAACTGATTTCTAAAAATGGCTAAAAATCCGTTGAAAGGGATTGAAATCTTGCTAGAAAAAATATCAATTCTTATTCTTCAGTCCATTGTCAAGATCATAATATCAGGTAGAATCAAATCATTAGGCATTATATATGACAAAGACTATTGCCTCAAAGTCACAATCTGAGGTTGGTGTTTCCTTGAAGTTAAGCAAAATGTATCAATAAACATTAACTATACACCCCTTGTTGCTGAATTCTAGAAGCAGCATGTTGATTATGACTTGTCACTTCAAGCATTTCTTTTGAAGAGATATTGGCGCAATTCTTTGGCATGACACACCAACTTATGCTGTTTAACAAACATGCAACATCATCATAAAATTACTGTTAAAATGACATAATTTTGGACCAAACAAGGAAAGGCATAGGATATTTTTAAACTTTGAAACCAAAGCTTTACCATGACCTTAGAGATGTTGATGGCGCTTGCATGTCCAAAACAGTCGGTCTTCCACTGCTATTTCTCTGCAGAGTGTTAGACTGACGGCGTAATTAAGCATGGGTTATCATATAACATCAGAACCGGAAAGTTGATAGTCAACACATGCGGGGTACACAATGTGGCTATAATTGGCAAAAGAAGGTGAAAAAAGCAAAAATGCCTTGGTGAAGACATATTGTTTGGACATAAGATTGTAAGCATTGGTCATTTGATTCCCTGTCTGATTTGGTAAATACCAGAAACTTACAATGGATCAACATTGCTTTTTTTTTTCTTCAAATTTTTCTTCAAAATTGTAAAAATTTCATAAAACATTTCAGAAAAGGCTGAGATAATTCATGATGAGTTGTGTAGATGTGGCAGCTGTAGTAAACAGCACCAGCAGCAGACAATGAAGTTTTGAAAAAGAATCATTCCACAACAAAAATAGGCAGATATTTAAGGTTTTGGAAAGCAGATGACACACAAACCTTTTTTTCAAAATTTAACCAGCATTCTAATGAATGTTGCTTAAAGGTGCACTGTTACCCTTTAAATGGTACATTTCCTCTAAAAAAGCCTTGGTGAAGACATATTGTTTGGACAGAAGATTGTAAGCATTGGTCATTTGATTCCCTGTCTGATTTGGCAAATACCAAAACTTACAATGGATCAACATTGCCTTTTTTTTTCTTCAAATTTTTCTTATAAAATTGTAAAAATTTCATAAAACATTTCAGAAAAGGCTGAGATAATTCATGATGAGTTGTGTAGATGTGGCAGCTGTAGTTAACAGCAACAGCAGCAGACAATGAAGTTTTGAAAATGATAGTGTGATAGACATTTCATGCATTTCCTTTAACCCTTATAGTGCTGGAACTGACTTTATACTTATGCAAACAGGTTAGATTCAGGCCAGCTGCCAAGTAAATTGGCAGCAGGCCTGTGATCTAACCTGTTTGTAACTCTAAGAATCATTCCACAAAAAAAATAGGCAGATATTTAAGGTTTTGGAAAGCAGATGACACACAAACCATTTTTTAGAAAATTACCCAGCATTTTAATGAATGGTGCTTAAAGGCGCACTGTTACCCTTTAAATGGTACATTTCCTCTAAAAAAGCCATATAAAGTTTATGTAGAAGACCTTATTTAGGAAAGCAGTTGCTTGGAATGATATTTTGCAAAATATATCTTAATGTCTTTTTGTTATGCTTTGACAATGCTTTAACAATTGAGTCTTTAGTCTTGTATGTAATGAATTTATGAAGTATGAATTAACAACAGCAGCAACTGTTGTAGAGAGTCCAATGGTTGTCACAAATACCATCATCATGTGGTTGCCTTGAAAAAAGCTGAAATGGACCTCTGGCCTTTGTCTGGGGTGTTTTTCTCCTTTAATGCCGTTTTCTTTTCCTGTAAAAAGATTCACCATCATCCAGCTTCATGTATGAGAGAATTCTTAGTCTTTGCCGGTAGAGATTAAAAGTGCTTTACAGGACTATAATTAAGAGAGCTTGAATAAATTTGTGTGTTCATTAAAAAAGAATCTTTAGCTCACTCTAAGCATTTCTTGGCTTCCTATTACTTTTTCATAAACATGACTTGTTCATAAACTTAGCTCTTACGTAAAGGTTAACTGTGTCTGAAATTTTGTCAAATTGGACATGTTCTATGCATTTAGATACATAGCTGTAAATATCAAGGCAATGTCTTATTCAGTATCTCAGACATGTTATCATATTCTACTAAACCCTTTACAATATGGAAATGGGCTCCATACTTACCTTGCTTTTTCCAGCTAATGAGGACTCATATGCCTTAAACACCTGAAAAATAATGTGTTATGTTGTTGAGACTAAAATACACCAAAAAGAAAAGACTTATATGCTTAATCAATGCATTTGTACCCCTCAACATAAAAATCCTGGTTCTATGTTTACCTGTTTGTGAGTTAAAACTTGTCTTTCTCATTTTTATCAGACCTTTCATTGCGTTCATGTCAACACTAGTTTAGTCTATTTGTCCATATTGGAATTAATGATTGGTCCAAATGAAAGCAACACCAAATGACAAACTATCATGACAAAAATAAGATTTCTGAAAGAAATTGGATGAACAGAATTGTAACAAAAGGAACACATTGCTCATTATGAGCAAATTATCCTTTTGTCACATAAGTCTCAAAAAGTTTCTGTGGCAGATGCATTATATTGAAGTATCATTGAGATGAAATAAAACAGGATGCAAATTTTCTGCACTACCTTCTTCATTGCCGTGGAAACAGCTGCTTCCATGAACTGTTGCTTAGTAACCCAGCGCATGTTAGACTGGTTTTTCTCTGTGACATCAGACTGGTTCGCAGTTATGCCCTCTACCACATAGGTCTGGTGTATGTGGGAAAATATGTGGACAACCTGTACAGGAAAAGATGTCAATCATCTGTTATAGAAGCATTGTGAACATATTATCAAGGGAAAGAACCCATGACCACTTCAGTCTAAGTTGGATATGGTACTATGGCAATAATATGTCTAAAGAAAAGTGTTTACAAACAGTCAAAGAAAATGGGTGAACAATCTGTTTACAGAAAAAACATACACACTCTGTCAGAAAAACATGTAAACAAACTGTTATAGAAACTTTGCCAATGAAAAGATGTGAATAACCTAAAGGTTGTAAAAAACTGTCAGGGAAAATATGTGAAGAAAGTAAATGTCCTAGTGGCATATGAATGTTAAGCTTCAATTTTTCAAAAAGGTTTACTGAAAGAAAAAATTAATAAAAAACCAAAAGGAAAAGGTGACAGATAAGAACATAGGAGATATGATAGTGAAAGAGGCATGTCCTATTACATCTGTTGATCACCTACATAAGACCCAATAAGCTTTTGACACCAATTTTACAATTTACATGTTAATATATTGTCAAAGAAAAGAATCTCATTTATCCATTAGGTTCAGTAATTTCACCTATTCAGTTTAACACATAGGAATATCAGTTATCCATTTTTATGCTTAGGAATCTCATTTATCCAGTTTTATGCTTAGGAATGTCATGTATCCAGTTTTATGCTTAGGAATCTCATTTATCCAGTTTTATGCTTAGGAATGTCATGTATCCAGTTTTATGCTTAGGAATCTCATTTATCCAGTTTTATGCTTAGGAATGTCATGTATCCAGTTTTATGCTTAGGAATCTCATTTATCCAGTTTTATGCTTAGGAATCTCATTTATCCAGTTTTATGCTTAGGAATGTCATGTATCCAGTTTTATGCTTAGGAATCTTATTTATCCAGTTTTATGCTTAGGAATGTCATGTATCCAGTTTTATGCTTAGAAATCTCTTTTATCCAGTTTTATGCTTAGGAATGTCATGTATCCAGTTTTATGCTTAGGAATCTCATTTATCCAGTTTTATGCTTAGGAATGTCATGTATCCAGTTTTATGCTCAGGAATCTCATTTATCCAGTTTTATGCTTAGGAATCTCATTTATCCAGTTTTATGCTTAGGAATGTCATGTATCCAGTTTTAGGCTTAGGAATCTCATTTATCCAGTTTTATGTTTAGGAATGTCATGTATCCAGTTTTATGCTTAGGAATGTCATGTATCCAGTTTTATGCTTAGGAATCTCATTTATCCAGTTTTATGCTTAGGAATCTCATTTATCCAGTTTTATGTTTAGGAATGTCATGTATCCAGTTTTATGCTTAGGAATGTCATGTATCCAGTTTTAGGCTTAGGAATCTCATTTATCCAGTTTTAGGCTTAGGAATCTCATTTATCCAGTTTTAGGCTTAGGAATCTCATTTATCCAGTTTTATGTTTAGGAATGTCATGTATCCAGTTTTATGCTTAGGAATGTCATGTATCCAGTTTTAGGCTTAGGAATCTCATTTATCCAGTTTTAGGCTTAGGAATCTCATTTATCCAGTTTTAGGCTTAGGAATCTCATTTATCAAGTTTTATGCTTAGGAATGTCATGTATCCAGTTTTATGCTTAGGAATCTCATTTATCCATTAGGTTCAGTAATTTCACCTATTCAGTTTAACACATAGGAATCTCATTTATCCAGTTTTAGGCTTAGGAATCTCATTTATCCAGTTTTAGGCTTAGGAATCTCATTTATCGAGTTTTATGCTTAGGAATCTCATTTATCCAGTTTTATGCTTAGGAATGTCATGTATCCAGTTTTAGGCTTAGGAATCTCATTTATCCAGTTTTAGGCTTAGGAATCTCATTTATCCAGTTTTATGCTTAGGAATCTCATGTATCCAGTTTTAGGCTTAGGAATCTCATTTGTCCATTTTAGGCTTAGGAATCTCATTTATCCAGTTTTAGGCTTAGGAATCTCATTTATCCATTTTAGGCTTAGAAATCTCATTTGTCTATTTTTAGGCTTAGGAATCTCATTTGTCTATTTTTAGGCTAAGGAAGCTTATTTATTCCATATACAGTGAACCCTCGTTTATCCGGACACGTCCGTTCCCAACAAAATGTCCGGTTTACCGAATAATCCGGACTAATGAAGCAGAGCATGTTCTTATTCACATTAAGACATAAACGGTCTGTATGAGCGAGCGGTGTATACTTATAACCCTTTAGCAAACGCCAAATTGTCGACCGTCCCAAATTGAAAGAGTTTGCAGAAGACATCAAAACGTGATGAAATTCAAAGATAATCTTCTGATATGGCAGAAAACATTGTGGGAAAAGGAGAAATTGCTCGTCACGAGCAATTTCTCCTTTACCCACAATGTTTTCAAAAGTCGTCTGCAATAAACTGGTCCAATAATTCCGTTCCCTTACAATTTTGTTCGGATTGCGAGACATCCGGATAATCGGGGTCCGGATAAACGAGGGTTCACTGTAGTCTCAAATCCTTACCTCCCCTACATCCACCACCTTGTCTGTATTTTGTACTTGTACGCCATACTTATCTAGAACTGTCTGATATGGTACCCTGTCTGTGCAGCCTGTTTCAATAACCTGGCTGGGGAACTCCCACAGTCCAGCAAGTAATCCTAGGTAAAAAATACAAAATACATTAAATCATTAGCCAAACAACAGCTTCCTACAAAAACAAAATCAAGAAGACCACCTTAAATTATTTAACCCATTACCAAACCCAAATTTTTTGCTGTCCCAAATTGAAAGTTTGCAGAAGACATTTCAGAATGCGATGAAATTGGTAAAATAATCATCTAATAGGGTAGAAAATATTGTTGTTATTGTTTGGTAATGGGTTAAATAACTTCTTTTATATATAATCTAGTGATTAATATGGTATGTCATGAATAGGTATAAAAGTCATTCTCTTAACATTATCTAAAGTATTCAAAATCACATCATTAATCTATTACTATAGGATTAACAGCTTTCCCCATTTGGGAATGCAACAACAGGAGAAAAAACTTTTTCTTCCCTATAATTATTGGTAAAAAATAATAGTGATAAAGGATAAGTTGTTCAATAAGAATAATTCATCCTTTTGTCACAATGGTTTCTCTATTCATCTTGACCAGTTGTGGCAACATGACAGAGAAGACTTTTATGTAAATCTGGGGTGAGTGTGAAATGATGAATGGTTGTGATTAAACTTACAAGAACCAAACATACTAACGATTTTTAACATACTTTAAATATTTTACCCTTACACAAGTGCAATTGACAACCAAGAACAGGGTGGCATATAACATTGTTGTTATCCTTGATTAAATCATGTGAACGCTACATGTACCTGTCAATTTTGGTATCCATTTTGCTTCCTTTTTCATTTTTTCTTCCCATTTGAATAAAAAACAAAGGAAACAGGATTAAAAGAATACATGGTTTGTGTCTTAAAGTGAAGACATATGGCTCGGCATCTGGTTATTCTGATTCCCTCAATCTCACAGGGTATTCCTACTCCTTCCCAGATACCATTTACAAAGACATCAACCATCCATTCTCTAGCATTGCTTGAAATCAATTTAACCAAACTAATTAGTATCAAGATAAGTATTTAAATTGTCATAAATTGGGTTGGTAGCCTGTATCTTTGACTTACCCTTTTCAGGCCTCTGTGAGATAAGGTATTCTATCTCTGAGGACTTTGTCTTCCTACATAACACACAGACGGACGTTCTCTCCTCCCTAGCTGCCTTCTTCTTCCCCTTCCTTGGGTAGTTCATCACACCCAAACTGAAAGGTAGAATGTAAGATAAAGAGCATTTTGATCCCATTACATCGCTATATGGAAGTAGCTATAAGCAAGACCAACTGTGAAAAGGCCGCAGGTGTGGCAAAAACGAATGTCCATATTGCCAAGCTTGTACAAAAGCCTTTAGGGATAAGACAACATTTATAAAGATTTACTTTCTAATCATTATACGGAGAAGAGCAGAATCAATTTGGCATTTACAGAAATCAAAATCAGATTTTACCACCCCTAAGGGGTATAAAGAAGACATTACAAAACCATTACTGCTCTTATAAGGGTGGTCACTAGAGAAAGGCTGAATCTTCTTTCTTGCTTTGGATTTCAATAGATTTCTTAAGCTAAATGCTAAGGAAAGATTAATGGTAGAAAATCAAACAATTTACAATTTATATGATATCTGATATGGTTCACATACCTGAAGATTCACAAGGTGTAAAAAGAAGAGATTTGATTTAGTGCAGAAAACGAGAAAAAATTTCTATTGCTAGACAAATTATGTGATCTGGTAGAGAAATATGAAATGCCATATGGTGTAGCAACCAGAAATTATATCTGGTTATAACCTTTAAAATGTGATCTGGTACAGAAATATGAAATGCCATATGGTGCAGCAACCAGAAATAATATCTGGTTATAACCTTTAAAATGTGATCTGGTACCAAAACATAAGTTGCAACATGGTGGGTGCAAAAATCGGAAATTCTATCAATTTATAACTTATAAAATGTGATCTGGTTCAGATATATGAGAAATTCTATTTGCTAATACTATAAATATGGTGTCATCTGGTGCTAACAAGTAAATTTGATTTCATTCAGAATCATGAAATTTCATGATTTACAGAAACAATAAATTATATCTCTTGCTCATATGTAAAGTGTAATATCATAATAACATCTTACATGAAACTCATATCTTACCTTTCATCATACTGTTCTGAGGCAGGTATACACAAATAGCATTCATCAGCCACTGAAATTCAGGTATATGATCCATTAGTGAATCCAGTTAATACATGTTATAGCACCTGAATAAGAACTCTCAGGAAAGCAAACATTAAAAAACAATCTAATATTCATTTCGGACCAAAAGTTTCTCCTTTTACAAGAGTTGTCCATAAGACAGTATGCTCCACTATTTGATAACGTCAGAGTGGTGTATAGTTCTGTGAAATACTATTTGTTTCTAAAATATGAGGAAGCACATAATGATTCCTTTCATGAGATACAAATTTTGTAAAAACTTAATCAAGATTTTCTAAGTACAAAAGGCCGCATTATTTGCTTAAATTCACTACAAGAGATATGAAACTCAGCCACAAACCTGACATAATGACACTGAACACATGTGTGAAGTATCAAACCATTCAATACAGTTAATAATGATATACATGTACGAACTTGCAAGTAAAATGTAAACAAAGGTGCGACACTGAAACCCGCGTGAATAGTATAGCTCTCCTTATTCTTCGAATTGTCCAGCTAAAAAATGATTGCCAAATCAACTCAGACATGGTAAGTTTTATTTCTTATTTTTTATCTTTTCATCATTTTTTTGCTATCATTGTATAACATAAAACAATACATTTTTGTAGAAAATCAGCCAATAAAACCTATTTCATGGACTCAGAGTCTTTCTTAGCCATTGTACTTTTCCCTTCAACAAAGATTTAGAGCATTACTACAGCAAGTTCTTAACAAAAGTGAAGCACTTTTATATGTATATTTATATGAGTTTTACATTATATCAACATTTTTTCAATTATGTTGTGATGCCCTATTCTTTATGATGGAGGAAGATGGAGTGAAGTATGTTTATCTTGTTTGTTTTTGTTTGTTTGTTTAATTTGTTTTAACATCGATGGTGAAGGAGGCCTAATAAAGCCCATCGTGTCACTCTCGATGACTGCTTCCTGGACAATACACCAGTAATCGCGTCGGTTTGTGGGTTAGTCCCGGAAGTTTTCACCTCTCCTAACGGGGATTCGAACCCCGGACCCTCGGCACAGTAGTCCGACGCTGTACCACTTGTGCCACTGTCGCCCACAGACTTCCTTGTTGTCATCCATTGTTGCTTGCAGTAGCCTTAAAATCCAAAATAAAAAAATTGCCAACATTAACAAGGTTTTCCATGTAAATGGAGTTAACTTTGTTTGATGTATAGAACTTTCATTGTATATCAATGATGGAGATATAACAGTCATCCTGTACTCACAACATTCAATATCCACCAAATCAGTTTGTTTAGACTCTGCTTTTGACAGCTTCTTTGCATTCTTGTGTTTTTGATGCTCAACCTAGTAAGAAAAAAGCATTCAAAAGAAGGTTAAATCTTTTAATTCAAGATATACCATATACCAATTTCAGTCCAAATCCACAACAGTAACTCTATTAAAAAACACTTGAGTCATTTGTCAAATGAGACACTGTATTATTAAGAAATACACCTTTGTTTGCAATGTTTGTTATGAAATATCACAATTTTATATATTTGTAATAAATCTAAATAAGTATGGTCTACTCTTACTCTCAATTCGAACTTACCACAAAATTATGTATGATGAATTTGCTAAAAAAAAGAAGAAGGAAATAATCCCTCTTATTCAGATAAGCCTAATAAATTTTGAAAGGAATTACCGTAGTAACTAATCCTAAATAGAAATCATTGTTAATGACTCAGTTAAATAAGTAAATCTGCAGTTAGTAAGTTTTGTGGAGGACAGTGGTCAAAGGACATAGCATCAACCTTTCCACATGGGATTTGAGGGTTCAAACCCTGTAAAAAGAAGGGTCAACTTTATGACCTTTCATAAAGCTACATTTGGCAGGAATTTTGGTTATGTTATCTGAAAGCAAACTGAGAATTATTAATCAAAATTGTACAATTTGCTTAAAATTAATGTAAAAATAAATAAGTATAAATTAACAGTTTTGAATAAGTGGCTTTAGCAGGCATTCGATTTTATGTAGTAACTCTTCAAACCTGTTGAAATGCTCTACAGTTCCCTTGAAGAGGACATTTCGAGCACTCTGGGGCCTTTGGGGTGCAGACTGTGGCTCCAAGTTCCATTAGACCCTGATTAAAATCTCCCGGGTAATCTGGATCCACAAGGGTATTGGCATGTGACCTTGAAAAGTAAAAAGGTCATTGAGGTTCATTGACATGCGACTTTGATTTAAAAAAAGGTCAATTTATGGCCAATTGCAAATTACCTTGAGAAAGAAATGGGTCAACTGAGGGACATTGGCATGCCACCTTGAGAAGCATAAGTTTAAATAAGGACCATTGAATTAGCTGGTTTTAACCTTGCATACATTTTCTAATTAACTTTCATTTTAACATTTTATTTTATCAAGCATTCCATGGGTTTAAAACGTCTTACCCTTTTTCAACATGCATACAGTTTACCAATCATATTGCAAACCATATTACCCAGAGAGCTGTTTAGGAAAGCCATGATTGATATAGCTCTTTGGTCTTAAAAATAACCAAGAGCAGTATCTAATATGCCACCTTTACAAAGTGTGGCAGACCCTCATACTTAACACCCTTGAAGTGTTATCTACCCATCATGCAATCTCTCTACATTTACCTCTCTTACATAGATAATCTCTGCCAACACATAAATTATGGGCCAATTTTTAACCAAATTCCTTACATACCCAAGTCATTTACTGGGTTTATCAAACTTTAACTTTTTGCATGAAATTGGCAGCTGGCCTGTGATCTAACCTTTTTGCTACTCTGAGATTCTTTCCTCATCGAAATTAAGCAGATATTAAGGTTTTGGAAAGCAGATGACACAAAAGTCTTTATTAAGAGAATTACCCAGCATTCTAAGGGTTAAAGAGTCGTTTATCTTTAATTTTGTTAATGGAACATTGTTTGTAGGATTGAAGGAAATTAAAAAATGAGAAACAAAGGAAAATAACAAATGAGAAACATAAATGGAGAGATAACCAACCAAAGAGCGTCTATAACTTGTTGTGAAGTGCTGTCTGCGCCGATACATCGAAGCCGAGAAAACACCCTGATAACATTTCCATCTACCAAACCTGTAGGCTGAAATACACAAGACATTTTTTCATATAATATTAAAGCCCTTACTAATAATCAGAGATATGTTTGTTGATTAACAGAATTTTCAGCTTTATTAAATGATATCACACTGAACTAGAAGATAACATTTACAGCTCTTACAAAATAATTCCAGATGTGTTTGTTGTTTAACAGAATTTTCAGGGTTTTTTTTAAATGCTATCTTGCATTAATGCAAAATTGACATAATTAACATAAACATTTTGGAGTTACATTTCAAAAGAGAATGTTTTTGAAATTATATTACTGAGGTAGTTGTTCATATCATCAACAGTAATGGACATCATTTTCACATTACAGGAAATTAGTGTATAATAGCCAGTAAGTGAAAAAGCTCAACATTGCCTGTTGTACACAGATTGGCTGTTGTTCACAGTATATCTTTTTTTCTTTCATGTCCTACTTTGTCATTACATAACTAGCTAAATTATTTTAACCCGACACTTGTGATGACATGAAAGTAAAGCTTTATACATCATAAAACCTTATTTTTGGTAAACAGTTAACAAACCTGGTTGTAGGCTATAGAGGCTATGGCCCCTGCAGTATATTTCCCAACACCAGGCAGGTCTTTCAGAAGGCTGTCTGCTGTCTTAGGCATCTCACCATCCAGTTCCTCAACAACCTACAACACAAAAGCTTAACCATTTTGACAGGTACAGAAAACTGTTTGTTACACATAACTTTAACAAATTCTGTTTTTGCCAAATTTACATAAATGCAATATCATTTTCTGCATTTGTCCATATAATGGTTATATAGTAACTTTTAATAAAAATCCACTTGTCTGTTAAAGCCATACTTGCGCTCATTTACACTTAATTTGTGAAAGTTCTAGAATACTTGAAAATGAACTTCAAAGTAATTCAAATTTCCTTTTACAGAGGAATTTAGACTGTAACACATACACATGATGCTTTTAAAAGGGTAAATACTATAAGGTTTGTTTACAGTTAGCAATAAAACAAGGTCAGCCGAGAAACGTTGGGAACCAATAAAACCCAAGAAATTCTTCATTTTGAATGTTCACATTGTTATATTAGAAAAATGACAGCATTTTTATTTCTTTTACATTATTTTTCTAACCAGGTGATCGCCAATCATTAAACGAGCTTTCCTTGCTATTTTAGATGTTACTCGAATGTAAACAATGAAATTAAATTGGTGGGCACCAAATTTAAGATAATACCACTTTAAATAATAGATAATAAATAGTACAGCCGTTATATGGTCATGATCCTGTGGTTTTTCGCTATATTTCAACATATTCTTCCATAATATATAGCTCATATAACCCAGTTTTGCAGTTTTTCTGGGCGCTAGTATGCTTTTAAGGCTTTTGAACAAACTGAACAGATAATTGCTTTTGCTAACCCTTGGGGTATTACGAGCTGTCTTATGTACTCTGCATAATAGGGATAGCATTACTTCCTATAAAAACATATAATACAGAGTAAATGATACAAGTCATGGGTGTCTATCTTACCTTTTTGGCCCCCTCATGAAGTCGTCTTCCTCTGGAGTAGTAACCTAGACCAGACCACATCTCATTGACTTCCTGCAATGAAAGAACATGTTACTCTTATAAGAAAGGTACATGTATTATTGGTTGTGCACATCATAAAGTTGGGATGTGTAAGAACTTTATAAGCATTGCTTTTGTTCTAATCCATTTCATCTGTATTGAATAACTTGATATTTATGTATACTGTGTGTATTTTCATGAAAAACCATGTTTAAACCAGAAACTTTTAACCGAGCAGGGGTGGCGAATCCTGTTTTTGATTCGCTTGTCTGTAAATGCTTGATCTTTTTCTACAGTTGTCCACAAAATGGTGTTAGTTAATTTAAAAAAAATCACTTCTCCAACAAGGTTTTTTGACAAGGTGGGCAATAAAGCAATTGATTTCTCCTCCCCTGCCAGGTACTTTATTCTTTATCACCCCCCAGAAACAGCAGGACCAGATTATAATTCTTTTCCTTTGAATATATATATACACATTTTATTTATCTTTTCTGTTTATTTCCTCCCTCATTTCAACAGGGATAAGTCATTATCAATATTTTCTAAGGTTTTTTTCCAACATGGCGGAACATCAGCTTGTTACAAATGTTATTTATGAACATTTACAAATGCCATCTACTATTGCTTTCAATTTAAAATAGTCATCAGTCTATGCCACATCTGAACATGTGTTTTAAAAAACTTACCTCAAGACTTGTCTTAGCCAAAGCTTGAAGTGAGGGCCATTTCTGTTAAGTAAAAGATTAAATCCAACCATTAACCCATAGAATGCTTGATAATTTTCTAAAAATAGATTTTTGTGTCGTCTGCTCTCCAAAAATTTAAATATCTGCTTAGTTCTGATGGTTACGTCGAAGATACCACTTCTGGCTTCAACAGATGAGGAGAGATAATCAGAGTATTTTTTATAAATAAGAAAAGAAAAAAGAAAATAAGATTATAGTAGGTCTCTTACTTTTGTGACGGACATATGCTTGCTCTGAACCCTCAAAGTTGTCTGCTTCAAGTAAAAATGTCCTCTACAGGTGGTAAAGAGTTAAATGAAAGTTGGGCCATTCATTTTAGAATGGAAATTTCAGGAGAATGTTTTGGTTTACTGATTAATGTGATTTTTTTTATAAAAAATGAATACTGTTGGAAACTGTGTTAAACTTCATTACAATCAGTCCACAAAGTCTTAGAGGATCGTGAATGATATTAATGTTACCTCCATCCATTTGTTGTAGTAACTGATGACTGTAGCGACTTGTGTTTGCTGCAACATAATTTCAGACACCCACACTGAAATTGGGATAATCATGATTATAGGCTTGCATTGAACCTTTAGTATGTGGCTTAGAAATAAGCAGACCACAATATAATCATTTAACACCTTTATCAAACAATATGACATTTAACCACTTTGTTGCAGACGACTCTGGACAACATTGTGGGAAAAGGAGAAATTGATTGTAACAAGCAATTTCTCCTTTTTCTACATTGTTTTCTACCCTATCAGAAAATTATTTTCCAATTTCATCACATTTTGAAATGTCATCTGCAAACTCTTTCAATTTGGGCAATTGAAAATTTTGGGCAATTGAAAATTTTGGGTTTGGTAAAGGACAAAGAATAAAACATCATTGAGAGTTTTTGAGAAGGGCTTCATATAGTCTTTTGTTGAACCCTCTGAATATGGTTTTTATCTATCTATCTATCTATCTCATGGTACTGTTCTCGCTCCATTGGAGCATTATGACAGGTTAGGTGGTCGCAAAATTGCATCAATCAAGCGCAAGATTTAGAAGAAAATAAAGGGAAGGAATTTAACTTCCCAATTTTATACAGATTAAAAACTTGAGAGAGTTTTGAAACAAGCAGACCGCAATTTTTAATAACACATAAAATATATATTATAATATCATTAAGGGTTTTATCTTTTATGTTACAACTGTTTTCTTGTCTCATTTGCTAAATCTGTCTAAAAAAATAATGAATACAAACATACAACTAAAGAGGCTAAAAAATCATTTCTATATCTATGAAAGTTATGTCCTTTTTTTTGGATTCCTCCGCTAGCTAAGAACAGCTAGAGATCTATTTCCTTTTCATATTAGATGGAAAACTTCAAGAATACAAGAGTAGAAACAGAAAAGAACTGTAACCCCCACCACTTTTTTTTCCTGTGGAGCCTGTCCTCTTGATTTTATATTTGATTTCAGTTCAATCAGGCCTCTGCACTAAAAACCTTATAAATATCTATTCATAAGGTATTTGTCTACCATAATCCTAATGACCCAGATGTGATACATAAATCTCGGATCGTCTGGATGTCCACGAGGAAGGACTCGTAGATTGCCAATCATGATTTGAGTTTTATCCCCCAAGGGGGAAGTGGGCCAATCCCGGAGGTACTGCAATACCGGGCCAACCCTAACTCGGATGATCCAAGCTGTAACTACGTGACAGCTTGGAGGCGCCCTGCGATAAAAACGCGTCAGCATTCCCCCTCTGTGTGTGAGGGGTCCAATCGGCGACGAGAACAAATATGGGCACCAATCAGAAAGAAGTTGGGATTGACCAATAAGATTGCGTATTGCTTCCATTTCCGTTAATTTACAGAAAAAAAAACATGAACGATTTTTAACGTTTGATTCACGGGAAATATGAATGAAATCCATTATCGAAGGGAAAGACACTTATGTTTCAATTTTAATAAAATATCTCTTACATAAAATAGGGTGATCTGTACCCTATATATTTAAACTTAACATTAATTCGGACTGTTTGTCAACTCTATATCACGATGCTAAAAATGAAACAACATCAACTTCTCTCTGATAAAACTGATTAACCCTTTCCCAAACAATATCGACATTTGACCACATTGTTGCAGACGACTCTGGAAAACATTGTGGGTAAAGGAGAAATTGCTCATTATTAGAAGATTGTTTTTCAATTTCATCACATTTTAGAATGTCGTCTGCGAACTCTTTCAATTTGGGACAGTCAAAATTTGGTGTTTGGGAAAGACAATGTCATCATTTTGGTGTTGAAGTGATTTGCTAAGCAACAGTTATTTCTAAATAAATCCTTTGTGGTTATTTGTGTTGGTAAAAAGATAGTCACCATTTGTTATATGTGCGCTAATTAACCGTGGATATTGATACAATACACCATAAAAACAATAGCCCATTAACCAATCTAGTGATAATCAAAATCGGTTTCCATGCATGGAAGCATTGGGCAATACCTTTTCCCGTACCATTTTAGTTTTCAAAAAATATTGAATCTTTAGGTAATCAGTTTTGTTAAGCTTTCAACATTTAGTTATCCTTCTGTTCCCCAGACAAGGTCGTTACCATTCTAAAATTCAAATTGTAATAAAACACACAAACAAATCGATTAGATAAAATACAAACTATTAACTATATCAAGAAAGTAATCGATATTGTATTGGTAAAAGGGATTTGGTTTTGACGATTACCATTTCGCTGCAAACATAAATGATATTCAGAAGAAACTTGCTCTTATATCTGTAAATTTGATTATATTAATATACTTAAAAACTAAAAATCTATGTCAAATGCGTATACTTTGAGGTCAAAACTATGCTGCTATTAACAAGATAAAGGGTAAGGCACGTGTTGTGTGATGTACGGCGGTGTCTGGATTAGTATCTGTGTGTGACGCGCGTCGTTCCCGTCTGGTGTAATAAAACTAGGCGTTTGATATTTAGACCAACAACCCGAAAGATGTACTATTCGATACTCCCCCTTTATAACATGCCCCGAAGTTGTTTATATAGCTTTTTTTTGCTTTAGGAATCATTTGTTTAAAAGACATAGCTGTTATCTATATCTCTGTTTTCCATTCGCGCTCGCCCAACCTGCAAATAATATACTTTGAAATAGTTTCTAGATTTATAATTCAGATTAGACCCATGATGCCGATTTCTATAATCAAGAAAATATCAAATTGAGAGTCCATTTTCCCATAGAATCGGCCATCAGAAATAATAGGCTAAAGGCTTTTTTTGTGGCAAAAGTTTCCATAAAAAAATTCTCTGATGGTTTGAGTATTGTCTAGATTTTCGCTTAGAGTCACAAATATTTTTACTCAATGAATGAATATCTACGTATTCTATTGAAATCAACTGTTGCAATACTTTGGCAATTGACAAAATTCTTATGAGGGAAAGGGAACCTCGGTTTTAATGAAAATAGATCTATTCTACCAAACGAAAAGGAACCAATATTATATTCCCGCCAGAATTTACCTGTCATTTTAACTCCGCCCCTTTCTACAGATTTCCCAAAATGCACTACCTCGAAAAATCGATATCCGCTTGACGCGCTTTTACATCGAATGCATCCAGACGGAGAGTGAAATATCTCCGTCTGGATCATTCGGACTAGGCCAACCCGTGGTAAGAGCGGAGCAAGCCCCTGACATCTCACCTATGTCCAAAAATCAGTTTAATATCGAGGTCCCCCTATGGGGGACGTATCAGATATTAAGCTGATAAGAACAGATACTACACTTTGATCTTAGCCAAAAGGCCGAGAAGCGATACCACGCAACGGTTGACCGCACTGTATAAGGGAAATAATCTTTTACCTTACACAGGTAATACAAACCTGAAAATTGCATCAATTAAAAATAATATTTAATTGGGCTTTATTCATTTATACATTTTCATACGACAATGAATTAGATTCGTGAGGTATTTAATAATCTTTACAAATTCACTTAAATTGACAAGACAAAAGAAAGTTGAAAAAGATATATTAGAGAGAAATAAGAAAGTTGTCTCATACACAACGCATCGCCTCTGTTCTATTTAAAGCAGACTAAGATCTAAAAATAAATCGGTTGTTCTATAATTAGAATTAGTTGGAGGAAAATAAGGTCAACCATAGTTCTAAAGTAAATTTTCCGTTTCCTCCATTTTCAGATGAGAAAGTTGTTCCTCTTTATAAAAGTCTATAAGAAAATATAGATTTTTCGAGGCACTTGGGTTCAATCCAATGTCTTGTTTTTTTTTTTCAATTTCGTTCATGCGTTCCCTGCTTTGTTTTATTGGGTCTTGAATTGTTTTTGCTTTTTAAAGATCTTATATTTCAAATAAAACGAAAGACGAAACATGAATTGTGTCGAAACAGTAGACAAAATGGGAGATGATTTCAAAATCGTTCACGAAATCGAGGCCCCCTTTCCGTGAGTGTCCTATTTCCGGTGACCTTAGTGTAAGAGTTGTAATGGCGTACGAACAAGGATTTTGGTGAATTAGATAATCTTATCCAAACGTAGCAATCACAAATTGAGAGAATATCACAATGAGACCAAAACAGGTAACTTGAAAACTATTTTAGAAATGTTTGCAAGTGTTATATTTGACGTTTTCTTCTATTTCTACATGCTGACCCCTTTTAAACATTCCCACGAAGCTGTTTAATGTTGACAGATCGTCTGCTTGCCCTCGCTGTTTAGTCTCTTAAAGGAGACTGGGAAATCATTTTCAAAGACCAACATATTTTTTTCATTACGTTCATTGCTCAAATCCTTGCTATAAATTGTCACATTTTTTTCAAATAAGAAAAGAATATGTAACGATTCGCCACAATAACGATTCGCCACAAGTTCATAAAAGATTCACCACAGAGTAAAAAAGATTTAACAGATTATAAATTTGGTATTTTAATTCATTTTATGTTGTTGATATCAAAGAACAAACACTAATTAAATCGGCAATCTTGATTTTATTGTCTTTCCTTGTAAGTAAAAATAAACAAACATTTGTATATGGTCCTTAGAAAGAGTTGTCCCTTCATATATTATAAATGGATTCGGTGTGTATTCAATCATTGTGCAGTAAAGATGAGATAATACGAGAGTGATAATCATGTGCCTTAATCATAAGATAAATGGATCATGATTGAATGTTCAAAGAACTTTTATTATACCAAGTATGTTATCTAGCTGTAAATTATGAAAGTTAGTTGGCCGTAAATTAGATTGATTTAGTAAAACAATGTCTGGCAAATCAAATTGTTTTTGCTTTGTGGTGAATCCTTAATTGGCTTTTGGTTAATTGTTATCATTTGTGGCCAGTTGTTATAGTGGTGAAGCATTACATTACCGAAGAAAATGGAGGGAAAAAAGTTTGCTGGCGCCCATCTTTCACTCTTCTTCTACACTTTCTACTTCAGGCAAAACCAAAACATATAAAGAAAATTGGTGGGAAGAAAAGGCTGTATTCACCAAGTGCCCTTACAAATGCCTACAAGCTAGTCAAGGAAGAAGGGTTGTCTGTGAGGAGAGCTGCTTTAACTTGTAATGTGCCAGAATCAACGCTCAGAGATAGAACAATGGGAATTGTGAGTGTTGACACATTATCTGCAGGCACGCCACCTCTATTCAAGCCTGATGAAGAAGTGACACTGGTGAATCACTTGAAAAAAATTGCAAATATGGGATACGGGTACACAAGGCAAGAGTGCGTAGACATTGCCACTGATTATGCAATACAGATTGGAAAAAGATCGAAAGATAGGCCGTTGACAAAGAAATGGTTCCGTGGTTTTATCAAGCGTTGGCCAGAACTGAAAACAATCAATCCCCGGAGTCTGGAGCATGCCAGAGCCAAGATGGCCTCTGCTAATGTTGTTCAAGGCTATTTTGATAACTTAAAGGAGACCCTTGAGAAACATGACCTTCTGGAAAAGCCACACCTTGTATTCAATGTAGCTGAAAAGGGAATAACGGTGGAACACAAGCCCCCATTGATTGTTGAATCAGCAAAGCAAACACCTGCAGTAACATCATGGAAAGGAAAGACAATTACCATGTTAGGATGTGGTAGCGCAGCTGGTCAAGCTATCCCACCTTACTTTTTGTTTCCGGGCAAGCGTATGAGACAAGACCTTTTACAAGGAGCTACTGCGGGTGCACATGGTGCAGTCAGTGAAACTGGTAGCTCAAATGGCTTAGTCTTCAGGAAATATCTTGAGACCCATTTCTTGAAGCATGTTCCTAGTCGCAGCAATGAGAAGATTCTCTTGTTAATGGATGGACACAAGGCCCACGTCTCTGTTGGTCTGTATGAATGGGCATTTGAGCATGGCATTGTCATCTTCATGATTCCCCCACATTGCAGCAAAATACTACAGCCAATGGATGCAGGTTGTTTTGAAACGTTCCAGCAACTGTATAATACCAAGTGCCATAAGCGAATGATACAGATGTCTGCAGTCATCACCAGATATGACGTGTGCAAAATAGCCTGCCAGATATACGCAAAAGCCTTGTCTGCTGAAATCCTACAATCAGCGTTCCAAAGGACTGGTATCTACCCTTTGAACAGTGGGGTAGTACCAAGCGAGATAACAATGCAAAATGAAGATGTTTGCAGCGAAACATCTAATGAAAGTGAGGCTTCAGATGTTCGCAGCGAAACATCTAATGAAAATGAGGCTTCAGATACTGATACAGATATTGTGGCTGATGATACATGTATGTTCGAAAAAAAGGGAAAGGCAATCAAAAAGAAAAAAAAGTGAAACAGTGTCAAAACTGAGAAAAATTATGAGTCAAATACTTGATCGGAAAAAAATCACTATTAAAATATACATGCATTTATTTGTTCGACAGTTCAACTTTATTGAAATAAAGAGTGAAGGATTTTTGAACATACGAAATTTTTTGTTCTCTGGCCTTCATTCATCATTTAGGTTCTTACCCTTGCAGATTTGATTGGAGTATTTTACCATTGAATGATGTCACCTAAATTAGGTCTTCATTTCAAACAGACTACAGCTTTAAGTAGTGGTTGGTTTCTGAGACAGGTCCCAAATGGGTCCTCTTTGCCAGTGCTGCATCAACAATTTTTCAGTTATCTTACAGCTTTCCTTGATCCACCAGTACAAGGCAAGGGCTCTGAAGTGACATGCCAAATGTCTCCCCCACAAAACTAGAGGTGTCAATGGGGCTTGAACCCTGGACACACAAGTTCCGTGTCCACACATTGAAGCTTTGACCAGGGTTCATTTAAACCACAGCTCCTCTATTATTTATCATGATATTAGCAGCAAATATACCTAAGTCCTTGTAAACATATAGATAAAGTGAAGGCTTGTTCTACCAAGTTAAGTATCAAAATCAAGCGATGCATTTGTTTTTTGTTTCATTTTTTAAAGATGGAATCTTAACACTTTTAGTGCTGGAACCAATTCATGCATATGCAAACAGGTTAGATCAAGGCCAAGTAAATGGCGACTGGCCTGTAATCTAACCTATTTGCTTCTGTAAGTATCTTTCCTCAACAAAATTAAGCAGATATTTAAGGTTTTTGAAAGAAGACGACACAATAATATTTATTTTTTAAGAAAATAGGTTAGCATTCTAAGGGGGTAATGTAACGATTCGCCACAATAACGACTCACCACAATAACGACTTGCCACAAATGATAACGATTCACCACAAGCCAATTAACGGTTCGCCACAAACCAATAACGATTCGCCAGAGTTTTGAAATGTTCTAATTAACTGCCAATTAACGAGTCGTCCTTTAGTTATGATTCAATTATCAAACAGTTATAAATCTAAAATGTGTTGAACTTGAAAATGGCGATGATTGTCCAACAATATTTAATGATAATAGCTCATCAGAATTTAATTGTTGTTGTATTTTATAATAACAGGTACGAGTGATTAAGCTAAAACATTCTAGTATACGAGAACATTTAACTACAAGGAAAACACCTATGAACAATGTATTAATTTTATTTTATCAAGCATACAATCACACACGAAACATGAAACTTAAATATCCATTCAATAGAGTTTTTTAAAGCACATATACATTTTAAGTGTTATCTAAATTGGCCCGTACATGTGGGAACACCTCTAAAAAAGAGGTCCGTCTGCGGTGTCTTGCTCTTGTTTCGTAGCTTCTGGAAGGCAGGCTCGATGTCTCCAGCAGGAATCGGAGGAAGAGCAAAATATGATTACACCCAAACTTTTATTTAATAGCCACCATCTTAAGCAATAAAAATGTTTTAATCAGCCAATGTAGAACATTCCGACATTTGGATTGTAGTGATGTGAAAAGCAGCCTATCTGTCTGACGCAACCGTTACCAAATAAAATGTCGTTACAGTTTTTCTTTATGTTACCCCATGCACATGTTTTTAAGTGCTTCCACAGTATAGACTTTGATTTACACATGCACGCCACGCACGTGCACAATTCACAGGTGCTTGAAACAATCTTTTCTTATATAGTATATAGTGCATATATTGGAATATAATCGAAGATTGTTTCAAGCACCTGTGGCACAATAATTGTTAAATTGTATGTACATATGTCAATAAATGTAATTGTTTCATATATTCATTGTAATAGACGATGAGCATTGCCATGCTCAAGTCCAATTTCGAAAATAAAATTTATGTTGTTATAAAAACTGGAAAGAAAGGATCTTCGCCACATGTGCATTGACGTTAAGTTATTCTAATGAAATGTTGCCTTTTTGAAACATTCATCCATATTAGGTAGGTCGACTATATACCAGCAATATCTTATCTTAAACATTCAATTTAGATCCACACATCTATTAATTAAGAGACATGATTAACACTGTCGTATTAAATAATTTTTAATGTACAATGATTAAAACCACACAAACCCATCGAAAATTGTGATATTTTTCACACCTATGACGGGACAACTTTTCTAAGGACTATATAAAAAAAATGTTTGTTATTTATATAAACAAGAAAAGACAATAAAATAAAGATTATCCGATTTAAATAATGATTGTTTATCATATTGATATCAACAACATCAACTAAAATACAATAAGTATTTATAATCTGTGGTGAATCGTTATCAATGTGTGGCGAATCGTTATCACTCTGTGGTGAAATGTTATATGAACTTGTGGCGAATCATAAGTGGCGAGTCGTTATTGTAGCCAATCGTTACATATTCCTCTAAGTGTTGTCCGACTGAAATTCGGCCTTTGAGAATACATCAACTGGAATGTCCCCTTTGGTCTAGCATAATGCAGCATTAATCCAATTTAGTCTTCTGGGGCCCGTTTTACTAAACAACTTACGGAAAATGTTTGCGTAAGTCATAATTGATAAACATGGATAGTATCTTCAATGAAAGTACAATATTGCAATGTGACACGTCATTGGAAGCGTCTCGGAGAGACGATTCCAATGATGTGTCACTTTGCAATATTGCTTCGTCCAATATTGAAATAAGAGCAATTGTTGTTTTAGACTTACGCAAATCTTAGGCGTAAACTGTTTAGTAAAACAGTACCCTGTTTTTTATTTGTCTATTCCCATTTCATCTCATCAAGTTTTAACTCGAATTCTCATTCAGAATTGAATAAAGGAAATGGGCATGAATTTCTGAATCATAGACAAAATGAAAGAAAATCAACTTCAAATCTACCCTAAGTATTACTTTAAATGGATAACTTGTGACTTTGACTTAAACACCATTTTATATGACCATTTACCAAATAAAATTGCAAGCATTTGTGGATTGTTTGTCCATAAGGTGGCCATAAAAAGCATCATTTGATCCAAGACTGTTGTTAGATAAAAGTTTTGCCTGAGTTAAATGAGAAGGTACTCATTTGGGTCAGAAGAAAGCCCCTACCCTCTCCTTAGGGTCAGAAGAAAGCCCCTACCCTCTCCTAAGGGTCAGAAGAAAGCCCCTACCCTCTCCTTAGAGTCAGAAAAAGCCCCTACCCTCTCCTTAGGGTCAGAAGAAAGCCCCTACCCTCTCCTAAGGGTCAGAAGAAAGCCCCTACCCTCTCCTTAGGGTCAGAAGAAAACCCCTACCCTCTCCTTAGGGTCAGAAGAAAGCCCCTACCCTCTCCTTAGGGTCAGAAGAAAGCCCCTACCCTCTCCTAAGGGTCAGAAGAAAGCCCCTACCCTCTCCTAAGGGTCAGAAGAAAGCCCCTACCCTCTCCTTAGGGTCAGAAGAAAGCCCCTACCCTCTCCTAAGGGTCAGAAGAAAGCCCCTACCCTCTCCTAAGGGTCAGAAGAAAGCCCCTACCCTCTCCTTAGGGTCAGAAAAAAAGCCCCTACCCTCTCCTAAGGGTCAGAAGCCCCTACCCTCTCCTTAGGGTCAGAAGAAAGCCCCTACCCTCTCCTAAGGGTCAGAAGAAAGCCCCTACCCTCTCCTTAGGGTCAGAAGAAAGCCTATACCCTCTCCTTAGGGTCAGATGAAAGCCACTACCCTCTCCTTAGGGTCAGACGAAAGCCCCTACCCTCTCCTTAGGGTCAGAAGAAAGCCCATACCCTCTCCTTAGGGTCAGAAGAAAGCCCCTACCCTCTCCTTAGGGTCAGAAGAAAGCCCATACCCTCTTCTTAGGTCCAGAAAAAAGCCCCTACCCTCTCCTTAGGGTCAGAAGAAAGCCCCATACCTTCTCCTTAGGGTCAGAAGAAAGCCCCTTCCCTCTCCTTAGGGTCAGAAGAAAGCCCCTACCCTCTCCTTAGGGTCAGAAGAAAGCCCTATACCTTCTCCTTAGGGTCAGAAGAAAGCCCCTACCCTCTCCTTAGGGTCAGAAGAAAGCCCCTACCCTCTCCTTAGCAGCTGTGCACAGCTTGCATAAACCTTTACCAAACACCAATTTTTCGACTGTCCCAAATTGAATGAGTTTGCAGACAACATTAATGAATGTGATAAAATTGAAAAACAATCTTTTGATAGGGCAGAAAACATTGTGTGAAAAGGAGAAATTGCTCATTAAGAGCAATTTCTCCTTTTATCACAATGTTTTCCAAAGTTGACTGCAACAAACTGGTCAAATGTCGTTATTGTTTGGTAATGGGTTAAATTGAAAGCAAAGTTATGGGTGTTGGTTAAGGGTCTCTTAAATGAACCTGAGAACATGTTTCAACCCTTCCCCAGTTGAGCATGAATGGTCATTATCAAGGTTGGTACTACAGATGAAACCTGCATCATTAATTTTGTCCAACTGATCTTATTGATACAAGAATTTTGTCATGATTATGACTAAAGGCATATTTGAAGTGATGAGCAAACTTTCTCTTCATCAAATCAAAATTGAAAGTCAGTCTGTGGCTCAAAAACTGCAAAACATCTAAGTTCATTAACTGAGAAAATGGTTTGACCAATTACCAAATAAAAGCTCCTTCTGCTGCATAAGATTTGAGAAACCATTGTGTCAAAAGGACACACTGCTCCTAATTAGGAGCAGTTCATCCTCTAGTCACAATTGTTTCTACCCAATATCATATGCAAAGCAACTATACTTTTTCATCATTTTCAGATCTTTTGCATTATAAAGCCTGCATCTCCCAATTGAACATTTCTTAAATCATGAAATTCACCACAAATTAAAAATCGCACCACATTTTTTTTGCTTTCTAATTCAACAATTTCATTAATAAATTTCCCAAAATTAACAGACATAGGCCTCATTCCCAATTCAAGGGGAAAAATACCAGATTTTTATTGTTTGCTGTTCCGTTCATATTGGACCAACAGCAAATTTCAAATTGGTAATTGGTCAAATGTTTTCAACATGCAAAAAGTGCCCAGAACTTCAGATCAGAGTCGCACCCAAATTTAAACTCGTCTCCAACCCTATCATGTAGGTACTCATTGAAATGGTCTCATATATTAACACGGATAATAAAAGCTGTAACTGTTACAGTAAAATGAACGAAGCATTTGCCTGAATGATCCAGACATAGATATTTCACTCTACAGTGCATGGATCACCCAAGTTACTCATACATGTATAGGCCAAGTACCAATGCAATTAATTTTATGGTTAACCTTTCAAATTACAGGTCCTGATAAAAGGGTTTTTTCCCTAATGTAATTTATCATTGCTTCTCTATCTTTATTTTGTGGTCCTCATATCAAATGACAAACAAACAGGAATTATTCAATAGTATTTGAAAAGCTGTGTGTTAAAGGTCACATCGAACATTTAATCTATTGAAATATCAGGGTTAAAATATTGCAGATTAAATGCTTTCACAAATAAAGACAAACCTGCATATGCCCTCTGGTTGTCATCTGCTATGGTAAGATTCCTACGCCATGGTAAATCTCTCTTGTTTTTCCTGTACCATTCCAACAGTTTCTTCCTAATTTGTAAAATGTCATCTTCACCAAAATCATGGAAGGAAGAGATTGGTTTTATTCCAACAGCTGGAAAGAAGGAATGTTCTGACTTTAAATTGTGCCTTTTGTAATTAGACTAGACGCGCACCTTACTCAAAATCACATCAAGTGACAAGATTGGTTAAATGTTTCCAATGAATCATGTGACAATGGGAACTAAAAATAGCACCTCTTATTCTAAGTTAAGCTCATTGTTTACAAAATAAACCTATTTAAACAGTTTGCAAAATCTGCAATTCAAATGCTCTAATGATATGTTTTCAGTTCTGTTGAAAACTAATATTAATTTAGAAATCTATGTTATCAATTGTCGGTTGAAGACACTTGATTTTAAACTTCAAATATGTAAGGTAGTCCTTTTTAAAACACATAAAAAATAACATGTTAAGGACTTAGATGCTAAGGCTGTTTTCTCTTCATGCTTTATATCTAGTAGTATCATAAATGATCCGTAAATGAAGCTTTTTTCATCATTTGGATATTTATTGTGCTTCACTACGTCTCAATGCCATCATGATTGATATGTTACAAAAATTCCGAACTACCGACTGAGTGATTTTAACTTGCCCCAAATCGGTATGTTTGATTTCATATTCCATAATGTTCTATGTAATGCGATGACATTTATCCCGCGGGAAATTCTCTTCCAGTCGTAATCGACATGGCCGGCAAGGTTTAATTTGGATATTTCAAGTACGCCTAAATAGTGTCAACAAGCTAAAAGTAGTGTCAACAACTATAGAAATAGTGTCAACAACTGAAATAATAGTGTCAACAAGTCCAGAATTAGTTCCAATCTGTTTTAACACAGTCTTTAGAGTTTAAAATCGAATTTTATGAGCTTTAATAAACTGAAAAAAGCATGAGTAGGAAGAAAAATAGTATAAGACACAGACATTTTGTGGGTCAGTAAAAATATGACCACACTATCATTTCACCACTTTGTGAAAACAATGATAGAACAATATTATTAATGTATAGCCATAAAAATAATTAAGATTATGTATGCTATCTGCTGCATTACAGTACTTGCATTTTTTTTTCCATTTTAAATGACCTTCAAAAATATCCGCATCTTATACTGACTCAATTTACAAAGTGAAGTGAAGCTAGCATTAGGTTTCCATTTTGAATGTCTATGGCTTATTTAACATCAAAAAGTCAATTTTGCTTCCTTAAGAGTGTGTAGTTACATGCTGACAATATTATTTCAGTTGTTGACACTTTGTTAAACAGTTGTTGACACTTTTTTATTGTTGTTGACAATATTTTTAGCTTGTTAACACTATTTCGACATACCGTCATATTTCTGTTTATTTGTCAGTTCCTTTGAACACACAAAAATCACAAGTTTAAATCACTCAGTTGGTCGTTCGGAACTTTTGTAACATAAGTCACGATGGCTTTGAGACGTAGCAAATCATGATAAATGTCCAAATGATGAAAAAAGCTTTGTTCACGGATCATTACTGAGACTTATTCCATTGCATATTTCTGGAGTCATAATGTGGTCAAACATGAGCAGAAAATATCTGCGCAAAAGTGTGCAGAAAATCTGTGCGCAAAAATCTAATGTAAAAATCACTGTTGACTCTAGACTCTAAGGCTTCAGTCAAAATAGCAATAGCCTTCGAAACCATCTGGACTATATATATATATCTAGATACATATCTATTTTATTTTTTATAAATTTGTATGTGATAAGTATCAATTACAAGTGTGGAAACGTTCTTCTTTAAATATGAGATCCTTCTTATCCTAGTCAAAAAAGTTCGATGTGAAGATTACTTTTTAAGTTTTATATTCTTATGCCATTAGATTGCCCCAGTATACTAGTCATGACTAATGGGGCAATCAATTGGAGATATTGCCCAATGCAAAAGGCACCTGAATACACTGTAAATCTCGACTGAATACTCTGGACCATAAAATCATAAGATTTAAGACATTTATTGTGATCAAGAGCAATTTTGCATTTTAATCATCAATGAAAGCTGAACCTACTTGCAGGTAGCTTTCTCTTTACCATCATGAAATAATTTGTTTACATAATAAACGCGGGAACTAGGGACGAGTTATGATAATATAATTTCTTAAATAATCTAATGTTGGCGCTGAACGCATAGATGAATATAAAAAGCCGATAAAAAATCGATTTTAAAATAAGATTGTTCTTCTGTCCATTTTTTTGTAGAAAATAATAGTGTCCGGGAAAAGGCGGTTATTAGGAGAAATATTTTACAAGCTGATCCCTTAAAAAAAGAGTAAGGAAAAAACAAATAACAAGAGGCGGGTCCAAAGGTTAACTTCCGGCTGTCAGCTGACATTTGTTTTTGTTCTTATTTGTTTTGAATTTCGATGACGACGTCAAAGTACCAACGAGTATATGGCCAACAGAATTCATTCTGGTATAATATATGGATTAAGTTTGTTTTGATCAATGGACTGATAACACGAAAGGAAGTTTCTGAATATCATATAAAATGTGACAATGTATTTCGTACCCAAAAGTTTTCGATATTTCAATATGTCATGCATTGTTTAGCGTCTCAGCACAAACTTTTACACTGAATTTTTACACTGAAGACAATTGAATCATTTTGAGTCACACTTTGAAAACACTTGGCAGCCAATACAGTCCATTTGACTTAGAATCAAAGAACCGTTTTCACTCATTGTAGAAATTTTGGCTTTTAATTGAAGTTTAAAGTTTTTATGGAAAACACTTGCTGAAAATCCTGTCACATCAAATTTTCAAATCATTCATTAAATGGTGGTCACTTGCGAGAACATTTTCGTTACAACATTTGAACCCTGAAATTTCCATTATTACAGTAAAATATCAAATGATCATTAGTAACAGTTATGAATTAATCCCTTTTTAATTGATCCATATACATAAAAAGTCAGAATTCAACATATTTCCCATGTAAGAACGGTTTAATTGGCACTGGGTGATATTTTCTACTTTGATTTTTCCTTTGCGCTTGTGTGAAAAACCTAATTGAGTGGGTTTTAGTTGTTTAACGGCAATTGATGCTATTATTTGGTGGTATGTAAGTTTATCTTACATAAATTGTTTTATCAATTGACTGTGAATTGCCATTTTGTGCTATATATCTGGAAACCAGAATTTGGAAAGTCCACCACTATTTTGATGTTAGATTGCCCCATCAGAAAAAAGAAAGCAGTCTTCACATCAAATTATTTTAGCTACTTCAACCTAGACCATTCAGGTAGACCAAGGCATGGGAAACACTAGTGGTTACCGTACTTATACCTGGGTGTCCAGCGACAGGTCGGTCCAGCGACTGTTAGAAAGTGAGGGTTGATAGCTTGACTTACTAATAAAAACCTATTCCTTCATATAAGATGAAGAGACTGTTCCAATTTCATAGAAGTTCCCATTTGAAAGTGTATGTTTTTTTCTTTTATGTTAGATAAAACTGTGGTGACAAAAGGATTATTTGCTCATAATGAACAACATATATTTGAACCATAGGTCTGGAATCTTCTTCAGCAGTTGTGTTAAAGTGAAGAATAATTTTGCAAGAAGTCAGAAACATTGTGGTAAAAATCATACTAACGACACCTTTGAAGTGAGAAAGAGAACAATTTTGTTAAAACCTGCTGCTGCAGGGGTACCAAATGGTTCAATATGGTTAATGGGCTAACATATTTGCAAGTTCATTTGTATGTTTATTTCTTGGTCAAGATTGAGCCAAAAGAGCCCTTTCAGTTTGGACTTCTGTCTTAACTTGTTAACATTTTACTTGGAAGTACAATTGTATTACTGTAATGCACGGGTGCAGAAAGCTTTAGAAAACATATTACTTAACCCTTTACCAAATACCAAATTTTAGACTGTCCCAAATTGAAAGAGTTTGTAGACGACATTTTAAAATGTGATGAATTGAAAAATAATCTTCTGATAGGGCAGAAAAAATTGTGGGAAAAGGAAAAATTGCTCATTATGAGCATTTTCTCCTTTTCCCACAATGTTTTCTTGAGTATTTGCAACAAAGTGGTCAAATGTCATTATTGTTTTGTAATGGGTTAAAGGAGAATTTGTTCAATGATGAATAACTTCTCCATTTGTCAGAATAGTTTCTAGATTTTATCTTTTTAAGAAAATAAGAATATAAAGATATACTGGGAACATTATTTATTTTTGTATTTTGCTTTATTTTCTGATGTTGCTTTGAACTTGAATCAATCACATAGTCACATACAGAGAATGGGTTACAAGAAATATGTCTTTTCTAAGGAGAACTGCTTATATTAACCCTTTACTAAATGCCAAATTTTGGACTGTCCAAAATTCAAAGAGTTTGCAGACAACATTTCAAATTGTGATGAAAATGAAAATTGATCTACTGGTAGGGCAGAAAATATTGAGGGAAAAGGAGAAATTGCTCGTTAAGAGCAATTTCTCCTTTTTCCACAATGTTTTCCAGAGTTGTCTGCAACAAACTGGTGAAATGTCTGGGTTTTTTTGGTAATGGGAAAGAATTATTAATTAGGGCATCTCAGTTGCCAACTCTTGTTGTCATTAGACTGCTACACATCCAACACAATAAAGAATCATATTAAACGTGTCTAGAATAAAGTACTTTATTGTGGTACAAGTTAGTATTTTATTTTTTAGGTACCCAAAAAGATTGATATTTGAAAGATAAGTCTTCCTTTAGAAAGCTATGTTGACTGGAAATTAAGACTCGGTAACTGTTTAAGTTGACTTAATTGTATCAAGAAAATGCATCTTTTGTCATCAAAGTTAGGACTCAATATTGCATAATAGTTTTGCTTGTTTTTTGTTTTTTTTCTACATGTGTACCTGTTTGTTTGAATATTTTCAAAATCAATTCTTCTAATAAGTATTGTAGATAAGGAAATGTTAGTGTACAAATAAAAAAGGTTTTTAGACTGAAGCTGTAATACATGTACCTTTTCTATTAATCATGTGAATACCAAATCATTTTGACGAAAGGACAGCTTGCTTATGTGATGATCTCTTTGATATATGGTGTTTTTTAGTAAAATTTCTGTTATAGACAGAATATTTATGCGCTTTCTCAACACAATAATAGTTAGAATACAGTGGTCATTGTATCTTTCCATTCTCAATAGAAGTATACAATACTCTCTTAATCAGATTGTTTTCTCTGTCAACCATAATTGTTCAGTGTTGACAATTAAATGAATATTAAAATTACATTCAACGCTTTAAGTGTAAGGGTAAACAACAAAAATTAAATGAGTTAAGGGGTTGCAATTACAATGTAATATCCTTTTCCGGCAGGAAAATTTAAACCAAAATGACAGACATTGTTATAGCATGTAACAATAGGATGCGGAACAGAATGAAACTGTTTAATGGTATGAATTATTTAGAACATGCTTTCTGTTTCGTTTTGCTAAAAAATGTTTGAATTTGTAAAAATACATGTACATAAGCAAGTGATTCAAGGAAGTTTTTACCTCTTTGTCAATCAGCTATTTTATTTTACTATTGCACAATGAAGAGCTTCATATATGACAATTGGAGTACAGTTAATGTTATTTTAAGGGACCACTCTTTAAGAGTGTGTTAAAGGTTATTTAGTCTGAGGCTATCTTAATACAGGCTGTAAGTGGTACAGTAATCTAGTGCATTAATGTTCTTAATGACTGGCGTCAGTCTAAGCCATTAAGAATTGTCTTATAAAAGTTAAGGAAAAATTAATGAAATGAATAATGACAGAATTCTGTCTCCTTTGACTATGGTATTGAGCATCTACTAAAAAAACCATCATTTTTTCCTGAACTTTTATGTCTATTTCCTTCGAAACATCCTTAGTTAACACCAGAGGTAAAACAGAATGTAAAATTTTGCCAGAGGAGTGACTCCCCTAGCCACGCGAACACTTACTAAATGTTTCAGCTACGCCTCTGATTATGGTCGCTTAAAAAGAAGATTAACTGTATTGGAAGAGTTGGAAGGTTGGGGTCCAAAAGGATAAGAGAAGAAAAAAAGATTAATGATTAAGGAGATATAGAAACTGGGATTTCATTTATAAAACAATGACCAGGATCTGTACACTTCCTTCTTCCGCCTTAAACACTTCACCTCATGTGTGTCATTCGTTAACCCATTACCAAACAATATCGACATTTGACCAGTTTGTTGAAGACGACTTTGGGAAACATTGCGGGAAAAGGAGAAAATGCTCTTAATGAGCAATTTCTCCTTTTCCCACAATGTTTTCTGCCCTATCAGAAGACTATTTTTCAATTTCATCGCATTTTGAAATGTTGACTCCAAACTCTTTCAATTTGGGACTGTTGAGAATACGGTGTTTGGTAAAGGGTTTAAATGTCCATCTTGATTATGGATAACAACAGACCACCATGAACAAGTATGATTAATTTCATTTTTCAAAGCTGCTTGTTTACAGATGAATTGGAATTTTGAAGTAAAAACTTTATTAGATATTATCAAATTATATTAAATTAATAATATTTATTAAATTAATAAGATTTATTTAAAACTGTACAACAGCTAACCTGTTTTATGTTATGCACTGAAGAATATATAGCCATCTGAGGTAAAGTTTTTAGAGTCTGTAGGGAATTAATGCATTTTTGATTTACCGCATGATTATATAGAAAGCACAGACTTTGATATATTGACACTTCCTGAATTAATTATGCTCTCAATAACTGCTTTTAATTGTATTTGGCACCACAATACAAACATTGTTTTGTTTCCTTATTTGTTTTACATCGATTGTGAAGAAAGCTTAAAGCTTGTTCAAAGACATTTCATTTTGTCTTTCTTGTTTTTTCTTCTATGAACAAGCAACTTTTAGTGAAAACACTGTGACAAAGGAAAGAGTCAAGCTGAAGTCCACTTTTGTCAAAGTGCTTTCTTATGTGTTTTGCTAGGTTCATCAAAGTGAGTGGGATTAAGGTATGGTGTAGTGATTCTCTTTTAGATGTTTAAAATATAGATTGAAAATGTATTTAAGTGTAATTTTGGTATATAGTAATTCACTAATCAAATTTGATTTGGAAATTGAGATCATTATGAAATATGGTATAATTTCTTGCCAAGGTAATTTTCTCTTTTTGTCACAATTCTTTCATATAGAATATAGAATTGTTATTTTGTTGTTGCGTTACAGTGGGCATAGGCGTAGGAGCAGGGGAGGCCCGGCCCCCCCAATATCCAGACTGGGGGGGCCAGAGTATGCTTTGGCCCCCCCAATATTCACAATGGTAAATGAAGATATTTGAAAAGGAAAATGAAAGAAACGAAATTTAACAGCAGAATAAAAATAAATATGTTTTTTTTGTGCTTTATCTAATACCAATTCGCCTTTTGTTACGAACAATAACCAAAATCTTTTTGACGTCATCATCGCAAATGGCAATCTGAACACATCGGGTTAGCTAAAGGTTAAATAATAATTTTAATGAATTCACAGTTGAATCTGTGGCTGTGACAGCCTGGTCGCTGCTACTTTTTGTTTAGATCAATACATTTGATTTCCACGCGAGATCGAGACCTGGCATATCTTTTTTTTTTTATTTTTTTTATTAAAGATACACGTTTTCATACGCTTTTTTTTAATTCTTAAAATGTTATTGAATTTGTAAATGCATGAATAGTCATGAAAAAGTTTAGGAACATTTATTCTTAGACTGGTCCTCATCTGAAGTTGGGCCCCCCCCCCCCATGTTGAAAACGCTCCTACGGTTATGGTGGGTATACAAACCAGGGTTGAATCATTGCATAACTCCCTTATCCCTGTTCATGTATTATACTAGTATATAAGTATCTTATATAGAATTATATATTCATGTATCTTATATAGTATTATATATTAATGTATCTAATATAGTATTATATATGAATATATCTTATATAGTATTATATATTATATATTAATGTATCTTATATAGTATTATATATTCATGTATCTTATATAGTATTATATATTAATGTATCTTATATAGTATTATATATTAATGTATCTTATATAGTATTATATATTAATGTATCTTATATAGTATTATATATTAATTTATCTTATATAGTATTATATATTAATGTATCTTATATAGTATTATATATTAATGTATCTTATATAGTATTATATATTAATATATCTTATATAGTATTATATATTCATGTATCTTATATAGTATTATATATTAATGTATCTTATATAGTATTATATATTAATGTATCTTATATAGTATTATCTATTAATGTATCTTATATAGTATTATATATTAATGTATCTTATATAGTATTATATATTAATGTATCTTATATAGTATTATATATTAATGTATCTTATATAGTATTATATATTCATGGATTTTGGAGTTATATACTATATTAAAGATACTTATAAAGTATATGATGGATTTGGAAGTTATGCATTGATTCAATCCCCTGTGGGTATGCACACATATAAAATCTGTGATGGTTTGTGTATGGTCAGTCATCCTTTAACAAACATCAATACAACGTAATATATTTATTATATGCTGGACTTGATATGGTAATGTGGTATGTTGTAATATAATATCTTTATAACATGTAAGTTAGACTTTTTCATGGGTAAGTAAGTTGTTTTAACAACTTTATTTTTGTGTAATAATGACTTATTTATTTGCTATAACAAGACGAATAAGATGTTATTACAAGTTGGTGATTCATCACCATGAGTTAATTGTCTGGTTATAGTGTCCTACAATTTCATTGTTATTAGTTACTTGACCAATGAGATGATTTGCTACCATTCATTATAACATGTAATCATGTCACAATGAAAAGAATAGATGTATGTTTTATTTGAATGGGAAAGGGAATCAGGCTCAGTTTTGAATTATTATCAGATTTGTTGTTGGGTCACCTCATGATATCCTATGCCTTGCCCAATAACATATCTGATTCAAGACCAACCTTTTAGTCTCTATGTATGAGCAAATGGTTATTTTGACAAATAATCAAACTGGTTTCTAAAACCATCTTCCAAAAATATACATGTATCATAGAACCGATTGAACTAACATTTTTAACCAGCACAAAACCTTTTTTTTTTTCAGAGATGGAATCATTGGCCGCCAACAATGAGAATCCAGGGCCAGGCAATGTGACCATAAGCAATCCAAGTTCGGCGGAAAACGACCAGAGTCCTGCTGGGGACCATGACACTCCCGGACCGCCACCGCTCCACCGGAAAAAGTCCTACTATACCCCGTATATGGAGGACAGACTGTGTCGTAGACTCAAGTTTCACTTCATGGGACCAGACGAGAAAATCAAAGCCAAGAGGAAATGTCCCTGGAAGTTGATTGTTCAGATTGTTAAGATTGCCATGGTTACTGCACAGGTATTGGACTCACTGTTTTTATTTCACTCACTCATTAAGGTTAGCTCAGCAGGTACCCAATTTGACTTTGTATGGTGTTTAATTCCTTATGAACAATCTTTCAGTTATTTAACCGCTTTCCTGGATCTACAAGTGCTAGGCTAGGGCTCTGAAGTGACTTGCTAGAGGTCAAACCCATGGAATAAGAGGTGTTGATGGGCTCGAACCTGGGACCTCCGAGTTTTAAGTCCGGCACTTTAACCCAGTTTGTCTAAGATGTTAAACACCTATTGGGCATGCATGGCTAGGTAGCTGAGTACAGATCTGAACTTGAAATTACATGGCCCCTCTCTGTATGGGTTCAAATCTAGTTGACGGTACTTTCATTGCCATGAGGGGTGGTCGTCTGATATACTTGCAAACGGCAATGGTTCTGCCCTGCTTGACCAGCCTTTAGTGGCAGTCAAGTTTGGAATCCTCCTTTTTTATGAGCTTGAAGTCGCAACATAACTGTTCTTCACATTGTGAAAGGATTTTATTTCGGTAATTATTCATTTGATTCATTAAAGTCTTCTCAGTTGTATGGATAACATTTGTTGGATTACTTTCATAAAGAAAATAGCCTGATTATAACACAAAAATAGTTTCCTGTTACCTAAACATGCTTAGGTATGTAGAAGTCTGTTTCATACACCAATTATATGATTGTCCTCTTAATTATTTTACAATATTTAGGTAGACGGATTACCGTTAAATGAAATGTAATTTCATATCTTCCAAACTATACAATGTTGAAATATAATTTCATATCTTCCAGATTATACCATGTTAGTTACCATGAAAAGTATTGGTTGAGCGATTGCACCATTTTTTTTCCAGCTGATTCTGTTTGGACATGCCAGGTCTGATTTCGTAGAATTCACCGAGAAAACGACTCTGTCTCTCAAACATCTGTTTCTCGAGAATTGGACCAACTCTTACGAAACTTTACCCTACCCCCCTGCCGTAGGTCTTTATGCACTGTACACAAATGAGGAAATCAGGAGTCACATTAACTTTGCCGCACACGCGGTAAGTAAGCAAGTGGTTTAGTTAATGGTTTTAATGTTTTTATTACTAATTTCTTATATAATGTTGCATTCTTTATTATCAAGTCTGCTGTAAATGTGTTAAAACAAGTATGTGAAAGGGAAATGGCTTATCTTGATTAATTTTAATCAAATTGTAATCTTTTTAAAAAATACACACTGTTTTTGGTTATTTGTTTATTTTCTTACAGCATGACAATGTAAAAACAGATCGAACAACTCTACAATGTATAAAAGCTTTAGAAATAAGATTCTAATTCCTGAAAGTGTGTATACAGTAAATTAACATGTATTTTAATCCAAAAGTGTCACCACATATAGACTGTACAAACTTAGATAAATCAACGTTTCCTGATTTAATTATGCTTTCAATTACTACAGTAATTGTATAACAAACAACAATACAAAAACTGTATTTTTCAATGACATCTTGTTTTGACTTTCAAATTTCCTCTTCTGTGAACAAGCACCTTTAAGACGAGTGTATCAGATAAAGCTTTGTTTTGTTTTCCTACAGTATGACCACACAAACACGTCTGCCATTGGATCATTGAGGCTCTACACATTCCCAAACCAGACCATACATCCAATAAAGATGTGTTTGAAACAGTACCAGTATGGATTCATCAACTCTACGGCAGATACTTTTGTGGTCAACTCTACAGTTACAAATCGTAAGCAGGAATACTTTTAAAGTGGTGTTATGCCAATCTTACGGCAATTTGCATGTTTACCGGTGAATATCATTTTCAGACCTATTTTTGGCTGTGTAGTTATTACTGTTATTGATACAAAAAAGTTGAAAGAAATGCATTAGAATTATGAATTATGAAAAATCAACCTAGTTTTGGTTTCTAAAAGACTTTGCAGTGATTTGGGCAGTTACAGAGACGCTTGTATGATCTGATATGTATAATTTATGCCCAAAGCTTAGTTCAGGAAGTTGAAGAGATATTTTTCAAAACAACTCATTCATCAACAATTCTAGTGAACAAGTCAATAGACATAATTTGCTACAAAATTTAGATCAATTTATCATTTTCCGCCTAGTTCTACGATGAAAAATGAAATATTAAAAATGGAGAATTCTTTCGAAATTGGTCACCAACATCTTACACATTTTACCTGGCAATTCCCGGCTGACCTCATATTATTGCTATTTGTTAGCGAACCATATTGTCTTAAGTCGTTTAAAAGCATCACATAAACAGATTACTACAAATGGAAACAAATTGCCAAATTGCTTATTGCAAGCAGCTGTATCTTTTGTCACAGTGGTTTCTTAACACCATCCCTCATATCAAAATACTTTAACCCTTTACGGTATATAGCGCCGTTCGCCTCCTTATCGATTACCGCATAAAATGCTTTTCGCCGTTATACCTATTACCGTATAAAACCCATTTTGACGTTCTATCGATTACCGCATAGAACGCTTTTTGACAGCTTAAAATTTGATTGAACTTTAACCCTTTATTACACACATAAACACACACGTCACTTTCTCCAAATTTCATTTTCCTTTTAAATAAATGTGTTTTCTTTCATTTCCGATGATAAAATCATAGGGTCAAAGTTTAAACTTTTGCTCTAGAGAGAATCTTTTGATAATGGTCCCACGACACCCTTCTGAAAAAGACGCTATCAAATTGAGATGAAGGGAATTCAAATTATCAACCCAATTAATATGAGAGGCCTTCAGTATCCGGTTATAAAAGATCAAAACAATGCCGATTTGAAAAGACTCAATAAGGATTTCATGCAATTCTTTAGAATATGAACACATTTCTAAAAATACTATCCAATTAAAATGAGAGCGAGCATACGGCACGCGACCCATTAAGGATGTTTATGACACGGAGCCGTTGTTTAAAGTTGAAAGGCGAATGAAAATAAAGCTGTCGAATAGCGGACGTTATAAAGACGGCTTCTTAAAGTATTATGTCAATTTTGATGCTTTCGATCGCAGGTCAGACATCAATGTAGATTCAGAGCAGTCATTTGATCGATCTTTTGAGCATGAAGATGATGAAATACTGATAAATCTTACCAATTCGCGGACAAGCAAATTAGATTATTCCTCGGACTTTGACTACAACGACGAGCTTTTGGTAGATTCACCACCCATGGACACATATTTTACGGAAACATAAGCAGGTTTCGTTGCCATAATGAATTGATTTTTACAGTTTTACATGTATAAGAGGACCAGGTTTTACTACTTTATGAAGCAATATTGCGGTGAAAAACATTTTATTTTATTTTGGAAGCGGTTTTAACGGAAAGAGAACGATTCAGTTTTGTTGAGAAATATACAAAGACAAAGCATGTATCTACTGTCATGAATGGCATTTTTCGTCAACAAATATCTCTGCAATTGATGACAAAGCAGAAAAACAAATTAGGGATCTCTCAGGGGGAACACATACGTCATTTTATTACTTTTGAGTTTGTATAATTCACACCGCAATATACAGTTTCATTGTTTGTCTTATTTTCTACACCTTTATCTTAATATGTATGTATCATTAAAAAAAGAAAAAAACATCAACTTAAAGGAAATTTTGTTCTCATCGTCCTTTATTCTTTGTGAAAACCTATTGGATTAACGAAAATTGCATTAATTTTGGTTTGATTAACGGTACCCAAATCAGTGGCAATTATCGGAGATAATCCTGTGCAAATAGGTACCTAGGGTGACTGATTATGTATGCGTTAATGATCTCCGATAGTCAGATGGTTTATACCTATGGTGTCACTGATAAGCCTTATCTCTATACCTTAAAGGGTTAATTGTCCAAATTTAATTGATAGAAGAGAACAATAATAAAATAGTGAGTTTATTATTTGCATGAGATAATTTAAATATTTCAAAAATAGGTTGGTTAGGTCCTGATGTGAAATGCAAACATACAACAATGATGATATGATATTGAGTAGAGTCCATTGTTTCTTTAGGTAATAAGTTATTTAATATGGATGGTAAGAAAAATGTTTTTCTTAATCATTACAGCTTGTTATCCGATCGGAAGTATTGATGGATCCTACAATATCTCAAAATACACCAAGAACCATTCAATACCTTTTGATGACATTATTGACAGGTAATCTTCCTTTATTTGGTTATTTATTTCAGTTTTTACAATAGCTTTAACCATCTTTCAGGTCTATTGCAGTGCAAGCTATTAAGGGAACAATCTCACAGCTTGAGGATTCATTCTTCATAAAATAAAATGTCATCTTAAGACTAAAATGACTTGAAAGATCTATGAAGTTACATGAGAACTAGATTATTGATAGACTTATCACTTCCTTTCATAATCATGTGGTTCAGACCCAGCACATCTATGTTGCATATAAAGAAATGTTTTATTTCATAATCCATGTTCTTTTTGAATTACACATCGGAAAGCAGCAGTATTTTAGATACCATTATCACATTGCTTTCACAATCATTTGACTGTGTTCCATCAAGCGATGAAATGACATTGGTAAGAGTTTCCACCAAAGTACTGAAAGTCTTGAAACCTTATTTCTTCTTTTTTTTTTAGATGAAAACACTGGTATTCAGTGTTATAAGAATAAAGAAAACAAAATGTTGCTTTGTTTAGAGGCGACAATTGATTAAATCACAATGTTAGCAAGTGTTACTTATAGAGCACAATCAGTAAGATGGTATCTTTAAGTGATGGATGGAAATAAAAAACAAATGAGGTTAATCAGAAATGCAAAGTGATACTGGGAAGTATCATTAGCACTTTGTTACCCAAGAGATTGACAGGTTTAAATCTGTACAATAAATGGTCCTATGATTTCATGTCCAGTACTTTTCACAATGGGCCGCGTAGGCCAAAATGATGTTTTTGCTTTGTATTAAGCGCTAAATTAAATTAACTGTTATGTTTCATGTCTGGATTGTAAGCTGTCCCAATTGACAACCATAGTGAATACAAAAAAGAAAATAAATCCCTTCTTTGGTGATGTTTAGAAGAACCACAGTCACAAAAAGAACATTGTGCTTCTCATAACAGGCAATTTCTTCAGGCTAACCACTTTCTTCATCAATACGTCTGAATTGCGATCATGCATAGACCCTTAGAATGCTAAGTAATTTTCTTAAAATAGAGTTTTGTCTCATCTGCTTTCCAAAACCTTAAATACTTGCTTGATTTTGATGAGAAGAGATACTCAAAGTGGCAAACAGGTCGGATCACAGACAAGCAGCCAATTAACTTGGCAGCTGGCCTGGATCCAACTTGTTTGCATGAGCATGTAGTCAGTTCGAGCACTAATTTATTTCATCAAAATGAATATAGAAATAGTTAACATAAAGGGATCTATTACTGTTCACTAGACATAACATCAAAATATAGACCTGTCTGCCTTTTCTTTCAGGATTTTATTAATTACGTTAGAATTTTCACTCAAGTCATTCCGACTGGATATGGATCAGAGGAATTTCCCGCCACAGCTATATAACATTAATGTTAAGGTAATTGTGTTTTTTTTTGTGTTTGTGTTCAATGGCTGTGTGTTTTACCGACTGATCAATTTAGTAACCTGGAAAGGATGTTTTGAATTAATGCTTCATTGGTTACAGTGATATGACTGATTTCTGTTGAAAACAAGGTAAAATTCCATTCAAACTGCTAATCTTAACAGATGTAAATATAGATTTAATGATAACAGGTTTTTAAAATGTATAGCTTACAGTTTTCCTTACACTTTTACTAATATTTAAAAGGGAAGGTATTGAAACTTCTTAAAGGTTTTCGAGTAAGTTTGTATCTCATTTTAACTTCTGTAGGGAATGGATTGAAACTTCACACATGTGTTTTGGGTCATAAAGCTATTACACTGACCAAATTCCATTACTCTTGTTTGATTTTAAGTAAACAATTCCTGTTTTTGTACTGACAAGATACTGATTTAAGTTGTTCATCAAACTGACCTCTCCATACCATGCAAATATTTTGTGGAATAGTTGGGCTTGCTGTCCTATGGGCTGCTGTTGTTAATAAAATATTTCATCTTTCAGATCATGTTGGATGACAGTAACAACGATGGACAAATGTTAGTATCCCTGGATGCAACTTTGGATGAAATCAATATCAAGGGCCATTCGTCAAATGAAGGTAGGATTTTCACGAGACTGTTAAGCTCTATTTAAACAAACAATCTGAACAGATGCAAGTTAAAATTTGAGTACGAGATTTTTCTTAACTGTGAGGCTACTATTTATCTTTAGAAAAGCTAATAAGCTTGATAAGCCCTTTTTGGCAGAAAAGCTGTTGGGCAGGTCTATCTCCACTTTGTACGGGCTTGGTATACCAATATGATAGTAACACTGTTGATGTGATGTAAACCATAAAAATATGAAATGAGTAGAAACAGATTGGATTCACAATATGAATGATCCTTAATTACCAGAAATGTGAAGCACTAACTGATGTATTGCACTGAACCCTTGCATTGTCCCTAGATAATTACTGTTACATATATCAACTTTTTCGCTGCCAGGTACTTAACTTCCAAGTTGCTGAAATCCAGTGTTTTCGTCAAATAATATTGAGAAAACCTTGGGCCTGGCAGCACTTAAAGCCTGTTTAAAATAAACACAGAAATTCCTTCTCGCACACCTTGCTTAAGTCGCATGAAATGAACAGTTAAATGCTCGAAGAGCCATATGGCGATGATATCTTAAAACAGCATGTCTTTATAAAATAAACCTATTTGTTGGTTTTCAATATCTGCATTAGAAATGATTTATGTTTATTTTCTTGGCAAGTTTATAAACAGGATTGGGAAACTGTCAATAATCTAGTCTTTGTTACTTTAGAAATCTATGTTGTCATTTTATCAATAGACGGCAATTTATTTTAACCCATTACCAAACAATAACAACATTTGACCAGTTTGTTGCAGATGACTCTGGAAAATATTGTGGGTAAAGGAGAAATTGCTCTGAAGAAGCAATTTCTCCTTTGCCAACAATGTTTTCTGCCATATCAGAAAATTATTTTCCAATTTCATCACATTATAAAATGTCGTCTGCAAATTTTCCATTTTGGACAGTCAAAAATTTGACGTTTGGTAAAGGGTTAAAAAGTCCAATTCCCAATCTGTGGGATAGTCCTTCTAACCCTTTCCCAAACAACAAATTTTCGACTGTCCAAAATTGAAAGAGTTTGCAGACAACATTTCGAAATGTGATGAAATTTGAAAATAATCTTCTGATAGGCTAGAAAACATTGTGGGAAAAGGAGAAATTGCTTGTCACAAGCAATTTGTCCTTTTCCCTCAATGTTTCTAAAGTCGTCTGCAACAAAGTGGTCAAATGTCGTTATTGTGTGGGAAAGGGTTAATACTTAAACTCATTTGTAACTGGGGTTTACCTTATGATACCTGCTGCCATGGTACTGCATGTTTCTAGCAGTAGCAACTCCTCTGGTGGGCATGTAGCAGGTGTCAATTGAAAGGAACAAGTATCATGATTTTATGGTCTCCAAGAAAATCAATATACATTTACTATCCTTAATAGATGCTGAGGATAGACAGAGAGTGGGTTTGGTGATTTTTGACTGCTTTGTGATGCTGATTACTGTCACTTCCATACTCCTCTGTACCAGATCTGTTCTACGGGCACAGAAACTGAGAAAGGTTTGTATGTCTTGTGTTAAACTCTTTCGCTGTCAATTTGCTCACAAAACATTCTTATCAGTGCCACAGTTTATTTTAGGTGATTTTCATATGTATGCTGTGTGAAGGAAAATCTATCGGGTACTGAATGGCCAGGGGTCCTGTGTGGCCAAGAGGTAAAGGTGGTGGACGTAGAACTCAGGGGTCACAGGTTCTTAAAACTTGTGGTCTTCAAGATCGAGCCCCATAGAAATCTCTGGTTTCGTTGGAGTGACCTTTGCAAGTCATTTCAGAGCCCTAGCCTAGTACTGGTTAGTCCAGGAAAGCCATTTCATAACTGTAAAATTGTTGATACAGAGTTATATTAAAAAATGAATGGCTAATAGGCAAGATTGACCTCCTTCAAAGCACTTGCCAAAAGGCGAGATTGGAACTGAAAGAGTTGATGTTTCTTTTTTTGTATGGGTTTAATGGTGCTTGTTCACTAGTGCACAGATGTGAAGAAATGTGGAAGTTAGAAATTAACTTTGTTAAAACTGAACAACAGCTGGACTGTTATTTAACACATACTGAAGAATAATCGTTGGAAGCAAAAATAGATCGATTTAATTCTTTAAATAGATGTATGTAAGTGTGTATGTATACAGTGAATTGATATGTATTTTAATCCAAAAGCTTGACATCGGTTTGAAATCTACCGCATATATACTGTACATACTTAGATGAATTGACACTTCCTGAATTCAGTACAATGTATGCTTTCAATAGCTATGAATAGTTGGATATCTAAGAAAAATAGGAAAACTTTATTAATGTAATATGTGCGCTTACCAAGCAATTTACCTTTGATGGTGTATTCAGATCATATTTGGGTTAAATGTAAAATACCCATGATAAAATGGCGGATTATGGGTATTCTACTGTAAAGCAATATTTTCTTCATGAACAAGTGTTGTTTGGTCATTTATGAATGGGTGCAAAATGATTTTCATAATCTTACAACTTGTTCTAAAAATGTATGATGTTAAATCTATTTTAATATTTCACATTTATTAGAACAATATCGAATTGATATTTTAACTTTACACTATATATACACTTTGGATGTTTTCCTGCATAATACATTGTTCACTTGAACTTTAGTTTGGATACTGATAGAGTGTAGCAAATTGGAAAATATCTCTCTATTTACAGGAGACAGTGAAATACTTTTACCAGAGTCGCGGTAGAAAGTTATCTATTTCTGACCAGTTTGAATTTGTCAACTTGTGGTATGTGACGATCATCATTAACGACATCTTCACTATTATTGGATCTGGCTACAAAATACAGCTAGAGAGTAGGGTATGTATATTTTTTTTTATGCAAGTTTTTAGTTGCCCCCCTTGGCTTGATGGTTTAGAGTATTTAGTAGCGTTTTACTAAACATTTTACGTAGAGTATTTGCGTTAGAATAAGAAGTGCTATTTAAAATACCATTGTCACATGGGCCTTTGGTAACATTCAACCGCTCTTGTCAAGTAACATTAGCAAATAAAGAGATGGAATTTCTGCATTTATTTATAAACCAGCATTTCCATAGAAGGGCTGACAGGCGCAAAGGCTCACTGTAGCTGTATTTAGCGAAATCACAGGGTTTCAGCAATTTAGAAGTAAATTATTTGAGAATAGTCTTTGGTTGAGTGACAATGAGTGTTAGCATAAAATATTTGGGCCGCGTCACGCGAAAAGGGGCTCTCGGACATAAATAAAAACCGCTGACTCAGCTCTTTCTTAGTGCTATTATTCCAGTATCTAGTCACAACAGTTATCATTTGTATTTATTTAAAGGTAGGACTTGATGTCCTCTAAAATGGCAAACAGTGTAACCCCAGACCAGCTGCCACGTCAGTGACGTGGCGGCTGGTCTGGGGCTACACTGTTTGCTATGTCCGAGTGCCCCTTTTCCCGTGACGTGGCCCATTTAATGTTTATTACTCACAGAATTTATGGCCAGTTAAGCTTATTTCTCCATTTCTTATGAGCTGGGAATCACAATATAAACATGAATGCACAAATGTCAAAACTGAAGGACATTGGTCATGGGGGTAGAGCGTCAGCCTTGGGACACAAGGGTTGTGGGTGGAGTTCTGTGAGTAGCTGAATCGGCCTTGCAAACCGTTCATTAATCCAGATTCAGTGCAAGTACTGGTAATGTATCCAGGAATCAGAATCGAGAGTAATAAATCTAAGTTGTAAGAACTTGTTTTACAGTGGATGTATAATAAATAAGTCAAAACTAAAGTAGTGATAAGACATGGAACGTTTTATCATTCTCCTTTAAAACCAAATGATAGACCAGCCCACTTTGCCCTGTGTTTGAATTTGTTTTAACACTTTTCACCATAGTACTATATAGGGCTGGGACGGTTACTGGAGTACCCGGGTACGGGCAGGGTACAAGCCACTACCCGGGTAGCATGTCACTACCCGTTACCCAAGGTTATTTTTGCCTGGGTTAGATGTTAATATAAGAATAGGCACTCGTTGAGGAGTGAATCAGAAGTTTATAAATCCCAAACTAGAAATCATTTATCCCCAACCAATTTCTTAACATGTGCACAAATATGTCACACACACACTATACTCTCCAACTTGAAGGCTGCTCATCAGCTATTGAAACAATCAACATTTTTCCCCGATCATCGCAGTAAGTCATAAGCGCCTGGATCCATTACTCACGGCCATTCTACATTTGAATGGTCATCTAAGGGAAGGGAAATAAATGGATCTAATGGAGAAGATTATCGGCTCGGGTACCCATGGGCAATATCCCCTAGGGTAACCGGGTAGTAAATTGCTACCCGTCCAAGCTCTAGTACCTTAATTTACTTTAATATGTCGTTTATAACTTGATTATCTACTGCAACAAAAGGAAAAATGCTTTCAATATAGTTAAAAAAAAATACTTGTTGCTGATGGTTCTACCAGTTTTGACCAGCCCTTGTGGGCAGTCCAGTATTGGATTTTTCTCGATTATTAAGAGTTAGGCATTGCAACATAACTAAAGTGATGTTGACGTGATGTAAAACCCATAAAAATAAATATTATAAAAAAAATTGTTTCAGAATTTGAAGAGCTCTTCCAGTAACTACGATGTTTGCGGACTGATGTTGGGAACTGGAAGCTTATTAGCCTGGCTTGGGGTGCTCAGATACATTGGTTACTTTAATCAGTTCAATGTAAGTTCATTGATTGACATACATAAACATTATTGACATATATAAGCCTTTAAACACCATTCATTCATTCATTGACATACATTATCATAATTGACATATATAAGCCTTAAAACACCATTCATTTCTTCATTGACATACAGTTGATTGACATACATTTTCATTATTGACATATATAAGCCTTAAAACACCATTCATTCATTCATTGACATACATTATCATTATTGACATATATAAGCCTTAAAACACCATTCATTTCTTCATTGACATACAGTTGATTGACATACATTTTCATTATTGACATATATAAGCTTCATTCATTGACATACATTATCATTATTGACATATATAAGCCTTTAAACACCATTTGTTTATTCATTGACATACAGTTGATTGACATACATTTTCATTATTGACATATATAAGCCTTAAAACACCATTCATTCATTCATTGACATACATTTTCATTATTGACATATATAAGCCTTAAAACACCATTTGTTTATTCATTGACATACAGTTGATTGACATACATTTTCATTATTGACATATATAAGCCTTAAAATACCATTCATTCATTCATTGACATACATTATCATTATTGACATATATAAGCCTTAAAACACCATTCATTTATTCATTGACATACAGTCGATTGACATACATTATCATTATTGACATATATAAGCCTTAAAATACCATTCATTCATTCATTGACATACATTATCATTATTGACATATATAAGCCTTAAAACACCATTCATTTATTCATTGACATACAGTCGATTGACATACATTATCATTATTGACATATATAAGCCTTAAAACACCATTCATTTATTCATTGACATACAGTCGATTGACATGAATCCCGGAATAAACCCCTGCCGGAATAAACCCCCACCCTACAAAACGGCATAGCGGAATAAACCCCCACTCCCTTATTGCATACACGGAAGAAACCCCCACGCTTGTTTTGCATACACGGAAGAAACCCCAACTTTGTTTTCCGATAGGCGGAATAAACCCCCACGTAATATGATTCTGAATTTTCCAAGTTTAAGCAATCATTGCATAATTCAAGTTGATTAATATTGATCAAACATGCTCATCATAGTATCTCACCATGATAACACTAGCGAGATAATTGACTATTTGAAAAACAGGTGAAGTGAGAATGATTATTAATGAGGACTGAAATAGATAACAACATATTAATAAATAAATAATAATAGTAAAGCACATGTTGAAGAACATAGTTGGTGAAAAGAACTTGTTTTGATACCAGTTGTCACAATCATAAAAAGTACTAATGTTGTCGTCAGTTGGCGTTATTGAAGCCGAATGTTGTGGCCGATGGCATGTAAGAACTCGTGGATGGTCTTCTTCTTACTAGCGTATTGCTCGCATAGAGTGGGTAAGATGTTCTGTTTATATTTACTTTTTATAAAAACAAATACTAATTAAAATCAATGCTATTGAATTATTGGGCCATTACAAGCAATTATCTGTGTTACTTAGTACAATATGAAAGGGTCCGCTTTTAAAGGGACTAAGAATGTTTGCAACCATGGAAGGTAATTAATGGGTCACCAATGCAAACAATCACCTGTGATTTCCACAGTTAGTACAGAACGAAAGGAATGTGCTGTTAAGGGATTATACATGTTTGCATCCAAGAAAGGTAATTATAGTAGCTATCAAATTAATCAGCTACGAATTAACGCTTCATCAAACCAAACAGATTACCTTCAATTTTCACTATAATATACCAAATAGATATGAGTGGGGGTATATTCCGCCTATCTGAAAACAAAGTGGGGGTTTCTTCCGTGTATGCAATAAGGGAGTGGGGGTTTATTCCGCTATGCCGTTTTTTGGGGTGGGGGTTTATTCCGGCGGGGGTTTATTCCATACACCATTGACATACATTATCATTATTGACATATATAAGCCTTTAAACACCATTCATTCATTCATTGACATACAGTTGATTGACATACATTATCATTATTGACATATATAAGCCTTAAAACACCATTCATTCATTCATTGACATACAGTTGAGTCTGGTTATCCGGACACTTTCGTTCCCAAGAGTAATGTCCGTATTAACAAATAATCTGGAATATAGAATTGGAAAGTTGCCGTGAAAAGTTTACCTATACACCATGTATAATAACAATAACTATGAGATAAAGATTATGTAATAGTTAAAAATAATTCCCAGACGTTATCTCCTGATTGCTGTCTATGCAGCAAATTAGCACCTTTTACAAACTCGACTTTCTGCATGTGACAATGATTACAATTAGGTCAGACCAGTTAACTGACAGAATGACCAATTTTCGAACAATCAACACCTTACGGTACACTACACTTGATGACATTTCATGCTCAAGCTAACGTGCGAGTTTGCAAAAGGTGTGAATGTCGGATAATCGGATTTTCAATAAACGTAGGTTACCGCAAAAATATAACCATTATACTGGTTTCCGGATTGACCATACGCATATTCATGTACTATTTAAAGTTAGGTTTGATTCCTGATTTTTATTGTCCAGATCTGGAAAGTGGATTCGTCGGATTAAACAGTGTAATTAATTAAGGTAAAGACCGTTCCCTATAAATTTTGTCCGGATGGCAAATAATCTGGAATTAACAACGAGCAGATTATCAAGACTCATCTGTTTATCCACATTGATGCATTTTCTGTCTAATGGTAGCAATTATTTGCTTAAAGTTCCTCATAACAATCTTTAGTCAAACGCTTCAATTTCCAACATATGTTAACTTTCTGTTACTTCAGTTCTACCACAATACATGAAAGTCATGTGACCTGAAAAGAATTAATGTAAAATGGTCAAAGTTTTGGATGAACATTTTGGGAAAAAAGATGTTTCATAGATTTGCAAAAAAAAGAAACCCACTTTGTACAAGATGCCATGGCTTGTTCTTTGTCTTTTCTTTAACAAATTCCTTTCAGATATGGGATTTTCTTTTTTAATAACAACATTAAACGACAAGGAAGATAACAATCATAAAGTCTTTAACATATTTGTGTTTATATATCTATGAAAAAAACATTTTTATAAAAGGAGAAATTGTTTGATTCAAGAAATGTTTACTGTTGTAATATATCTTTCTTGATTTATTAACTTCAGGTGTAATATTTAGAGAAAGGGGCATCTATGGCCTTCTGGTTAGAGTTACAGAACTCATAATTTCATGCTCCCTCTCTGCTTATAAACTTATGAAGAAAGTGACCATCATCTATGATTTGTTACAAAAGATTTACTCCAATAAATACTCAATGAAAGTTTATCATTTACTTTGAAAGTTTGATGTTTCAGATACTGATCATCACCCTCAAGAAAGCCTTCCCGAGTATGTTGCGGTTTTTGACATGTTGTATGATGTTGTACATAGGATTTGTGATATGTGGATGGGTTGTGCTGGGCCCTTACCACATCAAGGTATGTAGAGTGTTTATTTTCTATACTGTTGTATCGTGCCTTATGGATTTGGTTGATACTCATAAAAAATCTCAAAAGCTTTTACATGTCCCAGTTTATTCAATGTTGGTTTAACCAACATACCACAGCAACAACAACTGGACAACCTTTTAGTCTATGGAGCATTTTTGATGTTATGAAATATATATTTAAATGCTTAATATAGGGCTTCAAATTAAACCAATCCTACTATTCTTAGAATATGCATGTAGATGCACCTGTGTAATGTTTCTTTGAGATTTGATATCATTTTCAACAGATGTTTAGTTATATCTTGATGAGCCCTTTATCGAAACTGGTACTTCCATTCATGTATACAGGAGACAACTCAAACAACAATGGTGACCGAAGAAAAAATTGATTGTTAGGTTGACACAAGCAATTTCATCTTTTGCCTTATTAGTTGTTATCCTTCAAAATATTCTTTATCTTTTTTATAACATTCTAGAGTGGTTTTTAATTTGTACCTGTTACACAATGCCAAATGACAGATTGGTTAACAGTTTGAGGAAAAAGTTGGTTGCAATTTTATATAAATTTCCATGCCATGATTTGATCAAGCTTGACCAAACAAATTTATGGTCAATGAAGAATGGGGTCTTTCTCTATTGATTACAGGCATGGCATCGCATTAAGATTCAAATGCTGCTGAAACACAATTACCAAAAAACTTTTAACTTTGTGCAGCATTAGAATATGTGGGCACCATTAAAGCAAAGGATGCTAGCAATATATCTTTCTTCTGTTTAATTTCAGTTCCGAGAGATGAGCACAGCCTCGGAGTGTTTGTTTTCTCTCGTTAATGGAGATGACATGTTTGTGACATTCTCGGCGACAATCACAGATAACCAGCTGGTCTGGTACTACAGTCGCATCTACCTGTACTTGTTTATATCCTTGTTTATATATGCCGTTCTCAATCTCTTCATCGCTGTCATCCTAGACACATATGAAACAATCAAGGTAAGTCAGATGGTACTTTCAATAATGTTACACTATCGTTTTTCTCCTCGTTCTTGGAGGGGTTACAATTAGGGCCTGTAGAAGGATATGGCACTCTCAGCACGAAGAATGTAAATGATACAGCATACATCTGACTAAATGGTCACTTTCAGAATCCGTCCTCATTTAATTTCAAGAAAATTGGTACATGATTAAAATAGAAAATGAAATAAACAAACTTGCAATGACAGCATATGACTATACAGGGTGAAATGAAATGAGAATAAGTGCAATAATTAAAATATGATTACCTGAAAAATATAGGGACACAGCATGCTTAGCACAGACAATGTAAAAAACCCAGCAAATGTCCAACTATGGTCAGTTTCTGAGAATGCCTGCTGGATCTAGCCAAGCTGAGAGTGCTCCTACAGAATTTCAAGGTGTGTGATAAATGAAAATTGAGGTGTGATTTGAAAACCTGTATAGTCAGTTGTAAATGAAGACATACACACACCCCTACGCACATACACATGCAGTGATCTAAATGACCCATTTGACAATAATATTATGCATATATATCCCTCTAGTTACAGGGTCCTGCATGATTAGAGAACTTGAAATGGAGAGAATATTTTGGGAAATGTTATCTTTTACGACTATATTTTGGTTTGGTCAATAGAAACAAAATTTGCAGTCAATGTCGTACCTGAATATACTTTAAGGTTCAATGATCACAACATTGTGATGTAAGGCATGCCTTAAAGGGATCATTTCAAAAACAAGCAAATGTTTGATATACATGTTGATAATTTGTAAAATGAGATTAGGGTTTTTCAGACTAAGAGAAAATCGAGGTTACTATCATCAAGATTGTAAAAAAAAATAGTAGTTTATTACAGCCATTTATAGAATACCAATTATCCGCCATTTTGCAACATATTCTTTTGTGGGATTTCTTTAGGCGTTCTAAACATACATAGGTCTGAGACAGAACTATTCTAAACATACATAGGTCTGAGACAGAACTATTCTAAACATACATAGGTCTGAGACAGAACTATTCTAAACATACATAGGTCTGAGACAGAACTATACATATAAATCTGAATAGTTCCGGCCCTGACTGGTATAAGCTGAGAATGACCGAAATAATCCAACAAAAAAACATGTTTCAAAATGACGGATTATGGGTAATCTACCATAACTCATGTGTATATTTCCAGACCTACAACAGGGATGGTTTTCCGAAGAGTGAACTCTTCCAGTTTATAGATCAGTGTAACGACCCAGCCCACTCCCCTGTATACAGACAGGAGGACAACAGTTTTAACCCCATCTCATACATATGCTGTTGTAGACAGTAGGTAGATTATGATATTTAACCCCTTTCTACATTATACATTTCTTTTTCGTCTGCTGCAGAAGACTTTAGAAACCACTGTGACAAATGAACAAATTGCTCCTGATGAGTAATCCATTCTTTTGGCTATAATGATTTCTCCCTTATGTGTCATGAAAAGAATTTTGTTATTCATTCTTGCTTTTTTTATCATCTGCTGCAGGTGTCATCTTTGTTAAATGGTTATTAATTCCAAGGCTATCTTGATACTGAACCCAAGTTGTTCAGAAAGCTCCTACAGGGGTGTTCTGTATGACTTGTGTCAGTATAAAGTCATACACCAAAATACTGTCTCATTTGAATATGGTCACAACAAGATTGACTGTATCTTTCTAAAACTAGGTCTTATGACTGTTTATTTATGTTTATTTTTTAATCCAAAAGGATTTTACATCATGTCAATAATTCAGCAATTCCCATGATTATGTTTGGCAAACTCCAAACTTGACAGACTTTATGGTCTGTAAAACACTTCTCATGTTAATCCAAATGCTGTCATCCACATTTGAACCCAAATGAAGAGTGCTATTTTGTTGTACAACAACCAAACTTAAGTTTAAGATTTTTACATGTATAAATGATTCTTAATTTCTTCTTATTTTTATTACAGACAAAATGCAGACCGACCAAATGAATTCACGCCACTTTTAACTTGATGGTCTTCATTACCTGGTGAAATCGAAGAATACAGAGGAGAGATGCATGATGGTTGGCCAGGTGCATGCATAAATTACTATTACAATTACGCATTAATTCCTTAAATTTTAAACTTTCCTGTTTCACAAAGGCCAATGTTGATGTGAAGGGAAACTATCACTAAGAACGCCATTTCTTCAGTTAGTTATTTAATTGGACATAAAAGGCTAATTGTTTCCTATATGTGATATTATTTGTTATTCAATGTTTAATTTTTTACGTGGGCAACATTGGTGCAGGGGTAGAGCGTCGGGCTGTTGTACCGGAGGTCCCGGGTTTGAATCCCCGTTAGGCGGGGTGAAAATTTCTGGGACTAACCCAAAACCAGCGCGATTACTGGTTTAGTATACAGGAAGCAGTCATCAAAAGTGGCTTTGAACAAGCTTTCAGCTACCTTCACAATTGATGTAAAACAAATACGATATGATGATTGTTTTTGTCTGAAATTAGTCCTGGACTATATGAACAGTAAACTTGATAAATATTACCCTTAGTATGGAGTTTTGTGAATGGATTGAATTGAAAGTTTCTTGAGAATAATATCGTAATGTTTCAGAAATGATATTTCCCTTGTGATATGGGATAGAAACTATTGTGCCAAAAATAGAAATAGCTTATCCCGTCATTGGAAATTCCTTTTTGGCATAGTTCTTAATGGACAGAACTTGAAATCACATGACCTTTCCTTCATGTTTTTAAATCACTGTTACAGTAGATTTAGGATAGGAAGTCTACCTGCTGATCTAAGGAATGCTGATACATGACGTTCTACCCAGCTTAATCAGCCCTTATGATCAGTTATGCTTGCGGGCTTCCTCCATCTATGCTGAGCTGGAAATTGTAATTTGTCCTGTCACCAGGGCAATTTACTGACAGACGACACTGTCATGGGTGAAAGTGTTCAGGATTATTCCTGATTTTCAGGATTTTGAGACTTTTTCTCCCTTTACAACAATATAGCAAACATGCTTTTTCAGGATAAAGAACTAGAGATTTCAACTAGTGTTTCAACCATGAGGGCAAGTGTTCAGGACTAAATCCAGGTTTTCAGGATTTTGAGACTTTTTGGCCCTATATAACGATATAGCAAACATGCCTTTTCAGGATAAAGAACTAGAGATTTCAGGTTTTTGAAATTCTTCAACTTTCACCCATGCGCTGTGCCATATAACTTTTTTGATATCTACTAATTGATCAAATAATTGCTGGCTGCACCTGTCAGTATTGATTTACCTTTTTTATATTTTATTTTCCTTTTTCGTTTGTTTATTTGAATCCAATTACGCAAGAGGATGAATTGAATTAATGGTTGGTGTCTTTGAATAGGAAAGCTTTTCAGTAGGGATGGGAACGAATATTCGAATAGCGGGTCGAATATTCGAATAGCAAAATAGTATTCGAATATTCGATTTTAATGAACCCATATTACTGTATGTTTACCATAAATTTAATCAAAAATAATGTTGTTTTATTTTCATTTTCTTCCTCTAAACCGATCCCAAATATCGAAGAACGTGCCTAGCTCCCAGGTGCAGTTACGATGTTTTTACAACGTATGTCACACAGTAAAACACCTGTGACAAATTACCACATCTTTTGACAGTTTGCAAAACGATTAATTCCTAAGTGTGAAAATAGTCGATTTTAAGCCGCTAAATATAACACCTTAATGATCTGCACTTGCTCTTTTTTATCCAAAACAAGTCAATCACGCTAATTGACAATTGTCAGTGTCAATTGTCAGTGTCAACCAATCACGTAACTTGTTTGTCGTGAAATTAAACAATTACTCTTTCAATAACCAATCGTAATCATGATTGCATATGCACGAAGACCAATCAAATAATGTGTTAGAAAGTATATTTTTCTTCAGAATAATTTGTCAAACTTATCTTCATTCTAATTTCTACATCTATTCGATAAGCATCACAATGTCCCCATCACATGTCTGGAATTACTTTACTCGTTCTGCCGACAAGTCAAAGGCGACCTGTAACCTGTGTAACCAGGACTTTGTATTCAAGAATACAACATCCAACCTACTGAATCACTTGAATGGCAAGATATTGCATGCACGTATATGTATACAGATATCGGCTATACACAATAGGTTTGAACAGAGGACTAGTGTACTAGTATTCGGACATGCAGACATTCGGACATCAAAACGAATTCTAAAATCGAATATTCGAATATATTCGAATAGTTCTAGTCGAATATTCGAATAGTGATTTCACTATTCGTTCCCATCCCTACTTATCAGGCTTGGCTTTGGATTATTATCCCGATCGTTCGGCTCACAGGATTTTTCTCCTATGTTCTGCCTGATAACAAATCAGATTCATGACACCAACCACCTATTTTCTACATAACTGGAATGCTTTTGATATGCTGTAAAAACAAAACAAAACAAATCACATCCTTCAATAACAATTGTTTTTAGACTAGGTATAGTGTTGCATGTGGGTTGTAAAGAGAATACATATGTGAAGGAAAGCTTGAACAAAAAATTGTTAAATTGATGGATCTTAAAGTTTGATTATGATATTAAGGATTAGTATTCTGTCTTAACTGAACAATATTGGGCATTTGTATGTGATGTATCTCTATAACCTTTTTGTGTGTTCAATGATTTGATTTATTCTGTAACTATTGCATTTTTTGACTGATAACAGGCTTTGCATACCTGTGGGTATTGATTTTCTAGTCTGTGTCATTTTTGTTTGTTTTTATCTTTATCTGTTTTATTTAAATCCATATAGGTAACAGGATAAATAGAATAGAATGGTTGGTGTTTTGAACCAAAATGTTGTCTGCTTGGCCTCTGATTATTACCAGTTTTGCCTTTGGCTCACTGGATAATATTTCTACGCCTTACTTGATAACATTTCCGTTTCAAGACAGCAACCATCTATTCTATATCTCTTATCAGTCATCTCATTGGAATTAATGCGCGCTTTATGACCATAGCTGTTGATGGGCCTTAAAATACCATTCATTCATTTAAATGAACATGTTTATAGTTGAGGTACACTATGCACCTACAACTGGGTAATGGGTGTATGATACAAAACCTTGTTCACAGAAAGTTAGAAAATCAAAATAAAATGTCGCTAAATCAATACAGTTTTTGATTTACAACAAAAAGTAGCTACTGAAAGCATATTTAATTCAGGAAGTGTCAATATGTCTAACACTCTAAAAACTTAAATACAAACCAATTTTGTTTCCCATTGCTATTCTCCAGTGTATATCATAAAAAGTACAGCTGTTGTACAGTTTAAAGAAATTAAGTTTCATCTTAAAAATTTCCTGTGAACAGCACCTTTAACCCTTTCCCAAACAATAACGACATTTGACCACTTTGTTGCAGACGACTTTAGTAAACATTGTGGGAAAAGAGAAATTGCTCGTGACGAGCAATTTCTCCTTTCCCCACAATGTTTTCTGCCCTATCAGAAGATTAATTTCCAATTTCATCACATTTTGAAATGTCGTCTGCAAACTCTTTCAATTTGGGACAGTCGAAAATTTGTTGTTTGGGACAGGTTTAAGTGTTAGAAACCTTAATGTTTGATCAGGATTTTTCCTGATTATGCTTTAGGTTGTTTGTGACAATCGCATTAGTTCCATTTGGTGTGCCCATTCCCATTTCATTTATTTTTTTACTCTTATCCCCATTTCGTTTATGTTTTTTTTCTACTGGGACTATAATCATTGACATGTTTCTTAATGATATTTTTTGTTGTCGATAATCCCAAGGAATATGGAAACAAATGTAGAAATATCAAAATGTATCAACTTTATCAAGACATAAAGTGAAACAAATAAAGGAATTGTGTTCCTGCAGTAGTAGACGAAATGGGAATACATTTCAAAGGGGATAAGACTTACACAGAAGTTACCTGAAAATCAACAGCCCAGGGGTTTATGGCATTATCTAAGTGTTCCACTTCTCTTATTTTATATTTCAGCTAGGCCATTATCAAATAAGAAAAGTTTATGGTTGATAGAAACAATGTTTTTAGTTTATATATACATGTATTGATATTGTTTTCGTTAAAACAGATATTAGAGAAATTGTATTTTCTCACTGTTATTGATTTATAAACTGTCAAACTTTAATGAGATTAAAACATTAAACAAATTTTTAAATATAAGTGGTTTATTTTTTAAGTTTTCATTTGCCCCTTACCTGATACAAAGACTTAAAAAATATTTTTTTGTAAGGTCTTTGCCTGATAATATGTGTATCTTAGTTTTTGATAATTTCTCATAAATGGCATCTTCTTGTAGTATTGAGTGAGAATTTACTCCCTTTTTCACAATGGTTTCTTATAAACAAAAAGGAAGTAAAACATTTTTGGACTAGGGTGCGTTAGCACCTTAGTCCATTGAAGTTACATACCACTTTCTGAGCGACGGTATTTTATCGATACACAAACGGTGGTCTGACACGAATTACTCATTATACATCCCCTATCACTGTGCGGACTAATACGTTCTTTTAACTAAGAATGTAGTCCGGATTCACTCGCTTTGTTTTGCTCTAAATTATTATTACCGTCAAGTTTACAATCTCCAAGACTTACGTAGTATATTGATTAATGTCTGCTGTTGCTTTCAATTTGGACTACTTACAATCTCCATATGGGGGAATGGGTTAGTTTGTTTATTTGCATGGTGTGTAATACGTTTCAACATATAACGGCATTCCTGGATCCACCGACACTAGGCTAGGACGCTGATGTGACTTGCCAAAGGTCACTCCCACGAAACTGGGACTGCCAAGTCCTAAGTCTGTCAATGTTACCTATGTGCCTAGCAGTCCTCGAATGACTTAAATGACAGTGGTTCACTTACGTCTAATATACAGATGAGATAAATATCAGAAGACGATTATGTAGTATGAAAAGATGTATGCAAGCATTTACGACAAGTCCTGTCCTCCAACCGAGCTCTGCTCAGGGTGAGCTTTTAGGATACTTGAATGTCCGTTGTCTGTCGTGCGTGCGTGCGTGCGTGCGTGTGTGTGTCGTCAACAATTTCAGCGTTTACACTCTAGAAGCCACATTTTTGGCCCATTCTTCCTGATACTTGCTCAGGATGTTTACCTTGATGATATCTCGATCGAGTTCGATCATGGGTGGGGTGTGGTCAAAAAGTAGGTCACTAGGTCAAATCTTAGAAAAATCTTGTTTACACTCTTGGAGCCACATTTAGGGCCCATTCTTTATCAAACTTACTCAGGATGATAACCATGACGATATCTCGATCGAGTGTGATCATGGGTGGGCTGGGGTAAAAAGTAGGTCACTAGGTCAAATCTTAGAAAATCTTGTTCACACTCTAGAAGCCACATTTTCGACCCACTTATTGATCAAACTTGCTTAGAATGATAACCTTGATGATATTTCAATAGAGTTCGATCATGTGTGGTGTGGGATGAAAAAGTAGGTCACTAGAGAAATATTACCTTGATGATATCTTGACAGAATTTGATCATGGGTGGGATAGGGTAAAAAAGTTCACTAGGTCCACTCTTTGAAAATCTGGTTTACACATTAGAAGCCACATGTCAGGATGTTTACCTTGATGATATACTGATCAACTTCGATCATGGTTAGGTGGAGTCAAAAAGTAGGTCAGTTCTGCTTCAAAATGGCATATTATGTTTTCTTGATGATATGTGGGTCGAATTAGATCATAGAAGATGGGATGGGTTTAGAAAAATGGTCACTATGTCACATCATAAATTACTATTGTTTACAATATTATGGTAAAAAATTCGACCCAATCTGTCTGGAACTCGCTTTCTCTTACCTTTCAAAGTTTCTTAGAATATTTGCGTAAGTTTGATAAATATTGTTTACATTCTAAAGGCAACACTGTTTGTACAATGTATATCGAAGAGGTCTACAGGTGAATTTTTTAAGACATCCAGAGTGCTGATCAAACTTGCTCAAAATGTTAACCTTGATAGTATCTTGATTAACTTTGATCATGGGTGGAATGGAAACAAAAAGTAGTTCACAAAGTCAAATCTTAGAAAACACCCGTTTACACTCGGAAAGCTACATTTCCAGTCCAATTTGATCAAACTTGCTCAAAATGATCAACCTGTTATATCTCAACCAAGTCAGTTTATGAGAAACTTGGGGTCAAAAGTAGATCACTGTCAAATTTAGACAAATCTTGTCCATTACTCATGTGTAACATTGTTGTAACCAACACTTTACAAGTGTCAGGTGAGCGATCAAGGACCCTCAGAGTCCTCTTGTTTTGGTCTTGCATTCTGATTCGTCAGTTATGTGATGTTTTTTGGTAGGACTAATTGGTAAGTTCTCCTTAATTTGGTCAAGGTGGTAACTGGTGATTCTTCGTGTGTTTTCAAAAACTTTTGTACAATGTGCGTCATATCTTGGTATTGTGGAGTAAAGAGTTATTATAATTTTTCGTATGAAGGAAATCTGGATTCAATCAATTAGTCTAGTCAATCAAAGAGAATACCCCAAACATATAATAGGCCTTAGGGATAGTTAGTGTTAAAGACGCATATGATCCAGCTACTGGTCACACGTTTTCTTTTGGCGACGTCACGCTTATTCATTTGCAATGCTGCGACATAAGTATTTTCCTCGATTTTGTCAGGGTTTCATATCTCTTCTTTACAATACAAGAACGTCTGCTACATTAAACGCAGTCGTGTTGTACATAGTTTTAAAAGAAACCCTAACCTGTGCGTCTTTTTTCAAATTAAGTTTGGAAATACCCAAATTTCTAAAAATAAATCAAACCGCGTGACATTTCAAATACATGTTTCTTATACAAACAACTGAACTTCCGGATGTCAGCTGACAAGTAAATAACACAATCGTTACCTGATAGTAATTTAACAAAAATAAAGACCAATCTCGGGGTTTTGATTCAGTTTATAGGTCGAGGATTGGTAATTGTTTTCGAAAGATTCGTGTCTAATTCAGTAAATGGAGTAAATTCGAAGGCTAATCTTACCAAGGTAACTTTTTATAGTACATATACTAAATGGAGTTGAACTTATTTTAACCCTTTACTGTAATCTACCTCTTTGATACATCTTCTACAGACATTTTAGAAACAATTGTGGCAAAAGGATAAATTGCTGCAAGTGAGCAATTTATCATTTTTCCACAATAGGTTCTACCAAACTTTAAAAAGATAATTGTCGCCTTTTTTCGTCTTTTTTATGTCGTCTGCTATTGCTTACAATTTGGACCAGTCACAAAAGGGAATAAGGTATGTGAATCGAGAGGAAATTCTCTTGGTATCTTCGAAAAAGTTCGGGATTGGTCTGTCCTTTACAGAGGGTCTCATCTGGGGCTACACATTTCGCTTACGTTAAGGATTGTTGAAACTATGTATTTGTAGTAAATGAATAAGAAGGAAATGATGTGTCATGTGTCATCCTTAATAAGCCCCAGTGGTTCTGAAAGCACCGAGACAATATAGTTTACGTAGTTAATGCGTAGGTGAACAACTATTGCATGTATACATCATATATGTTTAATAAATTCATTACCTAAACTGAAATGTGTAAAAGGTTATACATATTTGTTTAGGCACCGCCCCTTCGCCTCATCGTAATTACATACACCTTTTATATTGAAGTATTTGTGGTTTATCTTATCTATTTAAGGGTATTACACCTAAATAAACCGACATGATTTGCTTACATGTTAAGCCGTCCCACATTTAAACGATCGGGTTTTAAGCCGTTTTTCGCAATTTTGCAGTTATTTCGCAGCGATTTATGGATAAAAAAATACATCTGGTCTGTTTTACATGGAAATTGATTTCACGTCGTAATGCTATCGTCATAGCACAGGGTTCCATGGGGGAATTGAATAAGATACCTGTTTCTTGGTATGACCCACAGGACAAGGGCGTATGCTGTTTGCCCACCCACCTCTGCAAGCCTTGCCAAACATACTCTCCCAGCTTTTCTAACACAACATGTTTACACCATTTTTACACCAATAACATTTTCATAATTTTGTATAAGTGTATCTATTTATATGCATATATATAGATCATTAGTAAACAGCATTGCATTCTGCCCACAAACGATTACTTTAGAAAACGGAATTCGTATTATATAGTAATAGTTTTTGGCCAGATGACAATGGTGTTTTATTTGTGTTATAGTTAGTCCGGATGATCGATATTCAATTCATCTGTTATGTAATTTAAGTTTGGATCATCTGAGTAAACAATAAATTGCATATAGAAAATTATGAAACACACTTGGAAAAAAGACACTGCTACAAAAGAAACACATTTATCCCAATCATTTCATCTGAATACCAATTATTCTTCAGTATTTCCAATAGAGTAGGGTCCTGCATGGCCCATTGGTTAAGGTGGCGGACTTAGAACTCGGGCTCCCGAATTCGAGCCTCACCGACACCTCGTGTTTCATGGGAGTGGCCTTTGGCATGTCGCTTATTCAGAGCCATAGCCGAGTACTGTTGGATTCAGGAAAACGTTACATATCTGAAAAATTGTTGATACGGCGTTAAATACCATTCAAAAACTAAATTTCATTAGAGGTTTATCGTCGTTGTTATCTATAATAAAAATCATATTTCTGCCAAAGGTTGTTTTCCATGATATCTGAATTGGAAATAATTAAAGATCCTGCGTACCGTTTCACCTACCAATTTATGCTAAAAGACCACGTGAGTTCAAAACAACATTCCTTCTTATTTCAATAAAGGACAAAGCAATATTACAAAGTAACGTATTATTTGAATCGTCTCTCCGAGACGCTTATAATGACATGTCACATGACACTACTGTGTTTTCATTTAAGATATTAGCCGTCTTTATAAGTTTTGACTTTCGCAGATATTTTCCTTAAGTTGGTTAGGAAAATGGTTCCCAGGGGTGGAGAAACCTGATTTTGATTTACTTCTCCGTAAAAGCCAAATCTTTTCTGCACTAGTCCGAATAATGGCTATATGGGGCATACGGTGTTTGGATAGGCTGGGCCATAGAGACAATTGATTCTGCCTCCCTGTTTTATAGTGTTATACCACTTTACTTTATAGTTACATTATCTATAATACTCGATTATACTAATCTAGATATGGAACTGAACAACGAAAACAACGAAAACAACGAAAACATCGGACCTGGAAACTATTCCATAAACAACACCAGTTCGTCGGAAAACAACCAGAGCCCCAGCGGCAAAAATCATGTCTCCAAACCGCCGATGCTCCAACGCAGAAAATCCTACTTCACTCCTGATATGGAGGACAAATTTCGACGGCGGCTGAAGTTTCATTTCATGGGACCGGACGAGAAATATAGGGCGAGAAGAAAATGTCCTTGGAAGCTAATGGTTCAGATTGTAAAGATTGTGTTGGTCACGGCTCAGGTAGGGTTACATGTATTTAGTTTCCTGCGTCAAACTATTCTCTATGTCATAGTTGATTTCAGTTTAACCTTTATAGTGCTGTAGCCGAATTCATGCTTTCGCAAACAGGTTTGATCCAGGCCAGCCGCCAAATAAATTGGCGTCTGGCATGTGATCGAACATGCCTGCTATGCTGAGTATCGTTCTGCAATACCGCACAGCAATATAAGGGTTAACTATAGTTTACTTATCATTAAATTCCAAACTTGAATTAAATGTTATCTGATTTGCATTTCAAAGCCACATAGTTAAGGATGTCTAAAACGTATTTTAAGTGTTACAGATAGGCTACACCTTGGTGTGGAATTAAGTCGGTATCTATATAACTTCTTTCTAGGAAAGCACTTAATTCGACGTACAGATTGCTGTTACAATTTCTGATTGTAAAAGTAAACTAACGTATTTGAATAAATTACTCACACCAATTTCTAATGGACCTATAAGTCACTTAAAAGAATTTATATATTACGGCAATCTATAATACAGAACACCATGTATACTATTTCCATTTCAGTTGATTCAGTTGGGATATAGCCGCTCCAGTTTTGTGGAGTATAAAGAGAAGACTATCATTTCTCTGGAACACCTCTTCCTAAAGGACTGGGACAGCACCTACGAAACAATGCCGTACCCGGCGGCCATCGGGAAATATGCCTTATACAGAGCACAAGAGGTTATGGACCATATCAACTTTGCAATGGAACAGGTTTGTTTGTCTTTTAAAAGGTTTGTTTGTTTGTCTTGGTACAGGTTTGTTTATCTTGGTACATGTTTGTTTGTCTTGGTACAGGTTTGTATGTCTTGTAACATGTTTGTTTGTCTTGGTACAGGGTTGTTTGTCTTGTAACATGTTTGTTTGTCTTGGTACAGGGTTGTTTGTATTGGTACATGTTTGTTCGCTTGGTACAGGGCTGTTTGTCTTGGTACATGTTTGTTTGTCTTGGTACAGGGTTGTTTGTCTTGGTTATGTTTGTATGTCTTGGTACACGTTTGTTCGTCTTGGTACATGGTGTTTGTCTTGGTACAGGATTGTATGTCTTGTAACATGTTTGTCTGTCTTGGTACAATTTTGTTCGTCTTGGCACATGTTTGTTTGTCTTGGCACATGTTTGTTTGTCTTGGTACATGTTTGTTTGTCTTGGCACATGATTGTTTGCCTCGGCACGTTTTTTTTGTCTTGGCATATGTCTGTTCCTCTTAGAGCAGGTTTGTTTGTCTTGGCACACGTTTGTTCGTCTTTGCACATGTTTTATCGTCCTAGCACTGCTTTGTTCGTCTTGGCACATGTTTGTCTTGACAGAAGTCGTTTATCTTGACACAGGATTGTTCGTCTTGGTACAATTATGTTCGTCTTTGCACACGTCTGTTTGTCTTAGCTTTTACTAGATAGCCCATGGGTTGCACATGACGATGGTTCAGTGCAAAGTTACAGTAAGTTCTTCGCGATTATAATGATGCCTCACTATAATCTTGCATTTAACCCTCAATGTTTGCTGTGTGCTGCATACAAATTTATTTCAACAATGAAATATAATGATGAGTTGCACCAGGAAACACGTTCTCCCTACATCTTACAAGAGAAGTGTCCTTTTGTGATGATACAGTAACATTGGCCGTCTCGTAAATTTAGACCTATAAAGTACTAGATGGTAGTAAGAGAATATACTTTGTAAAACTAATAATCGTCTATTACACCTTTTGTGTAACGAAACGGGCAAATCAACCCATAGACGCAGTGTTAATCACTGTCGTCCACTGATATATTGTGCTATCTGTTTATAAACATTCATGTTCTCGATAAAAAATCTCGATAACTGAGTATCGTATCAAACACCAAATGTATTTCTCCATGATATTGCGAACGGATATTGTATAACTGACTATCGTATCAAATTCATATTTTCTATTTTCGATGATAGTATGACGTCACCAACTCCACTGCGATTGGTTCCCTGAGGCTCAACACGTTCCCCAACCAGACACTAGAGCCAATGAAAATGTGTTTAAAACAGTACCAGTCCAGCTTCATCAACTCTACAACAGACACGTTTGTTGTCAACTCTACCGTCACCAATCGTACGTACAGATTATTGTCTACTGAGGGAGGGGACAGGGGGTAACAGCCTAGGACCCAAACTCCTCGGAGCAGTCTCCCCATGCTACACTACATTAATCCCATTAACCCTTTCCCAAACAGTTACGACATTTGACCACTTTGTTGCAGACGACTTTAGAAAACATTGTGGGAAAAGGAGAAATTGCTCGTAACGAGAAATTTCTCCTTTACCCACAATGTTTCTGCCCTACCAGAAGATTATTTTCCTATTTCATCACATTTTGAAATGTTGTGTGCAAACTCTTTCAATTTGGGACTGTCGAAAATTTGTTGTTTGGGAAAGGGTTAAGGGAGGAGATCAATGTGAGCAGTTTGCCTCGGACCTTCTGAAGTGTCAAACTAAGCGCAGGATTACCTCATTTTGCTACTCTGTCGTACAGTTCTTTACTGAAAGGGTTAACTTTTTCAAACTAATATCAGAGACAAAGATAACATCTATGTCTCTGCTATGATGTATGATCTGAATAGACGTTAAATGTAGATAATATACTAAAAGATATTCAGACAGCTTCCGTTCAAGTTCTTTCATAATGTCTTCTTTACGCTTGAAATACACAGATACTTTTATCAAACTATGAACAGTAAGCTATAAATGCCTTTCTGGAAAGACATTTATCGCATGCGTTGTTGAATGATTAGTACTTTTTAAGTTACGAACCTACGTTTTATAATTCACAATTAAATTTTAACGATATACTTGATATATGGTTACAGCTTGTTACTCCATTGGAAGTATAGATGGCGAGTACAACATATCCAAATACACAAAGAACCATTCGATACCTTTCACAGACATCTTCGACAGGTAAACATAAAGTAACTTGACTTAAGGTAGAAAACCCATAATTCGCTCTTTTGAAACTCATTTTTTTCGTCGGGTAACTTCGTTCATGCTCGGTGTACGTCGGTTATGTCCTGAACTATTCGGTGTAAAGCGAATAGCTCCGGCCAAGACAGATGTAAAACGAAGACCTAATAGTTCCGGCCAAGGCCGAGGTAAAACGAGCAAAACCGAAGTAATCCGACGAAAGAAAGAGTTCAGAATTGCGTATTCTTGGTAGTCTACCTTAACGTTCCATTTTTGGCTTAAATGATTAAGTAATAATATAGGCATACATACTTCAAAACTACCGCCTGAATTTACGAATTTTATTCCATTATGATCAATTAATGGTGAGCGACAGTGTTGCAGTGGAATAGCGTCGGCCTCATGAACTGAGACTTCCATGTCGCCAAGTTAGCGGCGAAGTGAATATTGCTTGGACTTACCCACAAATCGGCGCGAGTACTGGCAGTATCCGGGAAGCCGCCACCGAGAATGACTTTAAAAGGCTTCCGTCACAAATGATGTCAAATGAATATGTTTAAACTAATGATGTTACCGATTCTCACTCGATCTGTTTTCCTGGATACCGTTTTGCTTAACATTTTATACTTTGAATGTGCGTAAGTTCAAACTCCATCTTATAACAATATTTGGCTTAGCTATATTGCATAGTAACACATCACTGGAATCCTCTCTCTGAGACGCTTCCAATGACGTGTCACATTGCAAAATTATACATTGATTAAAGATACTATCCATGTTTATAGGTTTTAACCTTAAGTTGTTAAGTAAAACGGTACCCTGGGGCCTGTTTTACTAAACAACTTACGGAAAATGTTTGCGTAAGTCATAATTGATTAACATAGATAATATCTTCAATGAAAGTACAATATTGCAATGTGACACGTCATTGGAAGCGTCTCGGAGAGACGATTCCAATGATGTGTTACTTTGCAATATTGCTTTGCCATATATTGAAATAAAAGGACTTGTTGTTTTAGACTTACGCAAATCTTAAGCGTAAACCGTTAAGTAAAACGGTACCCTGGTGACGTTTTCAGGTTGTTGGCCGTAACGCTGAAGTTCTCTTTAAAATCGTACCGCCTGGACATGAACCAGAAGCACTTTCCGCCACAGCTTTACCAGCTTGACGTTCAGGTATCTCTTTACAATCTCTATCCGTGTAAATTAGTTCCTGTTACGCTCCAATATTTATATCTGTAAGGAACGAACGATAACACTGCAAGGGAGAATGTTATCTTACTTATGGACATGTTAACGGTTCACTCTCTATACGTTGACGTTGAAGCGTTTCCTGGAAAATATTCGATGTTAAGATAGTTTGACTTACAGAAATTCGAGGTTTACTAAACATCCGGGTATCATGACTCTAAATGACATGTTTTAATTTCCGAATTTCATGACATCTGTGAACAAAGACATTTAAGATAGGGGATTCCTCCTCTATCGCTTAGCATAAGATAACTGGTGTACCATTGATGCTACGTAAGAACGAGTGAAAATCTATCATTAGATGTCAATTTTGCCACTGTAGAGTTGTAAACCATTGATTCATCTTTTCTCATGCAGAAGCAAATTGTATTTCTCTTTCAATCTCACGGCACCTCTTAAGCACATTGTTATTAACCGTCATTTAAGCACCCCAATCAGTTTAAAGATATCTTTTGCAAATTTAGTATATACAAGTAATGCACAGTACCAAACATTAAGAGTCGGCATTGCAACATCACTAAAATATTGTTGACGCGATGTAAATCACCATTTTAATAAACAACAGATCAAGATGGACGACAGTAACAAAGACGGACAGATGTTGGTGTCTCTAGATGCGCTCCTTGATGAAATGGAAATAACGGGCCATTCTTCGGATGAAGGTTCGTATAGTTTTATTGGGAATCCCCCTTTCCATTTTCCCTGTCACCTGAGTAATTTACGGAACGCTAACAGGATACCTCATAACAATTTTCTTTCATGCACAAAAACAAAGTTACTCTTCAAGGGTTAAGAGAAGCATGTGAACGTAGACGTAAAGTTTCAGTTATATGTGAGAAAGGCCCTTGGGTATTGTTTAACTAAACAACTTAAGGAAAATACTTCCACAAGTCAAAACTAAGACACGTGGATAGTATCTTATATGAAAGTACAATACCTCAATGTGACACACCATTTGAAGCGTCTCGGAGGGACGATTCCAATGATGTGTTACTTTGCAACATTCCTTAGCCCAACATTGAAGTGAAAAAATGTGTTGTTTTTAATTTACACTCATTTATAGCATAACATCTTTAGTAAAACGGTGAGGACCCTAAACCCCAGGCTACTTCACAACAGTATACATGAATTGATTTCATAATACATCGACTTCCAGAAGCAGAAAGGACACAGAGGATAGGGTTAGTGGTGTTTGACAGTTTTGTGGTGCTGATCTCGGCGGCCTCCATTTTCCTCTGTGGTAGATCGGTTATACGGACGCAGCTATTAAGGAGGGTATGTACGAGATTCACGTTTATGCGTGCCTATCTGAATTGTAGGACAAACATAACGTTAATTTTGAACATTTTTAGATCAAGCTCTTATACGCTTTGAAATACTAGTAGATGTATATGCGCTTGTTTTTATTTCCAAACGCCCATGCACATGCATTGCTATGGAACAAAGTGTATTTAACGCTGCTCTTCGCTGATTTGTTATCACAGCCTTTGGTTTGGATAGATAATTGTGCATTTCTGGGTACCATTTTACTGTACGTTTTATGCTTAAATAGCGTGAGTTCAAAACAACATCCCCTGCATTTCAATAATGAGCTAAGCAATATTGAAAAGTAGCACATCATACGAAAAGTATCTCCAATGCGCTTCCAATGAGTTATCACATTGTAATATTGTTTTCTCCTTCCAGACGTTGTTCAGTAAAACGCTTCCCTTGTCTTAAAATACCTGGTATTTTGTCTGGTGTACTGACGGTCCCGATATGACTGAAATACTGTGGACATCGTTTAACCCTTTCCCAAACATTTGACCACTTTGTTGCAGACAACTTTAGAAAACATTGTGGGGAAAGCAGAAATTCCTCGTAACGAGCAATTTTTCCTTTTCCCACAATGTTTTCTGTCCTATCAGAAGATTATTTCCCAATTTCACCACATTTTGAAATGTCGTCTGCAAAAGTTTTTAAATTTGGATAGACGAAAAATTGGCGTTTGGTAAAGGGATAAGGGAACCCCGTGGACTAGTGGTTAGAGTACGGCACTTGAAATATTCATGGGTTTCGTGTGGGTTCAATCGGCAGATAGCAGAGAATCTCTGTCGAGTGTAAGACTTAATGCCGTTATGAAGCATGGGTTATCATATACCACCAGAACCGGAAAGTTGATGGTCAAATCATGCGGGGTACGCAGTATGGCTATCATTGGCAGAAGTAGGTGAAAAAAGCAAAAATATCTGGGCGGGGCCATCTTGTTCGAGCATAAGATCGTAAACATTGGTCACGTTATTCCCCTGCCTGTTTTAACCCCTATCCAACCACATTACTTTTCTATTTTCAGGAGACGGTGAAATATTTCAACAAGACCCGTGGTAAAAAGTTGTCTATCTCCGACCAGTTTGAGTTTGTCAACCTGTGGTATGTGACGATCATCATTAACGACATCATGACTATTATTGGATCTGGCTACAAAATACAACTTGAGACAAGTGTACGTGTTCTTTCTTTAGGTCTATAAGTTTTTAAACACTTTCCTCATAACACCTAACTTAAACATAAAGCTAAGGTAAGGGATATGAAATATTTATAATACTATTGAATGTGAGTTTCATTCACCTTGAATTTCCCTCCGTACAATGAGTTGCGTCAACAATTCACCCCAATCGTACCAACTCGGCAATCCCCGTCACAAGTCGGTAGTTTTAAGAAATGGCCGAGGTGTTCCGATTGCAATTCAACCCTTAAAAGTTTCACAGAAACCTTTACATGAAAAAGTTTGTGTTTTCTTACGGCAAGAGAACATCGAAATATTGTTAGAAATTCAGCAATGTTTATTTTTCATGCAATGCAGAAAGGAAAATGCGAAGTATCGAAATATTATCATAGTATTCTTCCTACCATGACAACCAATTTGTATAATGTATTGTGTCTAAATATAAGGACCGGTGGTCATAAAATGTAACCAGCAAATCGCCAAATGATGACGCATGAATATAACATGATTAAGACATTTTAAATTCGTGGTGAATTAGCTTGTCATCTAGCTTACCATTTCCCGACATAATTCAGTAACAAATATTTCTTGAAATTTGGCAAAAATGTTTAATAACCCGAATGTTTCACTTTGTCTGATAACCTTTGTTTGTATGTAATAACTTTAATTTATAAAACTGTGCAACTTCAAAAAAGCAACGAAAGTGACGGAAGCCTGAAGTGTATTTGATCCACTCTAGTGACCTCTTCCTCAATGCATGAGCAGTACTCGCGCCGACTTGTGGGCTATTCCTGACATTTTTTCTATCACCGCTAACGGGGATCGTCCCGGTACTTCCCCTCACTGCTTAACCCTTTACCAAACGCCAAAGTTTCGACTGTCCCAAATTGAAAGAGTTTGCAGACGACATTTCAAAATGCGATGAAATTGAAAAAATAATCTTCTGATAGAGCAGACAACATTGTGTGAAAATGAGAAATTTCTCGTTAAGAACAATTTCCCTTTCTCACAACGTGTTCCAGAGTCATCTGCAACAAACCGGTCAAAAGTCGTTATTGTTTGGTAATTGGTTTAGGGGATCGAACTCGGACACACACTACCAAGGGTCGACGCACTACCACTGCACCTCTGTCAACTATATCGTGACATTCTCCATGTTTCAGAATATAAAGAGCTCTTCCAGTAACTTCGATGTGTGCGGACTGATGTTGGGAACTGGTAGTTTACTGGCCTGGCTTGGCATTATCAAATACATAGGTTACTTCAACCAGTTTAATGTACGTAGCTTCATCTGATTTGTTTTCATTCTAGCTTATTTTCCGGTTTATTCCAGATTGTTCAACATCTAGAATTAGAATATAATCCTTTACTCGATAATTCCACGGTCTGACGCATCTGAAGTAAGAAACTTAGAAACCATCGTGTCTAAAAGAGAAATTGATTGTGTCAAGCAATTTCTCCTTAAGTAACAATGGTTCTACGCAATTCCAAAAAGAAACATTTTGTTCAAACCGTTTCGGTCTTCGTTCTACTTTTGCCTTATTGAACAAATCGGTTTTACCACTCTTACTTTTTTTATCGCGTTCTCTTTTCACAAATTATTTAACGAACTGAGTAAACAGAACTTCCAAAAACACAATAACATTCGATCAGTGAAAGACACTGTCGTCGAGTGGCTAAGTATGGTGAGTATAGATACAAACATGTTCCCTATAACAATGTGTTAGGTCCTTAAATGTGCACGAACATCCTTAGGACGTTACATATACGACAACTGTAAAGACGCTTATTTGCTGACATCAATAAGAAATATAGCCCGTTTCAATTGGGTGCTATACATGAGCATGTTTGCTCTTTGTGATGTTGTAAATGATGAAGTGAATTGTTTTTCTATGATATATCCTATGTCCGCATCCATCTCATTTAACTGCAGGGTGTCTTCGGTGGTAAAAAAGGTTTCGATTTCGCTTACACATTAATTAATTTGTTATACTATTTAGAGGAATACGCACACATTTTTACACAGACAGTAGCAATCGAACTTCGACCGTTTGGCCAAGTTGTATAAACTGCCTCACGTTTATATTTAATATACATACATGTTATATATAACTATGCATTGCTTTATCATACATGTCTTTCACATTTTTGTCTTTCCTCGTGGTTTTCCAGATACTAATTGTCACTTTAAAGAAAGCCTTCCCGAGTTTAATGCGGTTTATGGTCTGTTGTATGATGCTGTACATTGGCTTTACGATTTGTGGTTGGGTAGTGCTGGGGCCATATCACATCAAGGTAACCAAAATTTATAGTTTCAAACAGTGTACAGCAGCAAACCGGAACAAAGGCTAAACTTTTCATGTTTTTCTTTTATCATTTTAGTGCTGGAACGGACTTATTGCTTATGTAAACAGGTTAGATCCAGACCAGCCACCAAGTAAATTGGCGGCCTTTGATCTGGCCTGTTTGTACTCTGAGTATCTTTCCTCAACAAAATTAAGCAGATATTTCAGGTTTTGGAAAGCAGACACAAACAACTATTTCAAGAAAATTACCAAGAGTTCTGATGGTTAACTGTTTTCCCATCTCCTGCGAACTTGACGTTTATTGTCAATCAGATTGGTTGTCTGTCTTTTTTTTTCAGCTAACATTCCCCCATGTGTATTTCGGTTCGTTGATCAAAACGCAAATCAAAAACAGCCTGGCACATCAGATATCATTGGGAGAAACTTTATAATTACATCTATGTTATATGTAATCTATTCAAGATCTATTTTATATGCGATCTTTCGACATTTGCGGTGTTCCTTCGGTGCCTTGTGGTAGAGAATACTATTTGAAATCACACGGTCCCTCTCCGCGTTGAATAAAATATAATGACTGAAATTTTGATTTTCATGAGGTGTAATACCCCGGTTAACTTAAGGAATGCCCATCGTTCTCTCCGGCTTGAACAGACCTTAAAGGCAGTTAGATTTTAGGTCTTCTTTCATCATAATCAATTGTACATCGCAACATAACTGATATACTGTTGACAGGTCAATTAAACCTTAATCAAAAAATAACAATCCATATTTACTTCTTGGTTTATGTATCGTCGATTCAGAATCACAAGTATCACCGTTTCTCAATGTAGACTTACTGGATGCCCTCGATGCGTGAACATCATAGGCCAGCTGGACCCATATATTGTATTTCAATGCCTACTAGGTTATCGATACTTATTTGCACGATTGCCCATTTAGTCATTTATTCATCCTCACAAACATAAGTTCTGCGTGGACTAATACCATCATGAGAATAAGGCCAGCAAAAATCAATGTGAAAACATCGTCTGAGGTGAGTTCTATCTCATGACGTCACGTCTCTTTTTATAGATTGCGGCAAAGACCAGATTTCACTTACCGCCAATTTTATTTAATAAAAACCACCTTACGCTTTTATTCCAGTTCCGTCAGATGAGCACGGCCTCGGAGTGCCTGTTTTCTCTCGTTAACGGAGATGACATGTTTGTGACATTCTCGGCGACAATCACAGATAACCAGCTGGTCTGGTACTACAGTCGCATCTACCTGTATTTATTCATCTCCTTGTTTATATACGCCGTGCTCAATCTCTTCATAGCTGTCATTATGGATACGTACGAAACCATCAAGGTATGTCTTTGGACTTTTACTTTCATTTTTTTAAACTTTACCTTAAATTTCTTTTCACATTTTCTTAGTATGAAAAGCAGTTTCATCTTACTATTTGAAACATTCCAATACGTGTCTTTTGCTTTTTTGTGTGTTTTTTCATTTCTCCAGTTTGTAGATACGTATTTAGGTTACCTTAATATCTTAGCCAAATAAAAGATATAACCCGTTTCCTTAATTGGAATTTGTCGATACCACCAAGGTATGTCCCTATGCCAATTTTATCCCACCTCATTTTTTTTCTACTTCTTGCTTTATCTTGTAAATAATGTTACCGTTCACTATTTGAATCATTTCCGCCCATGCTGTTGTTTATTTCTTGTACATAAGAGTTAGCTAAGGACCAATAAACACTTTTCTATTTCTTGGTTTTACATTAAAAATACGTTTTCCTGTAACTATTTGATCCATTCTTTCAAAACTTTTCTATTTTTAAGTCAGTTTTGATAAGCTTTGGACCTACATGTATATTAATGGAGGATTTGACATATTTTAACACAAAGGAATTCGCGACTGATCTAACTTGAAAGAAATAGCAGACGTGGAATGAAATCAATGAAAAAAAACGTTTTCACTATGAGATTTTGTAAAAACCAGCGTATTTCTCTTAGACCAAATAGTATGACAGTCTTCTCAGAGGTGGGAGTCATGTTACGTTCGCGGAACATATATATATATATATATATATATATATATATATATATATATATATATATATATATATATATATATATATATATATATATATATATATATATATATATATATATATATATATATATATATATATATATATATATATATATATATATATATTTGATATCTAGATCTATATAGTCCTCATCGGGCTGATTTGCACATAATGCAATAACAAGAGTTTGCCAGAGTAGCCGTTCCTTCGCCTATGTCTGCTTCGTCGCGAACTCTAGTTTTCCTTCCTCCTCTCCTCCTCGTTTGACCAATGGTGTCCATCTTAGTAACTCTCGAAATAGCTGACTCCTCCAGTCTATGTACATGACCAATCCAGTGCCATGTTCTATGTTTGATCTCCATGGATAGATGAGTTAAGACATCCAGCTTGTGGAAAATTGACTTGGTGACTTTCAAAGACTCAGATCCACACAGCTGGACAGCATTATAATAGAGTAGACAACATGCACTTATATATCTTATAGCCAGCACAACCATTCAATGGACAACAGTGTTTCTCACTGATTGAAAGTGATTTTGTCTTTGACATTTTTTCTGCCTTGGTTCGTTTCCCTGGTGATATTGGCAGGATAACGATATCTTTGTTATCGGAGTTGCCTTGCCAAATAATTTCTTAAAGGCACAGAGTTTGAACGAGTATTCTCAGAGGTAGGAGTTATGTAACTTTCGTGGAACATATATGCAAATTTGAAAACCTTGTGCAATATTATAGAAAACATGCAGATATGTCTTTTATTTAAGAAAACACTAATTTAACCAGCGATTCACATTATATAGACAACACAACTTATCAGTGCCCGACTATGTTTTTCACTGATCCGACGTGATTGCCTCTTTGAGAGGTCTATTTGTTCGTTATTTTACACGGTGTTCCAATATTTTAGTAGACATATAATACTGACATGTGTCTAAAGAACGAGTAATTCGACCATGATGTCATGCTGACCTATTCACAATTTTGATTGAACTCTAATTGATGCTCATTTATTCATGAATAACATAACTAAAACACCGAAGGGCTTCCAATGAGTGGGTTACTAGTATTCGACAAAACTGTGATGTTACTTGGTCACAATTTTAATTGAACTCTTTTTAATGCATTACAGACCTATAATACGGAAGGGTTTCCAAAGAGCGAGTTATTCCAATTTATAGATCAATGTGACGACCCGGCCCACTCGTCAGTGTACAGACAGGATGACAACAGTTGTAATCCACTATCATATATATGCTGTTGTAGACAGTAAGTTTGTCATATTTAAACCCTTTCCCAAATTTTCGACTGTCCCAAATTGAAAGAGTTTGCAGACATCATTTCAAAATGTGATGTAATTTGAAAATAATCTTCTGATAGGCCAGAAAACATTGTGGGAAAAGGAAAAATTGCTCGTCACGAGCAATTTCTCCTTTTCCCTCAATGTTTTCTAAAGTCGTCTGCAACAGAGTGGTCAAATGTCGTTGGTGTTTGGGAAAGGGTTAAAGATGCTTGTTCTTCTTCTAATATAGTAGAGACACATTGAGGCGTTACTTGTACTGACGCAATCGTATCTACTCGGCAATCCCCGTAACAAGTCGGTAGATATACCTCGTAGGCAGTACATGAATACACCAGAAATCCTGGGGTAATTCGCCTTATTTCCGGCGGATAACGCAAAATGCACACAGGCACTAAATATGTATTTGAATACACACAAATTGGTTATATATCACAATTGAATGGGTTTTTTACCCTTTTCATTAAAGATGATCATATCAACACATCTTTGTCTCATATTGTGTCAATCGGCTCTTTTCGGCAATCCCCGGCTTGTTACGGGGATTGCCGAGTAGATACGATTGGCCCTTCGTTGGTGACCTACTTTCAAAAATGGCTCCCCATTACCTCCGAGGTTATTTTAAGAAATGGCCGAGGTGTTCCGAATGGTACTGACGCTACACGCTGTAGTGCAGTGAAAAATGTCCGGTATATGTACATTGGAGGGAGGTAATGCTGTTCACATGGGTGTAAGGACATTCTGGAAGTAAACATTAATTTCTTTAAAACGGCACAACAACTGTACTATTGTATAATACGCAAAGAGGAAAGGTCACTATAAAGACATCATTTGTCGACGGTTCTTTCACAACACTAGGGTTCAATGTGTGACTTTGGTAAGACCTTCACATTTGTCTTGCGCTGAACCCTCGAACAGAAGCTATTTAAAAAAGCGTCCTCATACATTTGTTAGTCGCAGGTATGTTCAATATTTCATTGGGTAAACCGTTATAAATATTCCTTTAAGGTTTTTAGGCGACTGCTCAATTTTGTTTGGATCGACGCATGAACAATATGAGAGATATGTATACGATATGGCTGCAAACATTATTTATATCGTCATTACCCCTTTACTAACAAGGTTTTTACAAGAACACGATCAGTGTACTAATGTTGTGTCAATCGTAACTACTCGGGTATTTCCGTGATCAGATATACATTTGTTTTCATTTGATGAACCCGATGAGTTCAGATTGATGATGTGAGTCTCTTTACTTTGTTACAGGCGTCATCCAGATAATCCAGACGGATATAAGCCATTTTGACACAGATGCAATGGAAACACACACTAACGATAGAGGGATATTGTCCGTTTAACCCATTACAAAACAATAACGACATTTGACCAGTTTGTTGCAGACGACTCTGTAAAACATTTTGGGAAAAGGAGAAATTGCTCTTAATGAGCAATTTCTCCTTTTCCCACAATGTTATCTGCCCTATCAGAAGATATTTTGTCACTTTCGATATCTTTTGAAATGTCGTCTGCAAACTCTTTCAATTTGGGACAGACGTAGATTTGGCGTTTGGTAAAGGGTTAATAGTACGATGGATTATACTTCTGTATGTAGTGACTGCATGAGGCCGATTTGCTATTACATGTTTGAATGGGCGATAATGAAGTACATGTCAATGTTTTAGTGCAATACTATGAGCGATATTAGTGCTTCGCGTTTGTGACAAGTTGAGAGCTTTTATACGCAAATGCTGATATTGTTATAATGTTATTTATTGATATTTAATGTTGAAGAGAGGGTTATCCTGGTCCTGCCTTTCAAAATTGTATAATATTTATCATTGTTGATCAAAATGCAATAAATTAAGTTTCAATTGATAAATGTTTATTTAGTCGATTTCGTTTCCTTTTTTGGACTGGTCCAAATGAAAAATCAGCATGGAACAAAACAAACATTTTCATAGCAATAACGTGTTGAAAGCATCCTTTTAAGAGGACGAGTTGCTCATGAAAAACAAATATCTCGTTTTGCACGAAACAAAATATTTCAATTCTTAGAAAAATGGCAAATAATTCGCGGCTGGGCTGTGATCGAACCTGTTTGCTAGCCTACTCTGCGCATCTTTCCTCATCAAAACCAAGCAGATATTCAAGGTATTGGAAAGCAAACGGCACAAAAATCTATTTTTAGAAAATTACCCAGCATTCTAAGGGTTAAGATTCCTGATCATTGATGAAACGGGCCATGGTTACTAAAATCGCCTGCAGCATCTGCATATTGAGTTAAGTATTGAATAGTAAACTATACCTGGTGCCCCGACCTTGACTACCAAATTGGAGGGTCAATCAACATGGCAATCGTATCTTCTCGGCAATCCCCGTAACAAGTCGGTAGATAGTTATTTTAAGAAATGGCCGAGGTGTTCCGAATGTCAACATGGGTTATAGCATTGATGGCCACCACCATTTAAGGATGATCAGCGATTCTTCATTGTTTTTTACATAGATCGAAAAGCATATCCTTACAACCATAGACCTATCACTCTCGGTTCTGCTTCCTGTATACATAATCGGTTCTTCCACGGAAAGAGGAATAACGAAATAAGATATTTTTTTTAAATTAGTGCATCTTCAGCTCCAAAATCCATCTTCAACAGTACTTCACTAATTTTAACGACAGTCAGCCTGTCTATCTTTCCATGATCCTGGGTTTAACAAACCAGCGCAAGATATATTCATTTCCAAAGCGCCGACCATTTTCCTCGATGGACTTATTTGATCAGAAGTGAGATTTGAATGTGTAATTCCACAAAGATAGCATTATACATCAGACACACACACACACCCCCCATCACATATATGAGTTTCACATCGACCCAACATCATTAGTTATGTTGCAATGTCCGACTCTAAATGATTGAGGAAGACCAACGACTAACCTACCCTTATGGGCTGGTTAAGCCAGGTAGAGCCATCATCGGCACTCAATAAGTCAGTCGGGAGACTACATATCATGAAAATCTAAATGCCGTCACCAGGATTTGAACCGATGCCGAGAGGGACCATATGATTTCAAGTTCTGGACTCAAACCACTAGGTTACGGAGGGCAGCAGACAAACCATTGGCCTACCAAGTTCTCAAACAGTTGAAAAAAATAGTTTCCTCTTATCTAAGTGGTTTTTAAATTCTTCTGCTGCAAGAGGTTAAAATTCTCCGGAGAAAAAGGACTTCATAATCATTCCTGTCAATTGTTATTGAAATCCAGCTAAAAATTCAGGAAATATTGTTTACAGCAAAAACAACAAAATGTTTTACAAATATCTTTGTTAATTTCAATTTGTACATATTCATAACAATATTCTCATAGTTATAACAATAATGTAAGATTTATCTAATAATTCCATTTCATAAATACACCACTTTACAAAAAAAAGGCATTTTGCTTTTGTATTTTTCCAAAATAAACTACTGGAACTAAGGCCAACTACATCATATTTTTAAAAATCAAATGACTTTTGGTAACAAATTTTCTTTTTGACCATTTCTATGCCTTTTTGCAATACTTAGCCAAGTCCTTCACAAACATGAAGCTCTTACTAGATTACCTTAGTATTGTACTCCGGCACAATTTCATCATTAACTTACACACATTTAAACAATTATTTCCACTTATCATTGTATTTCCTTACTAGTTTCACATAGCATTAATTTTCAAGCCATTTAAACTGCTTTTTCAAATGCAATGTTAAGCAAATACATTGACACATTCCTTTATTTTTTTACTCATAATACATTTAAACTAATAAAGGCTAAAGAAACAAATGTGAAGAGTGGGAAACAGTCCTTTAAGTGACCTATTTCTGGATTGTATGGTGTTTAATGCTGTATGAATACTTGTTCAGTTGACTTTCCTGGAGTCACCAGTACTAGAATAGGGCTCTTTAGCAACTAGCCAAAGGTTACTCTCATTCATATTTGAAAACTAACAAATACATCAAGGGTTTCTAATTCCATCAGAGAAAGCAGTTTCTGTTTTCTGTAACAATAAATAAATCATAGTCCTTGTCGTCTTTAGGTGCTTTTTTACAGAAGGGAAAATTTGATCATAAAAAATCTTTGAAGCATTGTTACTTTTTTTTAACTGTTTTTCAATGTACAATGAAAATTATCTAGAACTACTAGATACTGTTCATTGTACATTGAAAAACAGTTAAAAAAAAAAAGTAATACTTAATTCATGAATTTTATATTGATGTCACACTCTTGGATTAAAATGTTAATTGACTTTAAACATACTGTAAATAATTTAAAACAATCTGAGTTTGCTTCCAATAATCACTCTTCAGTGTATGTCACATAACAGTAAAGCTGTTGTGTTGTTTTAAAGAAATCAATTTTTAAACTTAATTTCCTCACATCTGTAAACAACCACCTTTAATGACTCAACAAACGTCTCTAAAGAAGATCCAGTATTACACAACCTTAGATATTTTTATCAATTAAGAAGCGTTTAATCTACACAAATGCACTTTAATATGTGGAAAGTGTCTCTATAAATAAATTCTCCTCAAGTCTGCCGGTGACGTAATCATATTACATTGTGGACACAGCTTCTTTGCTCCCTGAAAGACAAGAAAAAGAAAGATGTTTAAAATATTTTAGTATGAATAAAAATTCAGAAACGATTGACTGAAAATGAAACACTTTTTAACCTTATACTACAATTGATACTATGTTTTATCCTCTACTTTGTTTCGTCTGATACAAGTTGAATCATAAAAGAAATTTAGTATGAAACAGAAAAAAAATATACATCTTTACAAATGAGTTCTTAAAATTTAACAAGATAGCCATAGTAGCTTTGATTCATTCAATTGATTTCATATTTCATTACTTGTAAATACAAAATTACATGTGACACTTTTTAACAGAGAGCTTACCCATGATTAAACTTGACTGAGAAAATATTAACCAGTTTCACAAGGGTTATTTTTTAGTAAAATCTGTGTGGATTTGAATAAGAATCTACAAAAGTTGAAGTAGTCTAGAAATGGTAAATTGTTTGAGGACGGGGTTAAATTAAGGTAGAATAGGGATTATACCCATAATCTGCCATTTTTAAACATTTTCTTTAATCGGATTACCTGTACTTCAGTCGTTCTCTGCATACATCAGTCAGTACCCAAATTATTGGCTTTACACTAAATAGTTCTGGTGCCAAACGGTGTATACCGAAACGAATGAAGAACTCCGATAAAAGAAAGAGTTTCAAAATGGCAATTTATTGGTAACTTACCTTAAATCAAAATCAATATTAAATAAGTTGATGCATGCTAATCCACTACAGGGGGTTGAGGCAAATAGGTCCAATAAAAATTTCAAACTACACTTGTACAAGGGAAGTAACTAAGGAGTCACAATTACAAAATATTAATTATTTTATCAGTTACCTTCCTTAGACCATTAACACATGCGTTTTCTTTTCATTTTAACTTCCATGGATTTACATCATGTCAACATTGTTCCACTTATATTGCAATGCCTAGCACAAAATTAATACAATCTCCTGACTAATTATAGAAATACTTTCTCCATAGACTCATGAATTCCTCTGTATCATGTCAACATATAAGACAACAATCGTCAATCATGTATACTTACTAAAGTTTTCAGCCAGCATTCTTCACAATGGACATGCCAGCACTGTATTGAGGTCACGGGGACGTTATACGATTCCTGAAACATAAATGTTGACACATCGTTATAAATATCATCATTTTGAAGTTGTGAGCAGTTCAAGATTGTCCACACTAACTGACCTTAGCTGTTGGTACACCTTAAAACCTTGTTCATTCAGTTCCAAATTAAAACTAGCAGCATATGAGTGTTACAATGTATCAAAGAAATTAAATGCAACTCTTTCTCTGCGAGTACATGTGTTTTGTTTCATTGTATGGTGCTTTCTGTTATGTACCTGCTTTCCTGGATCCACCAGTACTAGGCCAGGGCTTGTTGTGATTTAACTCATTATGAGTTTTCTCTTTAAGCAACATTCTTTTCAATGAATTTTCTACTATAAATGTATATGTTAAGTTTTATTGTCGACATTACACTAGGTTTTATCACATGCAAAGAGAGACAATGTGATTTCAATTTCAGTACTCTGTGTTACCAAGCTGGCTTATGGAATGCCTAGTGTTCATCAAAGCCCTTATTGGTAGTTCAAATTAGTCTCTTTGCCTATCATTTATTACAAAAGCTTTGCAATAATACTTAAAACTAGTCTACTATTGATTTTATGAACCTAATGAAACAAAAAACAATATATGTACTGTATATGTATTCTTTACATCACATTAACAATATATGAGTTATTTCGCGATGCCAAGTTCATAACAATGGAGGAATACCCCTAATCTGACTACTTATAAGGGCTAGTTAAGTGGGGCAGAACCAACAGCATTCTGGGAAACTTCCTCTCATGAAAATCAAAAAGAAGTTGCTTAGGTTTGAACCCACATAGAGAAGGATTTTGAGTTCTGTACTCCAACTCCGAGAGATCAAGAGCAAATATTAAACCCGCAACCTGCCACACACACACACGCAGGCAGACACACTCTACTTCTGTGCCAGGGATGTAATGATACAAAGTGTTGGATATATCATAAATCAGCTCCCCTTACCATACATATGAGACATTTATATGAGGACTTGAGTGTGTGTTTCTCCTTCAGTTTACACCGCAAGGCTGTTATGATTTGACCTGCTGAACCCCCAATGTCATCTGTTTCCATGGCGTCAGATTCAGATTTTATCCAATCAGATTGGGTCTCCTCTGGGTTATGGGCACCTTCAGGTTCTGAAAGAGTGGAAAAAGAGGATGCATGCAGATATGATATTTGAGAACATCATCAAATATTTATTGCTTTTAAGTTGATCTTATATGGATTTTGTATTGGGTCAACAATATTTCAGTTATTTTGCGATACCCTGCTCATAATCGCTGGTCAAGCCGGGTAAAATTATCTGTATTTCTCAGTCGGAAAGGGGCGATGTGATTTTGAGTCCTGGTATAAATTTCTAAAAAAAAAAGAAAATTGTTGAACATTCCCTTGTAAAAATTGTACTTTTCATCCAAAACAATGCATTTTTGTCATAAAGAAACTCTAAAGATTCTGTGGGGTACACATAAGGTACTTGACTATAACATACCTATTCTGTTTGGGGTACATAAATAGGGTCGATGTCCACCAAGCACCGCGCCCCTCAAGGCTTCCCGTTCCTTGTCCTCTCCCGGCTCGTCTGACGCACATGGAATAATGTCAGCTTCACCATATCTTACAAAGGTCAAGGACAAATCTTATCACAGGCAAATATCGAGGGTTTGGTGCAATTCTATAGTAAGTAGTGCTTTACATTTGTAAAGGACTTACTGTAGTCTTGCATTGAATTCTCAACATAGGTATATTGCATTAGAACAGGGATCAGGAAAATGCCGGTTTTGGACCGATTTCAGTTGTACTGGACCGGTTCCAAGTTGAGATTTGATGAAAAAATAGGTCCGGCTAATCAGGGATCAGGAAATCTCTGAATCCCAATTGGTCCAAGAATCGGCCGAATTCCCTTCATTTCCCCAACCCCCATAAATTATTAATTTTTCTTTCATGCATCTAACCATAGTTAATGCTTAATGTGAAAGATTTAAACAAACCTTTTATTTGGGTGGGTTAACATTAAGTATAAACTTAATGTTTATGTATTCTAAGTTCCAAGTATCATATCAAAATTGTCCATTCGAAAAGAAAGGTAAACATGATATGAGGTCCATTTGTTTTAAACTCTTCAAGAGTCCCTTTGGTGATTCCCCTGATGTTCTATTATCTGGACTGATTTTTTTCATCAAATCTCAACTTGTAACTGGTCCAGTACAACCGAAATCGGTCCAAAACCGACATTTTCCTGATTCCTGCGGATAATAGACAGATATGACACTCTACACACCTAACAATACCTCCAGAATCATATAATTAATCCTTTGATTGTTATCTCCGTGTCAAACAATGCCCGAGGCACCTATTAGTGGGGGTTTAAATGAAAACAGACAGGCATGCTTGATAGAGAAGTGACACCCTTATTCCGTGAAAAACGATCATATTAAGCACATACAGTCCGAAGTGTAAAGTTACTTGTTAGATTGCGAGACATCAAAGAAGTTTAATGTGTAAAGTATGATGATATTGAAAACTTGCTTTCCATGCAGACGCAACGCAATTTTTAAACATTGAATAACTTTAATCGGACAATCAGGGGAATCACCAAAGCCTTAAAGGGACTCTTGAAGAGTTTAAAACAAGTAGACCATTAGATCCTGTTTACCTTTCATTTCAAATGGACAATTTTATTATGATTATTGGAACAAAGAATAAAGAAACATTTAATTTATACTGAATAATAACCAAAATAAAAGGTTTGTCTAAATCTTTAAAAATTAAGCATAAACTATGGTTAGATGCATGAAAAAAAAAAAAATTAATATCTTTTCTTGGCGGGGTGGGGGGTGGGCCAGACGTATGAAGTGTTTTCGGCCAATTCTCGGACCGATTGGGATTCTGAGATTTCCTGATCCCTGCATTAGAACCAGATTACATTTGGAGTTCAGTGCAATACTTTAGAAAGTGCTATACATATCTGAAGGACTTACTTTAGCCTTTCATCAAACCCAGAACATGACAATATTGCACTAAATCCAGCTATTACAAAGCCCCAGTGCAATACTTTAGTAAGTGGTTATATGTGAAAAACTTACAAAAGTATAGCATCGACTCCTTGATATTTGATTGGTTGAGTTTATGTTTTTTTAAGTGTGATATTTCCACAGATTTGGTTTTAATTCAAGTCAACTTTATTTCCTTTATATTGTGATGCCCTGCTCAAAAAGGATTAAGAAAGATAACTTCCTTAACTGCCTAGATGGCTAACAGTGATGTCGAAAAGGATACTGAGGTTTTCCGTATTGGGCGGAATCGTCGTCGTCGACATTCAGGTCAATGTCCTCATCCTGCCCGTGTCGACTCGTACTTGCCACCTGAAACCCGGACCCGGCAAACCCTCCGTCTAACATGCTCGTCACCCGTATACGAGTCTGTCCTGCCCAGGTGTACTCTTCAAACTCCTCACCTCCATGCTCACCCTCAACATCGACAGGTTCCTCCTCGTCATTTCTCTGTAATACAAATACATGAATACATATAAAGTTTAAACTTATTTATCTTACATCAATTGTGACAGAAGCTTAGTTTAAACTTATTCATTTTACTTAGATTGATACAGAAGCTTGAAGCTTATTATAATTCACCCATGATGACTGCTACCTGGAAAAATGACCAGTACAAGTGCCGATTTGTGGGCTAGTCCCGCCATTTTCACTTCCCCACAAATGAGGATCTAACCTCGGACCCTCGGAATTAAATACCAAAAATTGCAAAACAATTTAAACAATGAAGATCTAACCTCGGACCCTCGGAATTAAATACCAAAAATTGCAAAACAATCTAAACTTATGAACTGATTACCTTTCTAAGACAAAGTTTACATGCTCATTAAGTTCTTCACTAGTTCCAGTCACTTTGCGATTACATTCAATTACTGAACTTATGAAATGATTACCTTTTTACGTCAGAGTCTGATATGCTAATTTTATTTTTCACCTGTACCAGTTTGTGATAATATAGTATTACAGTCACTTAACTTATTACCCTTTAAAGGCAGAGGTCTATATGCTAATTAAGTTCTACACTAGTTCCAGTCACTTTGTGATTACATACAATCACTTAACTTATGAACTTATTACCTTTTTAAGACAGATTTCTACATTCTCATTAACATTTTTACTAGTTCCAGTCACTTTGTGATTTCATACAATCACTTTATTTATGAACTTATTACCTTTTTAAGACAGATGTCTACATTCTCATTAAGTTTTCTGTCACTATGTGATTACATACAATCACTTTGCTTATGAAACGATTACCTTTTGCAGACAGATATTCAACTTATGAATAGATTACCTTTTTAAGACAGAGTTCTACATGCTCATTTAGTTCTTCACTAGTGCCGGTCACTTTGTGATTACACACTGGACATATTGTCTCTTCTTGCTTCTTTTTTCTTGATCTGCTACGAGCTGCAATATGAAAAAAAATACTTATAAACTGATAGGGACATAAACACTTTAAATAACAATTTTCTTTATGACATGTTATGATGGTTTTGGATTTAATTATTTGCAATTCTTTTAGTTTGAGTAAAGGTTTAAAAGCTTAAGTAAAAAAAATTCCCAATCCCCTGTGACAGCAATCAACTTCTGATGTCACAGGAGAACAAAAAACCTTACTCAAATTAAAAAAATAATCCCATATTGCAAAAAAAGTTGCTGGTGTAAACAGTTTCATTTTTAGCAGTGAATCGTACATTTAAGTTTTCATCTAAAACTACAGATGGAGAATTTAGAGACAGTATTCCATATAAAATAATGTTTGCTGGTAAAAATATCGAACATTATTTCAGGAAAAGGATTCATTTTGTACAATTTACTACAATAGGAACGTTTATTTCAAACAATTATCACTTGTGTTTGATCAACGTTAGATTTAAAAGTTTGGTATCCAATTAAACAATTATAAACAGGATTTAATATCAATATACATTTACTCACCATTTAGTCGTGCCTGTCTATTACACTGTATTCTTAGATATGTCTGGAAAAGAAAAAAAGAAAAGTAAATTGGTTTCTAAATTAAATCTACATTGTTGCTGTATTTTAGAAATATTACAATGCATAGCTAGTTATCATTGGAGTAAGACAAAAAGCTTTTCTTACTACAAGGACTGCAATCTGCGAAACTGGGTAAAACGAGTAATGAATTATAAAAGAATATGTTTAAACAAATGTGTAAATAACAAAATAAAGGAAAACTGCAGTGTTGATCAAATATAAATGAACATTAAACAAAACATGTATCATCAAAGTTGCCACCTTTAGTATATCAATTCAGTCAAAAATATTAATTTTCTAGATACTTAATATTTTCCTCTGCTGATGATTACAATGGGGCATGTGATACAATAGAATGATTAACATTTATTTAAAAAAAGATGTTCTAAGTGATCACAAGTCTTTCAAGACGGGTGCTGCATGTTTTGCATAAATTTGAACTCAAACTCAGTCATACATGTAAAATGTGAAAAGAAAAGACGGCAGCTGAAAGTCGGGTACCAACTTAGCCATGTCATATTTAGAAGACCTCGCAAAAACGAAAACCTCGATGTAAAACAACTGATTCAGACCAGAGGCACATTTCCAGCATTTACATTGAAGGTACTAATTAACCAACTAATCGCCCAAAAACTGAAAAGCTGATTAAAAAGATTAAATAATTGTGAAACAGTATGCTAAATTTTAAAACATATTTAAAGGTGTATCAATGTTGCTGCCACACAAGCCATTTGGCGTAATGTGCAGTAAGTAAGTAATGTTAAAAGATAGCAAAACACCACATTTTCATGATAATGTTATGCCTGCATTATATATAAGCCATGCCTCAAAGTTCTTTTTTCACCAAATGTGGTGCCAACAATTGGACTTCATTGTCTAAATTAACTTGCAGTTTTTTTTTCTGAATTAAATCCATGGGCTTTTTTTACCAAAACTTAAAAATCAATGGGTTTTTCTATGGAAAAATTATTAAAATGAATGAAAGTAATGAGTTTTGGGGAATTTTTATGAGACTTTTTGGGCAAAAAATTATCACTGTAAGTTATGTCTAAAATTAGTGATGACCCCTAGGAAAAACAAGTGGGGGTGCATGTTTGGAAATATCAAATGATAAACATGTACTTTGTCATTTATCTTGATATATCTATCTTAATTTAATGGGCCGAGATTTCATTGGTCCCGATGTTTTATGAAATTTGCCCAAGCAATTCTCGGCTTATCTTGTTTATTGCTAATTATAAACACACCCTATTGTGTTAACTCTTATAAAAGCATCATATGCATATATTACCTTCTCAGTTACTCTTCAAAAGGAAATTTAAAGTAATTCTATGGTTTCTATGCAATATAACCAAGTAAATACTATTTTTTCATAATTATAAGAATTGTTTTCAGCCTTCTGATTCTGTGTAGAATTCTGTCTGAGGGAAAGGTTTATCACAACTATTGACTCACTGCAGTTTTAGAAAACATCAAAAAAGTGCATTAGGGTACATGTTTAATGCTTGTAAATCGCTTTCTAAACAAGTCCCTTTGAAATCACTTCATTTACTCATTAGCTTTTGTGGAGCATGTAATTCATTCTTAATAGAGAGTGTGGTCGGACTGAACTCTTTTTTCTGTCCATCACAAAAGCATTCAGTGGTTAGCCAATGTAGCAACATCAGACAGCCTTTATCCTTTTAACTGTTACACCTCATTTTGACACATCTGCTGCAGGAGACATTAGAAACCAATGTGACAAAAGAATAAATTGCTCCTAATAAGCAATTACATTAATTTATTGAATTTGCTACTGAAAAAATTATTCTTTTGTCTTCAGTAATTTACCTAATTTAACAAAAGAAGTGTTTATCATTTTTCAATCAATTTTTAATAGAGTCATTCTTACAGAGGTGACAAATTCTGATCTTGATTCATTTGTCCATAGTTGCCAAATCTTTTTCTGCACTTGTCCGTATAACGGTTATACAGTAGAAATTCACTTGTCCGTATAACGGTTATACAGTAGAAATTCACTTGTCCGTATAAAGGTTATACAGTAGAAATTCACTTGTCCGTGAAGGCTTTTGGACAAGCTGGGCAATCGGGACAATTGATTTACCACCCCCGTCTTTTCTCTTCGGTGTTTTACCCCAATATCATAAAAGAAATGTTTCTTTCTTTTTTTTAATCAACTTTTTATAGCCTACAAATGCTTTTAATGCAGACCACACACAAATTCACATACAATAAAATGATTAAACTTTCTTCCAGATATTTTATATCAATCCCAATTTAAAAAGGGTTTGAAAACAATAGAAACTGATTCAAAGATTGAGAATGTTTATGATGTAAAAGGTTCTACAGCATGTGAATTGATACAACTTGAACACACTTCTACATTATTTTCACTGAAAACTTCATCCGAACCATTTGTGACCACATCTGATAGATTATGCATGCTTAATTAGGCCCAAATGCAAGAAAGAAATTTGAGACACTTAATACGGAATTAAAACCACAGCCGCTTTAGAAGTGTAGTCTTTCATAAAACCATAAAACAAGAAATACGTTTTCAAGACTTTATTAAGGTTTGACTTATTTAATCACCTTTTTTACATTTTGTGTATACGTAATTGAATTAATTCATTTACTGCAGAACTTGCTAAGTGTCTGATGCAAAGCTAAAGTATGTCCTTTATGTTTATATATGTAATATACAGGAGTTTCACTAATACTTGTAGTAGGAGGATGATTTGCAAAGGTAGGAGGAGGAAGTTGGGGGACCTCATCAGTAGATTTATCATAAAACTAAGTAAAGTTGCCGGGTTTCTGGTCAAAGTAGCCAGGGAAATCCTCGGCCCTTGATGAAACCACTAAAGGGAAATCCCCTCTGGCCCCCTCCTCCCCCATATCTTAATGAAACCAAGGAATATTTCAAAATAAACTACATAGTACTGACCCTAGGTTAACTACAGACTGACCCCATGTGGTTCCACTTAAAAAAAACACTTCATTCCATCTATCATTTTTCAAATACTACATTGAGATACTTCGAAAGACATTGTAGATGCAAAACTCAAAACGAGTTTTCATCTTTCATCATCCAACCCTTTGCTTATTGAATTTCTTTATCCTAGTAATAGGATATTATGCAAGATAATTGTTCATAAGGTGACAAAATATTTGCATAGTCTTGTCACATGAGACAGTTTATACACAAAAATAGGCTGTGAGTAAAACTATTCAAATGATTCAGCATGCAAAACTTTGTAAAAACATCACCCATTGTAATTGAAAGCTCTTGAAGAATGTGAAGTCATGCATCGTAGATATCTCACTTTAACACTTGTCATTGATTCACAAAGAGGATTTTTTGGTATGAAATAATAAGATACTCTGTTGAATGACTAATATTTACTTTCAGGTATCATTTTTGGCTCATTCTTAGATTACCCTTCCATGCATAATGTTTTTCCTTTTTACAGAATGACCTTTTAAACCTTGTGTCTTCACAAAAATGTGCATTTTTTTTATTCTTTAATTAAGTTAACTTTTTCTTGAAATGAAAATGGAAATTCCCTCAATATATCGAGGGTTCAAGCGTTTTTCTTTTCTTTTTTTATTCTTTTTATATTGGAAACCAGACAAATTGGGCAAAATCACAGTGTCTTTCTCTAAAAAAGGGTATTATTCAGGAATAACTTAATTCAAATATAAGCTTTATCGGAAATTAGGAAAAATAGTCAGTTAATTTGATTGGGAATGGGTCCATTTTACAGTAGCAAACATTTATGGAAAAGAATCACTGAGTTCAGTCCAAAGCCTTTAGTGTTACATTGAAGACTCGATATATATGTTCCCATTTTATCACAATGAATATCAAACAATATTGCAGCCTTAGACCTACACATTTCATTCCACTTTGATGGTTTGGCTTAAAAATCCTCCACTCTTTTTGCATAAAAAAAGTATCAGATTAGAATGTCAAAGTGATAATGTGTCAATGCACACCATTGTTCCCTCCAAAATTAAATTTTACAACAAAAAAAATAAAAATTCGAACCTGAGTCACCACAAGCAGTGTGCATACTGGGCATGATACCAAAAACTAACTAATATCTTAGTATCTTATAGAACTAGGTTCTTTTTAACTAGTAATTTATGTGAGAGTCTCAAATTTGCATCAAGTCATTTGCTTAAAATAAAGTTACTAACTCCAATACTGTAAACAGATTTTTTCTCTTTTCTCTAGAAATTAATTTCACTCTCAAATTTAAAGGTGCTTGTTGAAGCACTTACTATAGTCTTGCCTTGAATCCTTGAAATACTGATAATTGCGGACAACATTTGCTATTGTATTGTATCAATATACCAGTATGGTACTGGGTACGGCATCCATTACCAAGCATATTGATACTTAACAGCTACCCCTGACAAGCCATCACTCACTCTGTATTGTCACACAGAATTCTGGGTGGCCAGCCTTAAATAAAACTAATTTTAAACAACCTTCCATAATTGCAGTATCGTGATGGCTTGAGGAGACAGATACAGGTAATTGAGTACTCCGAAAAGTCCTTAACATATTCCTCCGCAATGAAATCTTTGACGGATCTAAATAGAATGAAAAGCAGACGACATTAAACGGCATGGAACAAAAAATGTCTTTTCTGCATTATGTGTAAGGGTAGAAAACATTATGACTAGAAGAAATTTGTCATCTACAGAAATTTCTTATTTGGTCATAATTGTCTCTTAACTCATTACCAAACAATAACGACTTTTGACCAGTTTGTTGCAGACAACTCTGGAAAACACTGTGGGAAAAATAGAAATTGCTCATGACCAGCAATTTCTCCTTTTCCCACAATGTTTTCTACACTTTCAGAAGATTACTATCCAATTTCATCCCATTTTGAAATGTAGTCTGCAAACTCTTTCAATTTGGGACAGTTGCAAATTTGGCGTTTGGTAAAGGGTTTAATCCTTTCCCCTTATGGGAATTTGTGACTTGACCAACAAAAACAGTAATTTAACAGCAGACGACAAAAAGCATGTGAAAATATATATATATGAGAAAATATTTATTTTCCTCCTAATATTGCATAGGAAACATTGTGACAAATGGATATACTGCCCATTAGGAACAGTTTATCCTTTTATCACAGAGGTTTCTTCTGTCGCCTGCAGCAGATGCAATAAAATGAGGTATTATGGAGTAAGGATTTTGTCTTCTGCTTCACGTTTTGTTCAAAATCCACTTCAGGTATCGGATATAAGGATGGATTGGCCTGAAGCTCTGAATCATCAAGGAAAAACTGTCTTACAACAGTATCCATATCATTCTGCAAATAACACTGTCCTAACATCTCATCTCTCAATGTAGTTCTTTTTTATTAAATATAATCCGAAATTGAAAGTGTATGTTGCACATAACCATTTAAATATCAGGGGTTCAATGCAATACTATAGCAAGTGCTTCATGTTTGCAAGTGCTTCAGGTTTATGAAGCACTTGCTATAGTATTGCATTGAGCCCTCAATATAAATTGTAACAGATATTCATTGCATGTGAACAAATCAATGTTAGAATGGGGAGAAATTCCTAGAATATAAAATCCTTTATGGTCCCCAAATAAGTTTAAAAGTTGAATGAAATGAATGTATGTACCAGTATCTGAAAAATGCTAACAACTGCTTGTAAACCAAAACAAATCTTAATATTCAAACGAGTCATTTTTAAGTATGTCTTTTAATTTTAATGTAGAAAATGCTGATCATAAACAATGTA
>OX401405.1:36153633-36432153 GCA_947846245.1 Cerastoderma edule | reverse complement strand
ACTGAAAACTTGTTGGAAATAGTGTACACTATCCCACATTTATATACTGTAAATTAGCTGCAAACAAATCAGTTGTGACATATTCATTATTATTTCAATGGACTCTACATCACATCATTACATTACTTATGCCAAACAAGTAATGATTGAAAAAGACCACAAAATCAACTGCCCATGAGAGCTGCTCCAACTAGATAGATACATCGGCCATCCATTAGTCAGTAGGGAGACCCTCATGAATATCCGAATGCCTTCATCAGGACTTGAAAAACCTGAATGCCTTCACCAGGACTTGAAAAACCTGAATGTCGTCACCAGGACTTGAAAAACCTGAATGCCTTAACCAGGACTTGAAAAACCTGAATGCCTTTACCAGGACTTGAAAAACCTGAATGCCTTCACCAGGACTTAAAAAAACCTGAATGTCGTCACCAGGACTTGAAAAACCTGAATGCCTTAACCAGGACTTGAAAAACCTGAATGCCTTTACCAGGACTTGAAAAACCTGAATGCCTTAACCACGACTTGAAAAACCTGAATGCCTTAACCAGGACTTGAAAAACCTGAATGCCTTTACCAGGACTTAAAAAACCTGAATGCCTTCACCAGGACTTGAAAAACCTGAATGCCTTCACCAGGACTTGAAAAACCTGAATGCTGTCACCAGGACTTGAAAAACCTGAATGCCGTTACCAGGACTTAAAAAACCTGAATGCCTTCACCAGGACTAAAAAAACCTGAATGCCTTCACCAGGACTTAAAAAACCTGAATGCCTTCACCAGGACTTGAAAAACCTGAATGCCGTCACCAGGACTTAAACCCATGCCAAGAGAGGGTCCATGTTCTTTCGAGTTTTTAACCACTTGGCTTCAGGACAGGTAAATAACATTTGTTTGTTCATATTTTATGCCATATCAACAATATCTCAACCATGTTATGTCTCTCCTTGATTCAGCAGTACTAGTCTAGAGGTCCAAAGTGTTTGTTACATAACAATGCAAACCTGTATGGGGTAATGGAATACAGTGATACGATGGGACAAAATGATACAGATGTCAGAAATTAGAGCATCAAGTTAGACATAGGATCTTTAATGTGAAAGAAATCTTTTCCCCCATGAACACCCCTTTTAGTTGACTATAATCTACAGGCTAAAATGTATATGATTTATAAAACAATTCATAATGAGTTAATGAAAGTTGACTTGAAGCGGGCCACTGTACTGTATTTTCACAGGTCTAATAAGAGGCATAGAAATGTCTTGGTAACATTTTTATTGCAAATCCATATCTATTTATCTTGTATTGGTTTTACACCACATCAACATTTTCTCAGCAATGTTGCAATGCCTGGCTCACAATAATGGGTGGAGAACATCCCAAACCAGACTGTCAGTAAGAACTGATAGGCAGGGTAGAACGTAATTTATCCTGTCACTAGTGCCATTTTGGGACCGATAACTAGGTACTGTATAACATTTGTGATATCCGGCACTAACCATGTAACACACACGCACGTGACGAATCATGACGTCATAAGAACGAAATGACGTCATATTTACATAATTCTCTTTTTTTTTTCTGTGTTTTATTGTTGCATCTTGTTTGTTTGAAATACATAAAGGTAACAGGATAAATAGAATAGAAAGTTGGTGTCTGAATGGGAAAAGTTATCGGGCTTGGCCTCGGAATATTAACTGTTTCGCGTTCGGCTCACCTAAGCCTTACCCGATAACATTTCCGATTCCCGACACCAACCATCTATTCTCTATTTGTATTCCTTTATACAGTCAACCAGAACCAAGAAACTACCGCTCATGAAAATTTACATGCCACCACTGGGATTTCAATCCAGGTGGAAAGAGGGCCATGTGATTTCAAGTTTTGTACTCTAACCACCCCTGGAGGCCCCTCCTAACCTCTTATTATGCTGACTGATTTTCTAAAAACAGATTTTTGTATCGTCTGCTTTCCAAAACCCTAAATATCTGCTTTATTTTGATGAAGAAAGATAGTCAGAGTAGTAAACAGGTTAGATCACAGGTCAGCCGCCAATTTTCTTGGCTGCTGGCCTGGAACTAACATGTTTTCATAAGCATAAAGTTGGATCCAGCACTATAAGGGTTAACCTCTTATTGATGGTACTCAATAGAAACCACTTGATAAAATGATTCTAATGACTACCCACAAAATGTGCTTTGCCTTAATGTTTTCAAATACTGCATTGAAAAGACCCCGGGGATGAACTTGGGCTATTTCTTTCAATTTGGACCAGTCACAAAATCCAAAATGTTACAGAATGCAATATTTACAAAATGTATAATAGAATAAACCATGAATTCATGACAAATAAATGAAACCTTGAATATCTTACTATAAATAAATACCTTGCTAGTCAATACAGAATGAATAATTACCTTTTTTTGTTTCACTGCTTCTAAAAGTCACCTGCAATTAATAACATTAAAAGAAATCCCTTCAGGAAAGAAAAGGTAAAATTTGTTCAATATAAAAAAAACAACCTCAAACAGCATTATGTTTTTGGTTGTCTAATTTCTCTGAAACATGATACAAATGGTAAACAGTATGTGTGTCTGTAGGCCACTTTCAAATGGCAACTGTTTGCAAACATTGTTCAGATCTAAGGGATCTCACTGTCGGATAGCACTACAAGTCCTAGAGTGCTAAACAAGCAGTCATTATTCTTCTCGTCTAACTGCACTTACCTACTATATCAAAGAGATTGTTGAGCAAATGAAATATTAAAACATGACAACGCGATCCTTTGATAACTGGTGGAAACGTCTTCAAGCCTTTATGCGGTCAAGCCTTCAAGTGACTCTTGTGCTTCATCAAATGCATAACAATGGGTTTTATTCCCTACATCAAACGGTTTAAATTTCAAGGGACACAACCAGATTCGGGAGATAAAACGGAAAGTTGAAATAAATTGAATAACGCCGCATGAAGAATGCAGTAGTCTGGCCTTATATACACTAACCCCTTTGCTTAATCCATTTCTCTCATTTGGAAATTTATGACTGTTTCAAATTGAAAGATAAAGCAGACGTCAATTAAAAAGTATGAAAAAGTAATACATTTCCTTTTATTGTAATTATTCACAAAGAATTGAGGCACAATAGAGAAGTTGCTCTTCACAAGCAATATTTCTCTATTATGTCACAATGCTTTTTTAAGTACTTTGCTACAGTCACCTTAAAATGGGTGTATATAATGGGTTTATAAAAGGGTGCCAAGACGTATGCAACTATGCATAAAACTCCATTAATAAAGTCTTAAGTTAAATATTTCTAACTTCTTCATTACTATAATGATTATCATCATTTCATATTTCTCTATTTTAAAGTCCCAGCAGCAAAACACATACTCAGCCTTTTCCTATTCCAAATAATTTTTAGGAATATTACATCAAAGCTCATATTCAAAACGATAAAATATTTTCTTTTCCTGTTACAAATAATCGTAGAAATATTACAAAGCTGATATTCAAAACAACAAAATACTTTCATTCAATTCAAAACTGATTCACCTTTCCCTTATATATATTCACTAACACATTCAGATCAGTCACATTCAGAAGCCATTGTGATAAAAATGAACAAGTGCTTTATTGTCTGCAGCAAAACCATTTAACCCTTTCCCAAACACCAAATATTTTACTGTCCCAAATTGAAAGAGTTTCCAGACAACATTTCAAAATGTGATGAAATTGAAAAATAATCTTCTGAGAAGGTAGAAAACTTTGTGGGAAAAGGAGTCTGCAGCAAACTGGTCAAATGTTGTTATTGTTTGGTAATGGGTTAAGCATTTTTGTGCGAGCGAGTGATCTTTGCAGTACTTCAGCACCAGTTATAACACACCTGCGATAGATGACCTCTACAAAAACATCTTGTGACGTTTTTCTTTGATGTTTTATTTCAGAACAATCCATCATAGTACCATGAAATGGTTTACCATATTTTGAGAAATGAAAGCAACAGATATCTTTTAAGTATCTAGAATAAAGAGCAATGACTTGTGAACTTTTCTCATAAACTGAACCAATCGGAACTACTCGGGTATTTCCGTTAGCTGTGAAATACACCTCGGATATAAGTGTAGGGTTACAATTTTTCGGGTAAATCGGCATCCGCCGATGAACACCTTTTCTAAGCGTGCATGTTAAGTAGTTCAATGTGTATGGAAGTGTTGGACATCCTTTTTAATCACTTTTGATCAGTAACTCATACCAAATGGCGAACGTGTTGTTGTGACATGTATACTTGTTTCCTTAATCAAATTTAACGACTTTTAGGATTTTACATTCAAGATCTATTTTTAGAAATGAAAGAAAGTGACGTCATTCTCGCGGGAAACAATATGGCGTCATCCCTTTTATTTCAGAGGTGTTTTCTATTGGATAAACCCGATGTGTTCAGATTGAAACTGAACACTAGGAACTTCTTTCAAGCAGACAGCAATATAAACCATGATAAAAAGAAAATTCAATATCCAAGTATTTTACAGCTTAAAATTTAATGTAGTTAGTCTTTTTTCTATCAAACTTGCTAAAGAATCCCCGAGAAAATCCTTGATTGATTTTGCAACATTAAAAAATTTGCAATAAAATAACAATCACCCTTCATAATTAATATCTTAAGTTTAAATGGAGATAAACAAGGGGTCAATTTTTCAGTTGTGTAACTGCTTTCCTTGACACACCCGTTCTAGGCTTGGGCTACGAAGTGCAAAAAGACACTCTAAAGAAACATGAGGTACCACTGAGGCTCAAACCAAGGGACCCCAAGAGTTCTAAGACCATCACCTTCACCACTGGGCCATACAGAAACCCAATTATTGCCATCTATGGATGATACTTTTAACCCTTATAGTGCCGGAACCACATTAATCCTTATGCAAACAGGTTAGATCAAGGCCAGTCGCCAATTTACTGTGATCTAACCCGCTTGCTACTCTGAGTATCTTTCCTCATTAAAATCTAGCAGATATTTATGGTTTTGGAAAGCAGATGACACAAAAATCTTTTTCAGAAAACTACCCAGCATTCTTATGGTTAAATTTGTTCAAGCTTAAATTCTGATATGAAGGAAAGGTCTTCAACACATTTCATTTCACTTGGCCATCCATCAAATTATACATCCTGGGATTCAATTAGAGGCTCAAATTTCACAACCCACAACATCCTAGACAGTTTAAACAAGGATTTGAATTATTCAAATAATGTGCTAGGTAGTGTAGCAGGTGAAATAATCACTTACTAAATTACCTCTATTCATTAATCTTTTCCTTGTGACTCTTTCTCGGGTTAGCTTCGCACCCCTATGTGTAAAACACTATGATGACATGTAGACTGTTTAAATAAAAAATTGTTTTCTCATCCTTATGATTTTATGTGTCTTCTTACAAAAATAAGATAAGAAATCATTCAGCATTATCTACATCAAATTCCTTATACTTTGTTTTTTAATTCCCACAAAGTCAATTTCCTGAGTTAGTGAAAAGGGATACATGAAAAATTATAGAAATATTTGTAGCAACTTGCGAACATCTTTTCGGTCACCTGATTATTCACACACATGCGATTTACCACTCAGTGGTAATACATGGGAAGTGTATACGCTGGTACCAAAACTGAAACCAAGACACTGTCAACCTTTCTTGCTTTAATTTCGGACGATTACCTCGGAGTAAAATATTTTAGACGTCATTTAAGCTTGAGGAATGGGACAATTGGACAATCTATCACTTTAAACAGCAAGAGTGAAGTCCTTCTCTTTTGTGAGGAATTGCTACAGTCTTCTTTTGAACCCTTGAACAGTGGCTCTCCTTATGATAGTGGTTTATAATGAGATTTGCACCTTTTAAATGTACCAAGAAATGTGTAGCATTAAGAATGCACAACTAGGATAAACAAACATCAATAAAACTTTCAAATTATTAATTGAACACCTGAGCAGAGGACAATCATATTACACTTGACAAAACATGTACATTTCCAATTTTTGGTTGAAACTTTTGTGACAAAACAGTAACTTATTTGTAACAAGCATCAATTTCTTTTGTCATAGCTGTCCTATGTGTCTTCAGTGAGAAATGCATCAAAGTGGGTTTCATAATGGAGTAATAACTAAATAAGATAACAAAGGTCTCATTTTTTCTTCTGTAGAACACTTCTAACTGCTCTTGAAGGTCCACTTTAATATTCTTTCCTTTTCTAAACCTTATCTGTATTACAGGTAACTGCTCTGTACATTATCAATCTTTTTATCGCATATGTAGCTTATCGCCGTGTCAACAATTTTTCTGTTATGTAACAGCTTTCCAGGATCCACCAGTCCTAGGCTAGGGCTCTGAAGTGACTTACCAAGATCCCTGACTTCTAAGACCGCCACCTGAACCACTGGGCCATGCAGAAGCCATGAACATAATCATTGTGAGCAAAATAGAAATTGGTTAGAAGGGCTAAACATTCACTCAAGTCAAAATGTTCAATTAACAATACGAATACATTACAATCTAATAACAACATCAATTGCCAATAGAAAGCCTGTTAAAAATTGGGATAAATAAAAACTTATCTAACCGTGAAAAAAGTTAAAATGACAAATCCTTGAATTATGTACACGCGAAAAGGCAAAAACAACACAAGAGGAGTCATATTACATTGAGTACGAGTGACAGATTTCACTGGCAGATCAAACGATATTTTCGTAGGCGATAAGCACTCAGTATGACCCGGTCTCACCTGGCACGGAGGCAATCACGATTACATATATCACTGCAATTCAAGGCAGCGAGAATTCTGTGCAGAAATTCGAAGGTTATTATCTTTTATTTATATAGAAAAAGCGTTTCACATTAATATGACAGACATTGCTATAATAATTGCCTGAGAATTAGCTTTCACTTATAATTGCTTCTTTTATCACTATGATTTAATTTTTGATGAATATTCACAATGATTTCATTTTTGATGACTTACTTAATCATTTCTGGTAATGGATAATTGGCTACATCATTCTCTGGCTTTCCAGAAACAAATAAGATTTTAGTTAAAACTAACAAATTCATTTTACTTTGAGTGTAATACAAGTTCTAACGAATGATATTCATCATAAATGATTATTCTTTTTGGATACTTAACCAGTGAAGTTAAACCTCATCATTGGGCTAGTCCCGGCATAAACCCCTCGACCCCCGTGGAGATTGAACTCTGGACCCATGGTACCAGGAGCAAACCCTCTACCACTGCAACATCGTCACGAACTTCAAAAGTAATTTTACAGCAGACACCATAATGTCAAAAGGGTAAAGTTTACTTTCAAGACTACCCTAAAACCAAGGTTGACAACTCCTCAAGAGACAATAAACCAGCTGAGAAATGAGAGGGGGGTCCCTATGTTTGGTTTCACCCCCTCGAGTTAGAAACGGAAGGACTGATCATTATACCACACAACCATATTGTATTACCCCCTTAAAAAAGGCGAAAAACTTCAAAATTATTCTGGATTACTTTTCACTGCTTTTTTGCCCTTTAGGCCAGCTTTGTTGATTGTATTTTTTCATATTAATGAGGATGCAGAAATCCCCAAGCCCCCGGCTTTTAATGAAACCTCTGTCACTTTTTTGTTTCCAGACAAGTTCAATTCAAATGGAACAGTTTTAATTTCAAGCGTTAACTCCATCCAAACCCAAGGCTTATGTTGAATTTAGATTTGATAAGGGATGATTTTTACAAGATTTTGAACAATGCATGCCTAACCTTTCACTTCATTCAAGCTAAAATTAAGAGCCTTTAAAATGCAAAAGTCTGCGTTTTCAAACTTTTATAACAGACTCTTATATCTAACTGTGAGGCAAAATAGGAACTTGCTCACCATTATTAATCAATCACCCAAACATTGACTGCTCATAGAGTCCTTTTGATAAACCTGCAGCAGATTGTACAAATTATCGTAGTGGACAAAATTATCTGTAATAAACATTTTATCCTTTTGTCATAATAGTTTCCAACCAACCAACTAACCAGCCAATATCAAAAACCAAAATGTCCTTTTCCACTCAGAGAAGAAATAATATTTTCTGTATCCAATTAAAATCAGACACATTACGAGGGTTCAGTGTAATACTATAGTAAGTGCTTCATGTTTATGAAGCACTTACTCTAGTCTTGCAATAAACCCTTGAAATTTATCCTTTTAAGGGTTGATCAATTATGCAGTTTATCAAGGACACATTTTGACACCAGGTACAGTCGATCTGCATTGAAACCAAACAAATACAACATTTTCTTTAATCTGCCTTAATTAAAATGAATAAAACATATCTGAACATATCATTTTAGCTGTAAGCCCGTTTTGTTTCTTCAGTAACATGTCATGCAGTCTGGATCAACTGTTCAAGTTAGCTTAACCCTTTACCAAACGCCAAATTTTCGACTATCCCAAATAGAAAAAGGATGCAGACGACATTTCAAAGTGTGATTGAGTTTGAAAATAATTCTCTGATAGGGCAGAAAACATTGTTGGGAAAGGAAAAATTGCTTGTTTCAAGCAATTTCTCCTTTCCCCACAATGTTTTCCAAAGCTGTCTGCAACACAGTGGTTAAATGGCGTTATTGTTTGGTAATGGGTTAACTTCAGGGACCCTTCACCAAGACGAGTTTCCGCATGACGCCCAAACGTTTCACCTGAAGATTAAGTGTCCATTGATGGGCGAGTATCAACTTTGCATTATGGGTAATCATTTTCTGATTAAGGGGTTTCTTGACTGTGAATTGCTCCCGATTGAGATGTAAAGATGACGGACAGATCAAAAGCACTGTGTTGGCATATCAGGGGAGAACATTCACTCTAGAAACAACTTCAAAGTTGATGGTAATGCTACCTTTCAGAAAGCCAGTGACGGTCGGCTTATCAATGTGACATTAGCGCGTTACCCCATAACAGAGTTTTCGGGATGTGTCAGAATATAGAATGCATGGATGCATTTACGACAAGCATGATAGGGACAAAAAATGAAAAAAAAAATCTTTTTTAAATTAAGTTGAATTAATTAATTTTATTCAATAGACAAAAACATTTATGACAAGAAATTTTCTTCTGTAGCAAAGTTATGAAACACTATCTGTTTGAAAGCAAGAAAAATCAAATAGGCATATTATCAATTGAAATGGTTTTCGTCTCCTTAATTGGTGAAAAGCACAGTTTGAAAAAGAACTCAAAACCACCATTCCATAAATCATCTCCTAAGATTGAAAAAAAAAAAAAAAAAAAAAAATTAAGGCAGATCAAATAGGTCTTAATCAGGTAAAGTGTCAAATATTTTAAAATTGCCAGATGAAATACATTTTTGAAATTATTTATGAGAAGTAAATCTGGCTTTTCCAGTCCTCACGTGCCATTAAGTTTGTAAAGATTGAGGCTAAATACCTTACAAAGGGAAACAGGTTCAAGTCCAACAGAAGGTTAAACCGGTTCATAGTGAAAATCTTTGAACTTATGATGCAGGACATTTTATTTTGACTGTTTTAACATCTTGACACTACAAATTACTTGCAACTACCTGTGAATTCATCCACATGATAGTTTATAGAGATATTTTCTGTAAATTTGTAATGATAATACTATGTACAATATTGAATAAATGGGTTGTTCAATGACAACTGAAAAAAACGAAAAGAAAACCTATGAATTACCCCTTTTCCCATTACAACTCATTTTGGCACATTTCGATGCAGAGGATTTTTACTAAAACTGTGAGAAAAGTATTATGTATCTTGTTTTATGAGGCAAGGATCCTTTTGTTACAAAAGTTTCTTGTGATAATTGGTTGTAAAGAGTGTATCGGACACATGCATTCAGTTTATAAATGACATTCAATTTATTAAACTTTGTCGTACTTTAAAATTATTGTCTGCCTGTGCTTTCAAATTGAATCAGTGACAAAATACTATTTGACGGAAGATAGAAACTTTTTCGATAGTTGATTGAAAGGTGTATAGGACACATGAATTCAGTTGATAATTAACATTCAATGTATTAAACTTTGTTGTACATTAAAAAGTGTCATTTGCCTGTGCTTTCAAATAGAATCAGTAGCAAAATTATATTAAAATTTTGACGGAAGGTAGGAACTATTTCGATAACTGGTTGTAAAGTGTATAGGCTACATGCATTTAGTTCATAATTGACATTCACTGTATTAAACTTGGTTGTACTTTAAAATTGTCATCTGCCTGGTTTTTTTTTTAAATTTGATCAGTCACAAATTCTACATGAAGGAAGGTAGCAATTGTAAGTGATAATGGGTTGTAAAGTGGATAGGACACATACATAAATGGTAAATATTGGTGAGATCAATGGCAAGATGGAACTAATATCAGCGGATTAGGCGAAATTAATGCTAAATGTTTTCTTATCAAAAACTGACTATCCCAATTTTCCGACCATAATCCCCCGATTATGTCACATCCCTATCCCATCAATGGGCGGCCATTATTCCATGTAAATCGGGGTTTGCCTCAAAAGCATCCATCAATTTTCACCCTTTCCCCCGACATTCCATATAATATGATGTTATAATCTGAACAATTCTTCAAAATGAAATGATAGAAAAAGCCAAAAAAATATTCTTTATGTATATATTTTTAAAAATTCCATTTTTTGTCCTTGCTGCTTGGATTGCGTTACATAAGGAAATGTCAGAACTTACTGTCTATTTTATTTCAAAGAAATTATATGTGTCTTCCCTTCTCTTCTAAACATCATTAAAAGCAATTATCTCATAAGCTTTCTATCAATCAATTTGATGTAATCAAATATTCACATGTAGCAATGGTCTTCTATAATAAACCACTGTGACAAAAGGAGAAATTGCTCATGATGAGCAATTTCTCCTATTGTCACAGTGGGCTATACTGAATATCACAAACAAACAAAAAATGAAAATCTATACACTTAAACCCTTTAACAAACCCCAAGTTTTCCACTGTCCCAAATTGAAAGAGTTTGCAGATGGCATTTCAAAATTTGATGAAATTGAAAAATAGATTGGCTAGAAAAAGCGCAATTTCTCTTTTCCCCACAATGTTTTCGAGAGTCGTCTGCAACAAAGTTGTAAAATGTCGTAATTGTTTGGTTATGGGTTAAAGAAGTTAAAGGTTCGAATCTGTGCAGGGGTAAAGAGGGGAAGAAAAAGTAAGAGATAACAGAGTACAGGGAACCGAAAGTCTTGTGGCCCAGTGTGAACAAGCTAATCCCCCTATCAGAGTTCTTTTTTCAAACCAACAAATCCCATAATGCAGTGCTATCAGTTCGCGGGTAAAAGGAATTATTCTGGCCGAATGATGTCATGTGACTGTACTAATTACCTGCCAGTGCCCGTCAAACAGGGTGGACTATCCTAGCTTACCCAAAGAGATTACCGACGACACAAATATGGTGAAAATGCGGCGATGATTAACAAATCTCGGGGAAGCAATTCAGCCCCTTAGACATATAAACTAATTATCGGCGAATTAACCCAAACAAGCCACTGATGAGTCCTCGTGAATCCGCTGAATTTTACGCAGATGTAGTAATTACAGCTAGGAAAATAGAACAAACAAAACTAAACTTGTCACATGCTGAAATGATTAATTGCCATTTCATTGGACGGAGGGATATAAATTTAGCCAATCAGATTGCCCTGATGGCTTTTCCACGGCTGATCCACTTTATTGTAAAGTGGGGAAAGGTAATTCAATAAAAGGACGGACAGACGGTGCACTCCACACGGGGCTGGGATAATCAACACTCGAGTAAATTGTCGTTGCATTGTGGGTAAATTGATATTGTCAATCACCAAGGAGACACTCCAAGGCTCCTCCTCCCTACAATACCCAGCATGCTCTCTTTTCTATATGGACACTCACAAAGTTAACACATACCCTCATGTGGGTGTTTGTGACTGACCCAAACTGAAAAGATCAACAGAAAACAAAAGGAATGTATGAAGCAAAGGATTTCTTTGGGTAGAAACCAATTGCTTCTTCTGTCACAATAATTTCTTGAGTGTTATGACTAACCGATATTGAGAGGATTAGCAGACAACAATTACAATAACTAACGAAATGATTGTGACAAAAGAAGAAATTGTTTTCTGAACCAATTTGCCAAAGAAATCCTGTGGTAAGTCTGGTTATTTAGCAAGCAAATCTGTCTTTTGTATCAACCTTTTCCTGAATTGTCTGACTTAGGTCTCTTAAAATGTGAAAATCAGATGGCAAATGAGTACAAAAAGCTATCTTTTTTGGCAAAAAAACAATCTCACTTTTAAAGCACTTCCTTTCACATCTTGACTAAGTAACAAATCTTTCATAAGCAATTAAAATTCTATGACAAGAGAAATCAATTTGCTGTTTTTTTGTTTTGTTTTTTCTTCAAAATCTTTCAAATAAAATATTACACTGAAGAAAAGCCTACCACAGGTAAATCCACATATCATTTTAAAGATTCAACATACATTATCAGTGACTTTTTTTCTAAATTAAATCAATAGGTTTTTTTTACCCAAACTTAAAAACCAATGGGTTTTTCTACAGAAAAATGATTAAAACGAATGAAAGTAATGAGTTTTTTGGAAATTTTATGAGATTTTTTGGGCCAAAAATTATCACTGCATTATGGGGAAATACAGCTGATGCCATGAGAAATAACAAATAGATGATTTCTATGCAACACACAAGTTCTACAATTTTCATAGTTCTAACAAAAAACTTCTCATTCATAACAAAGATATTGTTATAGATCAAAAAAAGGGGGTCACGTTATTTCAAGTTTTGTACTCTAGGCCACAGAGGCCCCTGTTGCTAGTCTTCTGTTACATGTGTTATAAAATGAGGAAACTATCGTACTATCATGGTGAAAGGGGTTTAATATTCCTGGTTATTGAAATTTTTACCTCAAATCTTGCAGTAGTGCCTGTATCCATTCCTGGTGATTCCTTGCCCTTTCGACATGATGGGGATGGCAAATTCTGAAAGCAAGCAAATCAACAAGCAATCAGTTTAATGCTCACATCTCTTTTTAATGTTTTGATCATATCATATTCAAGAACTCTTTCTTTCCCTGTTTTCAGTCATTTGAAACTACTTAAAAAGCAAAACAAACAGAAAAGAAAATGTAATACTACTCTTAAGTTTAACACACTGTTTGTCATCATCTCTTCCATCAAGTTTTCTTATTTGTCATAATGCCTTAAACATGTCTCATGTCTGTTGCAAAGGCATTTCATGTTGTCTTTGTGGTCTATGTTATGATACAAATAGTTATGGTTAAGACCATTGTATATCCAGAACGAGCGAAGTCATCTGACAAAAAAATGTTTCAAAATGGCAGATTATGGGTATTCTACCTTCATGGCGATCAAGTTTATTGGATTAATGAAAAAGATATGAAACTGAATTAAAAATCAGTTGAAAGATATTTCTCTGGCAGGATAGTAAATAAGCAACTTCTCTTTATGACATCCTTTGATAGTTCCATGAGACCAAAAATCTCCATAAGGGATCAGCCACAAGTATAAAAGAAAACGACCAAAAATGATCAAGTTTACATCATGAGTATATTGCAAGATAAAAGGATTTTTTTATTTGTTTATATTAGTTTTACATTGTGTCAAAATGATTTCAGTTTATGTTGCAATGCCCGACTCTAAATGATGGAGGAAGACTCCATACACAACTGCCCATAAGGGCTGGTCAAGCCAGGTAGAACCATCTGCATTCTGTATGTCAGTCGGAAGATTACTTCTCATGAAAATCCACACCCCTAACCATGTGATTTCAAGTTCTGTACTCTAACCACTAGGCCACAGAAATATACACATGTACATCATGAGACTGTGTTGCTTGATATAAGGATTAATACAAACCATCCCAAAGGGTGGTCAAAAGGGATCCAATTTTCTTTCGTTTCACACATTTCTGAGTTTATTACAAGATAAAGGGATTAAGATTGAGCTGCCCCAAAGAGAAGCCAAATTTGACACAGTTTTCTTTTGTTTCACCTATATCAGATCTTCATCCTTTCCAAGTTCATGTATACTTGCAGGTTTATAATGATTTCTCCCTAGAAAAATAGTACTTTCAATCATATTCAATAACTTGATGTTTTAACTCTAGATCATAGCAAGTGCTTTACTAATTTGAAGCACTAACTATACAGGGCTTTTCTGTGTGTGTGTGTTTTTGTTTTTTTTCATAAAATAGAGGCCTTTAAAAGCCACCTTCCCATATAGATTTTTTTTTGTAAAATCACTGTTCCCCCCTCCCCCCACAAAAAAAAAAATTCACACCAGATTCAGTAATTTCAGCAATAAAACTTCCTAATTTCAACAGGCCTAGGCCACTTAAATTCCCAATTCAGGGAAAAAGCATTGCTTAAGACTAGCGGGAACCCTAAATTTGTCGTCTGCTGCTGATTTCAGTTTGGGCCAGTTACAAAATCCTTTATGAAGGAATGGGTTAATCCATGTCAAACATCAATGTCCATCCATGTAGGGTTCCACTGATCCGTCCACTACAAAAATGTGAGGCCAAGTTGAAGTGGGAGTAAACAAGATGATGGACACTCGGGGCAGGTTCACTGTTTCAATTTGTTTACTTTCCTGACAATACGGCAAATCCCCCAAGTCATTCCCTGGTCACTATACCTGCCTGCAAACATTTCATTTAGCCATTACTAAGAGGCCTGCCTGCCTTCTTGTCCTAGGGGTTAGAGAACTTAACTTGAACTCACTAAGGCGCTTCTATGCATTGGTAAAAATCACAGTACCCACAACTTTGCGGTGAAAAGTGCTTGTTCAGATAAGAAAATTTGAAAGTCAAAATAAAATGCCGTTGAAACAATAAAGTTTATGTATTGTTGTTATTAACAAATAAAAGAAGCTGTTAAAAGCATAGTCTATTCAGGAAGCATCAATTTATCTAAGTATGTACAGATTATTTGCAATAGATCTCAAAAGCATTGTCAAGCATTTGGATTAGAAATACTATTGAATCCGTCAATATGCATTTGAATCTTAAGTACATTGTACTATATACAGATTGGCCAAGTTTCTATTTCATCTAATACAGGCGTTTGTATTATCAAATGAAAAAGGTTAGACAACATAAGAAAATGACAAGAAATGTTTTAGACAAAGACGTTTCTCTAATATATTGTGACAAAAGGATTTATTGCTCATTGGGAACAGTTTATCCATCTTTCACAGTTGTTCAATTACAGCAGATGCATTGAAGAAAAGGTATCATACAGAGGGGCTTAACTTTTTTATCATTTAGAACATAAAAATCTAATAGGATTATGAAACAACAATTCCAAACGTTTATTTAAATAGCACTCCACCAGAAAGATAAAATGCCTCAAATTACGCTTTTTTTCACTCGTAGGGGAGAAGTCATTATTATCCGTAATGTGTTTAGAAAACTTTAATTAATACCTTTGACAAACAAACTGCATGTAATAATAAAATGTATTGATATTTGATTTGCATTTTGTTTAATGTTAAAAAAAACCCCATATTTATTGCTGCCTCAGGCAGGTGATAGCTTCCTCACTTTGTTTTGTTTTAATTGGCGTTTAAACAATTTTTCAGTTATATTACAATGAGGCCCTCAATGTGGTTGGAGGAAAACCCCCTACTTTTTATTTCTTCAATATTTTATATAATTATAGTGTTTAACAACATGTCAACAACTTTTTAATTATATTACGGTTTTCCTGGATGGACCAGTACTAGGCTGTGGCTCTAAAGTGACTTGCCAAAGGCCACTCCACAACACCAAGTTCTTAGTCCGCAACCTTAACAACTAAGCGATGCAGGACCCTAAGACTCCCTACTAAACAGCTTATAAAAGCTGCTCAGGGTCTTCCCCAGGATTTTTTTCAGGCGCTGGGGAGGATGGTGGAGGGTCAAGGGAGGGGGTCATCCCCCTCCCTTTTCGATTTTTTTTATATATGTGTACCAAAATGGTGAGTTTTAAGGTATGTTGTGAAAATAAAAGACAAAAGAAAGTGTCTCATAATATATTTAAATCAACACATTTGCTAGACAAAAAAAATGAGTGATAGTCTACAAAATTAAATTTTCAAAACTCCATATACAGTACTTCAATGTGCATTTCTATTTTGAATACTCTACTTCTCATTGGTTTTGCTTTGAACCATTCATCCTGAGCTTTTTTAAATTGGAAATTCTGTAAGTCTAGAGGACATGCATGCTGAATCCCTTTAACAGTCTGAAATGAAAATGTGAACCTCTATCATTATTATCTTTCAGACACATCTTGAATCAGAAGTATATAGAAGTGTTGAGCAACATCCCATTTAAACAAAATATGTCCAATTGGTGTCACAGCCTCCCCCTCACATTTAATAGATTTATTCAAGGACATGTATCCATCTGGTCAATATGGAGTACCAATGTGATTCTCATAGCAAAGAGCGTATGGGCTCTCGAGAACCATTGTCCCCATTCAGCATAGATCTTTGTTGACATATAAATTAAATCACAAACATGATTTATTATTTATCGTATTCTTCATGTCAGAGTACTGTGAAGGTTGCAAGAAGACTACATCAAAATGAATAGTGTTTTCATAGGTGCAAAGCAAAACAAAATTATGAAAAACTAGATCAATCATAGAAGCATCCAACTATTTTACAAAATTAAGAATGTTTCCATGACAAGCTAGATGTTTTCCTTCGTTAAAGTTTATAACAAACTTTTTTCTGACATCCTGTGTTACTTCATGTCAGTTGTTAATTCTAAAGAACCATAACACCATACTACATGTATATTATTTAAGTATTGAGTATTGCAGCCAGTTTTTATCCTTTATCGAATATCATCTGATGGCTTGCAAGTGAAAATTCTCCATCAGTACTATTATTACAGCCTTACTTAAACAGAAATGTTCTTTTTAAACAACTCACACAAATCCATAAGTGGCATGCAACTAATGGTTTGAGTGAGTTTTCTTCATCAACCAGTGAAGATTCCTGAAGGCAGCCATACGGCTTGGAGGATCAAGCTTATTTGAACTTTGATACAGGATTCCTATGTCTGGAGGCTGGTCAAAGTCTTTTTGCTTCTTTGTGCTTGCGTCTTTTCATGTCAGGTAACATAGTCATGACTAGCCAAATACATAGCAATCTGCATGTCTACCCGAAATGCCTTTTACAATGGGGCATCACTAGGAATTTGTTAAATTATTTCTCACTAGTCTATTCATTAAAAAAAGACAAGTTCATAGATAATCATGGTGTCACAAATTATTATTTTGTATGCAACATTTGACTCTCTGTCAACAGTATTTTATGTATTGTATACGGGTTTCCTGGGATTCACAGTACGAGACTAGGGCTCTGTCATGTCTTGCCTGAAGGATCAAACCAAAACTCCAAGTTACAATTCCTTCACCTTAACCACTTGGAGGTTTGTTCATTGTTTAACAAAGTGAACATGACTATAGCTGCAGTGTCAATACCTGTAGACATTTTTGCATACAAGAGGCACTTAACACAAAGTCCTCATATTATAAAATTGTTCGTAAGAAATTCCCGAAATGAGGAGCTTGCTCAGGTTCACTTGGTGTATTTGTCACATTGAGCTCAACAAGTATTTTGACGTTTGAAAAATTACGTTATGCCTGAGCCCACCAGATGATCATTTCATCTCAGCAGTTTATGTATACAGATACTACAAAACCGGTTTTGGGCATATTTATAGTGAAACTAAGTTGCCGAGGAACTGAATTTTATAACTTACTCGGTCAAAATAATTCAATGTGAAGAAAGATATTGCCGGATGCAAAACTTTCTCAATATTTCCCGATCACGTCATATTAGTTTGTCTAATAACTTACCATGACAAACCAAGGAAATCGGCGATGTGGAGATGGATGTCTGAATCAGGTGTTTTTACATAAAACTCCCGTCTATAGTATCATAGAAAGTGACAGAAGCAATGTCAATTAAGTAAAGTCTATTTCTCACTCCAAGTGCGATCTTTTAACACGCATCACAGATCTTTCCTTTTAGGACAAAGCACGTGCCATAACGCCAATACACACGCTCATGTCTGTACCTATGACGACGTCGCATAAACCGAGTGTGTAAACGCCTATCGACTTTTTTATCAGCTGTTAGTTACTACTTTATAGACTGGCGGTTTATCTAGAATATACTGCCATTGACGTTGACTCCATTTGGGGTCAATTTAAAGCGCTGCGGACACATTTAGAGCGCCGCGGGAGTCAGCTAAGGGGCCGCGGGAGTGCTTATTTTGAAAGTCAAGCGCAGCGGAGCCGCGGCGCTTTACGGGGCTGGGGAAGACCCTGCTGCTCAAGCAAACGCACATCACCAAATTAAATCAGAATTATTTAAATAAATTATAACTTGTGTGTCTTCAAACTGCCACAAAATACGTCCATTGAAAAGAACAGTCTTTCAATCCCACCATACAAAGCTTCAATGCAAGACTACACAAAAGTGAAAGACATGTTTAACCCATTACCAAACAATAACGACATTTGACCAGTTTGTTGCAGACAACTCTGGAAAACATTATGAAAAAGGAGAAATTGCTCTTAACGAGCAATTTCTCCTTTTTTCACAATGTTTTCTGCCCTATCAGAAGATTAATTTTCAATTTCATCACATTTTGAAATGTTGTCTGCAAACTCTTTCAATTTGGGACAATTGGAAAACTTGGCGTTTGGTAAAGGATTATGTCTTGCATCAAAACCTCTCTATGTTCCTTTGTAAATTTGATTATTCATAACATTCACAACAGATTAATCATGGAAATCTGATAATCTTATTTGGTAAAAGGTATTTAATTAACACCTCCAGGTACCAAAATATGCAATTATTGGGTGTGAAAAGTGAATGCTTTGATTATCAATGCGCTTCACTTCATACATTTTCAAAGTTTTACGACAACAATCTGTAGCTTTAAAGACCAGGGGCCTGTCTCGCAAAGATTTGTAACTTTAAATGTACAACTACAAAATAGTTGTAACCCTTGAATCTTAAAAAGTAATTTTGCTTTTGTGAATGAAAAAGAGACATAAGTTTAAAAGTACACTAAATATTTCACAGGTAGGACTAATGTTCCATTTACGTTGAGTTGTCTTCCTTCTGAGGTTCTCTTTTCCTCTTTGTATTAACGTATGTGAGAAAGCCCATGACACAAACCTTTGCAAGAAAAACCAAAGATAAGCATTTTGCAGACAGAGGATTATTAACAGCAAACCAAAGAGCAAAGTTGGCAGTTAACTATTCTCGGTCTAAAAACTGACATCTGGAACTTACTGTTTAGATGCAACTCTATCACCATTTACCTGAGTGCAATGGAGGGAAGCTATTTGTTTTTGGCTTTGGTATGGCTTTGTAGGCATTTCAAACCATTCTGTTTATTTATTATGTTTTTACATTGAAAAAATATGAAAGCCTAGTATTGACGTAAAGTCAAAATTCTTCATTTTTAAGACAAAAGGAGAAATTGAACAAAATGAACATTTTCTTCTTCTCTAGCAATGCTTTCAGTTTGTTTATATGGGGTTTAGCGCCATGGCAACAGTACAATGTATTACAGTTATACTATTGAATTTCTGGAACTCACTAGTACTAGACAGGGCTCTGCAGTGTCATGCCCAAGGTAACTCTGGTGGAAAAATCCAGCGCCACTTAAGAGGATTGAACCCCATACCACAAGACACACCTTAACCACTAGGCCAAGCCGGACCTAAATGTTTTCAAAAGTTCTAACCCTTTCCCAAACAACAAATTTTCGACTGTCCCAAATTGAAAGAGTTTGCAGACGACATTTCAAAAAGTGATGAAACTGGAAAATAATCTGATAGGGCAGAAAACATTGTGGGAAAAGAAAAAATTGCTCATTACGAGTAATTTCTCCTTTTCCCACAATGTTTTCTTAAGTTGTCTACAACAAAGTGGTCAAATGTCGTTATTGTTTGGGAAAGGGTTAAAAAACAAAGGTATCAAACGTAGCGGGAGGAAAATTTACAACCTTGTACCCAAGATCCACTTGTAACTTGTAGGAGATTCAAATCAGGCTTGTTTGCATTAATTTCATCAATTGTTGCTCTAGGTTTGTATAAGTTGATTTATCACCCAGAATTCTTTCTGTTTAAATTAAGCAGTGATTTATAGAATAGAGTATTGATAGGAGGTATTCATTCTAGTTTATTTTTTGTATTATTTTTAACAAATTGAACATGACATTACACAAATTTTAAAACCTTTTTATATGAAGCAGTCAAAATTCTGCCTTGTAGCCTCAGGTATTTCCATTGCTAGATGGTGTTTGAATGAATGGTGTTTCACTGGCTAAGGTCATTTAGTGCACTTTATGGTTGTTAGTTAAATCATATTGTATTGCAAAAAAAAGCAAACAGTCATATTCCGCCTGTATAAAACATTAAGTAAGAAAACATAGTTTATATACTTGCACAATACACATCATATAGAACAACAAGAATTAAACAACCAGAATAATGTCAATGTGTCTTGCCACAAAGGTGTCTAATAACCATGCCAAACAAAATGTCAAAAGAACTTGTTCAAAAATTAGAGTTGTTATCTGCTCTTGTCTTTGAGTGAATGAAATGTGTTTTAAGAAGCATTGACAGCTTAGGTCAATTAGTGTGCATTATGATAATGTTGATGAACATATATTGAAATATTTACATGCTAAAATGTTTTGGTTGAAGAAAAATAAATAAGAATTTGTAATGAATGAAAGTAAATATAAAGTATGTTTAGCGTTAATAGTCTTGTAAAAATGGTCTTTTAATTTGATGAGGAATAGGTCTGTCTAACAGATAAAGAAAGACATTTCTGTAAACTTCCCTCAAAAGAGACGTATGAATGACGGTGCTAGATTTGTACCAGTCCATTTGTCTCAATAACTGTCACCGAGAAGTTTTTAAAATTGCAAAAAGAATGCGAAATGACCAATCATGAGATAAATCTTAAGCCTTTATTAGTTCTATGTTTCAATAAGTCCCCGTCGTATTATTTATTATCTGCGTTTCGTTGCGTTTTATGTTATTGGATAACAGTTATATTGGTCCAATACAGCCAGTGGTCTAGATACAGGGGTAACATTATGGGGTATCCTAAAGGCGCTAGGTCACAGATGTGAGGAAATTTGGAAGCTAAAATAAATTTTCTAAAAGGTGCTTATTCACAGAACAAAACATTTCTTTTATTCTCTCAGGTACAATGTGAACAGTATGCAGTATAAATGGTTCAATTTAGAATTAGCAAAATGACTTGCATAAGGTATTTGTGCAAGATAAATCTTTAATGCATCAATATCGATAATGGAGACAAAGAGAGTTAACTAACCTTTCTGCCTTGAGGGGTATTCTCTCTGGATTTTCGACAATTCCTGAAAAGCAAAACATATGGAGACATTCATTTTTATATCTTCATTATAGAACAGTATAACAAGAAATCTATCTGACATAACGAGTAATTTCTACTTTTGACACAAGAATTCCCAACAGCTATCATATCGTATAGGTAATTTTTCCAGCTTAACATACTCAACTGCTGTTGCTTTCAATTTAGACCAGTCAGAAAAAAAGTCACATCCAAGGTCACTCTGTTAATTAAAATGATCATTCAGTTAAACAACATTAACCCTTAGAATGTTGGGTAATTATCTAAATGTAGATTTTTGTGTGGTCTGCTTTTCAAAACCTTACATATCTGCTTAATTTTGATGAGGAAAAATACTCAGAGTAGCACACAGCTTAGATCACAGGCCAGCTGCCCTGGCCTGGATCCAACCTGTTTGCACAAGAATGAAGTCGGTTCCAGCACTATAAGGGTAAGGAGTTTCCTCTCTCATAAGGAACCATTCAACATCTAGCTTCCCCGAAAATTCATCATTACAATCTAACCCGATTTCCACTTGATTAGCACTGTGCCAACAGAAGACACCATTTTGTGTCAACTCTGCGACAGATGTGTCAACATTGATACCCAAAATGGCCGTAATTCTTTCATTGAACAACCGACATTAACGCTTCCATAACTCACTCAGTCTCTTTATCTGCACATCCAAACACCGACTACTGTGTAAACAGGCCGTAAGGATAACTACTCCATCTCTTAATTAACTCTAATTTAACTCATTTTTTACAAACCCTCTGCAGAGGACTTAACAACATCAGTGTGACACAAAAGATAAATTGTTCAGCAATTTTATCGACACAGTTCTGACACAATTTCTCAAAATCAACAGGCCTGTGCCTCTTCCAAATTCAAAGAAAAATGTTCAAGAACACACTTATACTCATGACTATCCATTTTACATTCATGTTTCTTAATAAATACAGTTCTTGAATCCCTTGCAGTGGTATATATTCATTCTCAGCTTTTGTTAAAGTTAATGGGTAAGATCAAACCTACTTTGTTGAGAGCCTGTCCAGTTTCTCTAACTCCTGTTGTAGATGGGTCTCGACCTCGCCCGGCCGTAACGTCAGACCACACACTGGACAATGGGGCGTCTGACCGTCCAATATAATCTTCTTCCTCTGCTCTGAAATGACAACAGTAGAAAGAATAAGTTTAAAAGTTACTGGGGGTGGGAGAGTATATTGACTGTCATTGCCCTACTTGTCTAAAAGCCTTAAAAATTGTATAACACTCCATATAGATATCGCAGTCGAGGGATGTGAATGACCAAAAACAATGCCCGTTGACTGCGATTTCTCTACCAAGTGTTACATGTAACGACATTATAAAACGTTGTCATATACATCCAGAACCAAGAAGATGATGGTCAACTCATGCAGGGGACACAATGTGGCTATTAATGGCAAAAATAGGTGAAAAAAGCAAAAATATCTGTTCTGTCATGGGCACAGCCATCATCTTGGGACATGATATTGTAAACATTGGTCACATGTTTCCCCCCACCTGTAATATCTATCTTTTATTACATTCTATACCGCTCCAGTCAGTTTTTTTTTATTTTCCATTAAATTGGGAAGAGACTTAAAGCCTGCTAATTTGGGGAAATAGTACCGAGAGAATTACTGAATCAGGAAACCAAAAGCTGGTATGACTTTCAATGTTGGTAAAATTGAATGATTTTAGAGAAATTTACAACTGGGATAGTGCTTTAACCCTTTAAGGTATAGAGATAAGGCTTATCAGTGACACTATAGGTATAAACCATCCGATTATCGAAGACCATTAACGCATACATAACTAGTCACCCTGGGTACCTATTTGCACAGGATTATCTCCGATAATTGTTATTGATTGGGGTACTGTTAATCAAACCTAAATTAATGCATTTTACATTCATCTAATAGATTTTTTCAAAGAATAAAAGACGACGAGAACAAAATTTCCGTTAAGTTGATGTTTTTTTTCTTTATTTAGTGATACATTCATATCAGGATTAAGTTGTAGAAAATTAAACAAACAATGAAAATGTATATTACGGTGTGAATTATACAAAATCAAAATTAATAATATGACTTATGTGTTCTCCCTGAGAGATCCGTAATTTGTTTTCCGTTTGTCATCAATTGCAGGGAATTTTGTTGCCGAAAAATACCGTTCATGACTCGAGATACATACTTTGTCTTTGCATATTTCTCAACAAAGCTGAATCGTTTTACTTCAATTCCCATTCAAACCGTTTCCAAAATATATAAAAGAATGTTTTTCAGCGCAATATTGCTTTGTAAAGGAGTTAAACCTAGTCCTTCTTATAAATGTAAAACAGTAAAAATCAACTCATTTTGGCAACGAAACATGCTTATATTTCCGTAAAATACGTGTCCATGGGTGATGAATTTACCAAAAGCTCGTAGTTGTAGTCAAAGTCGGAGGAATGATCTAATTTGCTTGTCCGTGAATTGGTAATATTTATCAACATTTCATCATCTTCAGGCTTAATAAAAAACGATCAAATTACTGCTCTGAATCTACATTGATGTCCGACTTGCGATCGGAAACACCAAATTGGCTAAATATTTTAAAAAGGCCGTCTTTATAACGTCAATTATTTGACGGCTCGATTTTCAATCGCCTTTAAACTTTGAACAATAGCTCCGTGTCATAAACATCCTTTACAGGTCGCGTGCCGTATGCTCTGGTTTTAATTGGATAGTATTTTTAGAAATGTGTTAAGTTACTAAAGAATTGCATGAAATCCTTATCGAGTCTTTACAAATCGGCAGTGTTTTGATCTTTTATGACCGGAAGACTTCTCATTAAATAGTCTACGGGTCGCGTGCCCTATGTTCTTTTTAATTGGATAATATTTTTAGAAAAGTGTTAGTTTGTAAAGAATTGCAGGAAATCCTTATCAAGTCTTTACAAATCGGCATTGTTTTGATCTTTATGACAGGATATCGAAGGCCGCTTTCAGTTTTATTGGGGTTGGGTATTTCATTTCCCTTCATCTCAATCCCATAGCGTCTCTTTTAGAAGTGTGCCGCGTGACCACTATCTAAAGATTCGCTCTAGAGCAAAAGTTTAAACTTTGACCCCATGATTTTATCATCGTATATGAAAGAAAACATATTTGTTTAATAGGAAAATAAACTTTGGAGAAAATGACGTGTGTGTTTATTTGTGTAATTACGGGTTGAAGTTGAATCAATTTTTCAGCTGTCAAAAAGCGTTCTATGCAGTAATCGATAGCCCGTCAAAATAGGTTTTATACGGTAATAGGTATACCGGCGAAAAGCGTTTTATGCGGTAATCGATAAGGCGGCGAACGGCGCTATATACCGTAAAGGGTTAAATAGGTCCCTGATATAATGCTGCGAAACAAAAATTAATTTCAGGGCAGCAAGCCCCATTTCAGGTAAAGGGCTACAAAGGGCTATCTAACCCCGTATCTATAAACCCAAGCCCCAATACACTGATCAAGTCGGGGTATCGGTAAGCCCCAGTAATCCGAGAAAATCCAGAAAACATGGGTCTCTTACTGAAGCCCACTTTATCATTATCCAGCAAATCCCGATGAATTACCGGATAGCACAATATTTTACTTAAAAATAATTTGCACTGATCTCATTGACATTTACCCTTTTCTGCTTATACTAATATACACTTAGTTTAACCCTTTACCAAACACCAAATTTTCGACTGTCCCAAATTGAAAGAGTTTGCTGAGTTTGAATAGTGATGAAATTTAAAATTAGGAGCAATTTCTCCTTTTCTTATAACGTTTCAAGAGTCGCCTGCAACAAACTGGTCAATGGTTATTGTTTGGTAATGGGTTAATCCAGGGCTTTTTCACTTTATATAACAAGGTCCCATTAAAAGTACCATCTCAATTGGAAATTTTATAAAAATCATGCAGTTTTCCCAAATATTCAAAGACACAACAGGTTCATTGATACATATTTCCCAAAATAAGCAGGCATAGGCTTCTTCCCAATTGAAAGAAAATAAAGTCCTGTAATAATGTCTGTATTGCAAGAAGAAGAAACCACTGCGACAAAAGGAGAAATTGCTAGTGATAAGCAATTTCTCCTTTTGTCACAATGGTTTCTGCCCAAAATCATGCAGAACATGTTTGTTTCTTAACATTTTTGAGTGTTGTCAGCGCTTGTTTTTTCCCCTATTTTGATCAGCTACACTATCGAATAAATAGGAAAAGGTGGAACTTTTCCCTGTATGGACTTTTTTATAGAACTGAACTCATAAGGAACCATCAAAGTGACGAATAATATTCATGAATTGCAAGGGTTTAGTAATTTACAAATATCAAAATCATTGGGACACATTCTGATATGGTTCTATATGAGTAACATTCTCCTAAATCAACAACCTTTCTCACAGCGTCAACTTAAGAACATTCAAAGTTTGTGATATTAAGAAAAGTGTTACATTAGATCAATCCTGAGATCTACTTGTAAAAAAAAGCGGGATTCTCAAAAATGTATTATCCAATTATTACTTTATCTATATCTTGACTTGTAACACATCTATCTATACTCCTTTATGAAATTTCTAATAACCTTTTTGGTTTATCATAGCCAAAGGAAGTAAAAAACAATTTGATCAACCAGCCAAAGTTCTCCTTTCGACTAAGTTTTTTCTATAGGTGCTTTTGCATGATTTTTTCCTTAAATTTCTTATTTGTTAGGTGTTTAATGCCCTATCAACAATTTATGTAACCGCTTTCATGGATCCACCAGTACTTAATAGGGCTCTGAAGTGATTTGCCAAAGGTCACTCCCACAAAACCAGAGGTGTCAGTGGGGCTCGAACCTGGGACCCCTGAGTACTAAATCCGCCACCTTTACCACTTGGCCATGCAGGACCCTTTGTTCTTTAAAATTCTTTAAGATTTGGATATGAAGATTAAAGGTTAGATGCTGCTCTATGTAACCATGTGTCATCTGTAGGTCATAAAGAAGAAAGTTATGCAAACTATTTTTTTTATCCAGATTAGGCGATAATTCGATTACTTCCTTATCTCTCTAAAGTCATAATCCCTTAAGGTTTTCCACCCCTATTGGAGAAAAGCCAGTATAACAAAGTCGAAGATTTAACAGAATAAATGCCGTTATAAAATCAAGTTTTATATCATGCAAATTTTTAATGGATTTGATTTTTGGACTAAGGGTTTGTCGGCACCTTAGTCCATTGAATTTACATACCACTTTTTGAGGGACGGTACTTTATCGATACACAAACAGCGGTCTGAACCCAATAACTCATTAAACATCCGCCTTCACTGTGCGGACTAATACCTTCTTGGAACTAAGAATGTAGTCCGGATTTTCTCGCTTTGTTTTGCTCTATATCATTATTACTGTTGCCTCATGGGAAATCATAAAATGTCCAGATGATCGAAAAATAGACTATGTCTCTGTTCACAGAAATAATAATTATAGTAATGGCGGTAAAAGGAGCAGCTGTTTTTCTCAAAATGTTGCCTAAAGAAATTTTCAAATGTATCCTCAATCATCTTGCTTTACTTTGAACGCACCTTAGTCCATCAGCGCTATCAGCGCTTTGATTTTATTTGCCACGTTTAATTCATGTAATTTTAATTTCAACGTAAAAATTGATAATCAAGGGTAGGTAATTACTGTGGATTTGATAACAGAATTCATTGATATTCATTTTGTAAATATAAATTCAAAATCAAGACGATCCGGAGAAGTGGCTTGGTGAATGCCTTTGAAATGATAAACACTTTCATGGTTTACATTTCAATTTATTCTTTGACCACAGCAAATACAAGTTTTCTATCAGGGCTGGACAAATTTAAACAGTCAACAGACAAAACAGAATTTGGCAAAATGAAGCTAAAAGATCATTTTAACCAAGAGATTTTTTACTGAGAATTAAATTGTTTTGTGATACTGAACCCATTTAGAATTGCGCCCTTAATGAATACATTTACCACTGTGCGTAACAATACAATCTGCTGCTAATCACTTGTAATGAAAAAGATTAGCTGGGGTATGTAATTATATAGATTATAGGGGGTTTATAAATAAGGAGATATATGATGGCCTTTTACACACAAAAAAACATTTTAAAAAATCAAGACAATTCTAATGATTACCCACAATATAGGGTTTAGAGAAGCAACAAAGAAGATAACGAGCAGAATACATCTCTCATCTGGACCCCTGGGCATGTTAAAATATCCCTAGCGTGCTTCTCAACTTTTTCAAATTCACGGGTAAAAAACACCCAACAATATCCTTGCTCAACTTTGTGCTTTTGAAGAAAATCAAATTGTAATAAAAACAATTTTCCTGAAATGAAAGACTGTAATTCAAATGATTGCCACATGAGCATTATAACCTCTATAGAAGAACTTGTAACTGGTCCTACAAAAAGCAACAGCAGACTAACAAAAAAAAGCATTCAGTTTTTTTTCTTTTTCATAGAAAATAAAAGTTGGTAAAACCACTGTGACAAATGTGACAAAAGAATAAATTGATCTTTAATTATGAGCAAATCATTCTTTTATCAAAGTAGTTTTTGATTAGTCATATGCAGCAGATGATGAGTGAAAATGTTGTTCAAGAAGTAAGGGGTAAATTCTTTTTTAATGGAATTAAAAACAATGTCAAAAAAAAAAAAATAAAAAAAAAAAATTAAAAAAAACAAACATCAGTTTCAAAACAGAATTCCAGGCTAGCTCAAAGGACACTCCCACAAACACTGTGGCATAGGTTGGGATCCAACCGAGAACCTTAGAAATTTACTATACAAGTCCACCATTTCAACCACCGTACCATGCAAGACCCCAAAGAAGAGAGTCAAAGTCCTCTGTATCAATCAAGGAAAGGGTTTAATCACATATTTCTGTTTTCATAGTTGACAGATTTATGTCATAAAAATACGAAAATCCCTTCAGTGCATTGAATGAGGTCTGTTTGATCAAGAATTACTGGAGTTTGCCCACAGACAATGATTAGGGAAAAATTACTTTAGGTGGATATCGTAAAGTTTGCCCTATTGCAAGCCCTGAGATAAGGAACCGTAATTCACGGCTGGATCAAAGACGTGGGGGATAATCATCGGAAAGAACTGCTCCTAGTCAGACAGGTGTACACCCAGATAAAGGAAAGCACTTCATTGATTCTTGACTTTGTATGATTTAATCCTGTTTGCTTTTACGGGCAATGCTGTACATTGTATCAGCATATTTTTCTGTTCTTACGAATAATAAGTAGGGAATTATGCAGAGCCATGTATGCAATCTGTCATTAAAAATGCGCAACAGCCCACTGCTTATTAAGTCGACTGGAAAAAAGAAAGTGACAGGACGATGTCAGCCATCTCAAAGCTTATAAACGAGAGGGAATTCTATTTACGTTGTATTTGATTCTTTGAGTTTGAATTGTATGATGTACATGTATAAATGTTTATTCTCTAGCACAAGTTTCATTTTAAATATTTCCTGACATTAAATTTTAAGAACAGGAAAGTATTAAAAAATCTTGAAAGCAAATGCTTTTGTCAATACTTAATAACAATCAATGAAGTGGAATATGAAACTATATCTCAACATTTCCCCTCAAGAAGATGACTTGAGGCATCTAAGGTTGTGGGATGGAAATCCAAGCAATTTTAGGAGAAATTGATCAAAATGAACAATATACCCATATCTATCTGACTCTTTGAGCTATAAAGAAAACTTAATTTTCCAAAGCAAAAATTGTTTTCTGCTGCTCCTTTAAATTATTGTTTTCTCCTTATCTCAACTTTAAAAACATTATTTTTCATGCTTAAAAATAGTCGTCTGCTGTTGGTATCAATTTCGGCGCATCACGAAATCCCTTATTTGAGGAAATGGATCAACTTTTATTTACATAGCTTCCCCCCAATTTCCTTTTTTATTTGTTAACTGATTAGTTGCCAACAATACCCCCAATAGAGATGTCAGTAAAATAGGGAGCAGCGCAGGATAATAGATTTCGCCACTTTCTTATCGGGGCTCTATTTAACAATCTATTTTCACAATTATCTGTCAAATGACAAGAATCAGCGGGCATCCAACTTACTTATTGACATATATTTGATATTTGCTAATTTATGATATAATTCTTTCTATGTCCCTCATTTCACTTTTTATGACCTAGTAAGGTTTGGTCAGGTTTTTAATTTGACAATAATGAAATCATTATTTCATTGGTTGCTTTTCTTATTTAATATCTTTTTGGGATTGACCAGTGAACTGAATTTACTCTTTATTATGGACATGAACTATTAGTTACTAGGTAACTCGAAAATGGTGATTGCAATATTTGATACTCCTTTTGGCATAATGATTTCTCAAAAAAATATTAGAAGTACATCTAATTTTATTTGTAGAAAATTGTTATATGCTGATGCTTTCATATTGGTCCAGTACCCTCGTTAAAAAATGAATGAAAATAAAAAAAAATGAAAAAAAAAAAAGCCAAGGGAACATATAAATGTCTGCAATCTTTTGAATTTGGGACAATCAAGAAACGCTTCATTGTTTTGTAAAGAATAATTTCAATGGACTGTGGGAGCTCTTAAGACTGCCCCTATAATGTCCCTAGATGGACTTCCCGACACCTGGACCCTTACATACATTCAAAAGGGGCCACTCTCATTGAAAAGGGCCATTCTCGTTTAGCGGGTACCTTAATGGTGACTTGATTATGATGGATGATGTCCTCATCTTTTAACCCTTATATAGTGCTGAAACTGACTTCATACTCATGAAAACAGGTTAGATCCAGGCCAGCCTCCAAGTAAATTGGCGGCTGTCCTGTGATCTAACCTGTTTGCTACTCTGAGTATCTTTCCCCATCAAAATTAAGCAGATATTTAAAATTTTGAAATGCAGACGACACAAAAATCTATCTTTAAAAATTACCCAACATTCTAAGGGTTATAGCCATTCCCTTATTAAGGTTTCAGTGCAACACTATAGTTAGTGCTCCACCTTTGGGTACCACATTAGGGCGACAGTGATGCAGAAGTAGAGCGTTGGCCTCTTGTACTGTCAGGGTCCTGGGTTCAATCCCCATTAGTGTTTGGTGGACATTACCGGGACTAGCCCTCTAATTGGTGCGCCTACTGGTTTAGTCTCCAGGAAGAAGTCATTGAGAGTGAATTCAACAAGCTTCAAGCTTCAACCATAACTGATGTAAAATAAATAAGTTTAAACTAATCACATTTGTGCAGGATGTCCTATAGTTTTGCATTGAACCATCTTTTAATGGGGTTTGGGGACAAGTCAACAATTTACAATAATGGCAGTCGACACTAATTTATAGAATTGAAAACTGCCTTTTCTTTTTTGAGGGGAAAGGTCCCATTTTAAAAAAGGATAATGGCACAATATATCATCTTTAATTGATGACAATCACTGTCCACATATGGTCATTTCTTATGACACTTAATCCCTTAGACCATTTAACAAATTAATAGGGTTTAACAACATGTTGACAATTTTTCATTTACATTACAGCTTTTCTGGGACTCATCGGTACATGTACTAAGCTAGGGCTCTAAAGTACCTTCCCAAAGGCCACTCCCACTACATCAGTGGTGTTCAGGTATGTGTCAACCTCACGTCAAGTTAGGAAAAAATCCCTGTTAAGGATCCAAGAATTTATTCAAGAACTTAATGGACTGTCATAAACCTTAAATGGCAATTCATGAACATAAACCTGTTCTTAATAACATTTAGTTCATGAAATTCAAGAACATGTTCATGAACTTGTACTTTACCTTCAAGAATCTGTTCTTGAATCTAATGAAAAGGTTTTGTATTCATGAACACAACTGAAAAGATTTTCTCTGAAATATTCCATATATGATAGGATATAACATTTTGCAGAAAAAGGAAAAGATCCTATAATGAGTAATTTTACATTTTTCGAACATTTAAAACCTAATTAAGAAATTTTAAAAAATAAAAAAATATGAAAAAACGTATCTTTTTGACAAAGATCCCAAGACAATTATTCATATTATTGTGTAAGGAGTCATGTGTCTTTAATAACCAAAACCCATTAAGATGAAAAATATCACACTTCTCCGTAAACTATTACAACTATTATAGGACTCCCTAAACTATCAGATGATTACATTAAATCCTTCAATTCTCACTCCAGAATGACAACCTCCACCCTGAGATGTATTTTTTAATGAAATCAAGTGCATCTAACTCCTCTTTTGTGGGGGGAGACAAACCGTATAATAAAGCATAGAGACATTTCCCGACATAATGAAATTGTTCGACACATAGTGTGGGTAACCAAGGTGGCTGGAAACGTTAAACCGAGTAAATCAAAGTTTAATGCGCACCAAATCTTCGACATCTGTCAAATTTTGAAAGCCAATCTATTTCGCCCTGCGCCATCATGAAAGACTGTCGGGCAGGCTGCTTGAATATCTGCCCTTATCCCGTCTTTATTAATACCTTTCCCAAACACGACACCGAGGGCATGTGACAGTTTTATAGCAGCCACAGTTTATATCCCTTGCCTATATTCCTCACATGGCTTTTGGTATAATTGAAGTGACAATTCTGTTTGAATTTCAAAACGAAAGTTTCCTATTTATTTAGACATTGTCATTGATTTATATACTTTAACTCTTTTCTGTTCTTCCTATGACATAAAAAAGAAAAACCAATTGTAATAGCATCAGGTTTAAACTGAAAACACTTTGACAAAAAGACAACTATGCAAGAGCAGTGTTCTTTGCACATTTTCTTAAAATATATCTTGAAATATTCCTCTCAGAATACATTGCAGATGTCAATTTCCAATAGTTGCACAATGACAGGGTCTTTATTAGACTTTGTGTGACAAAAGGCTATAATTTTGATACTTAGCAATTAGTATTGTGTATTGTCAGAGTGTTTTCTACAATAACACTCATCTATCTATAGTGGGAAATAAAGGGGTATATTTTTTTATATTTAGATGTAAATTGCTTACATCTAGATATAAAAAAATATACCCCTTTATTTCCCACTATTCCTACTAATTGCTAAGTATCAAAATTATAGCCATCTGTAATGTATTCTGAGAGGAATATTTCAAGATATATTTTAAGAAAATGTGCAAAGAACACTGCTCTTGCATAGTTGTCTCATCTATCTATAGTGGGAAATAAAGGGGTATATTTTTTTTATACTTAAATGTAAGCAATTTACTGAAAGCAGTAATTAATTGTTTCAGTTAATTTCTTTATTCATCAATGTGTTTTTCTCAAAACTACTGGTATCACTCAGCTATATATACAATACAAGACTATGTACTGCAAGTCCTTCACAAACATCAAGTACTATTTATATAGTCTTGCATTAAATCCTTCAAATCAGATTTTCTTTTGGAGATGATCTTAATTGAGACTGGTTGACTGTTTTAATGCCTCTCTCACTGAGGTGCAAAGAGCCGATAGAGACAACAATGTATTAAATGAACAAAAAGGACAGTGCAAAGATTGTAAGACCTCTTTCACGCTCAATTAACCTTTGTTGACCTTAGAGAAGGACTGGCAAACAGAAGTCTAGTCACATGACCTTGACAGAATGGCAAATTAGTCCATCTATAATGCAATTATAGTTTTGACACTTCTTTTCAATTTCCAAAATCCATGGGAGTCAACTATTTCAAATATGTAGATAATATTTTAAATCTATGCATATTTGTGGAATATTTTTCTATTCTAGGTAATTTGCATAATAAATCCTCGCTTTTTTCTACGGTTACTTTTGGGCAAAATTTTCATCTCTGGTTTTCAAGTTATCTGCTAAAATTTACTTCGAAAAGGAAAACTATTAGTACAAATATATTAAAGCAAAGATCAGCAGCATGTGATGAAATTAAAAATACATCTAATAAATTCATGTCGTGATATGCAATAAGATCTATTACAAAAGAGCTAAAAGGCATCTCTATTCGGTTATTAGATAAAAAGAGTTTCATGAGGTCGATATCTAAAAAATAAAAAGAAAAATTAAATACCAACAGATATTCAAGATTGAATCTTAGAAATCACGCCACTCATTAGATTTCGTGAGTGCTCCAGATCAAAAGCATTATTAGGAGACAATTATCAAATTAAAAGAAAAATTTAAAAAAACTAAAGATTTTGTTGGGTTTTATATTAAATATTTTAGTACTTTCAGCAATTCTTTAAGTTTGATTTTTTTTATGTCACTCCCAATACATCCATGAAGGAAAGGGTTTATAAAACTTTTATTTAACCATAAACACATGATTAATTCATTCTTTTATTCAATAATTCAGCTAACAATGGTCTGTTACAATTGATTCCATTTAGAGAGAAAATTAACAAAAATTAAAACGGTTTTCAATCAAGTGGATTATTCAATCTCTCATCCAAATGGTTCCGTATAAATCTGCTTCACAAGCTTCCCAGAGTATCGACAAAGTAGGCTTTACACCAGGTTAAAAATCCAACTTACAAGTGACTCTAATTAAATAAAAAAGCCAAACTTTCAAATAAAACCCCAGAATACCCTGTATACTTATAAATAATAAATGTAAGAAATAATTCATATTTTATGCAGAATTTCGATAAAAACATCTTTACAAAGATTTTTTCTCTCAATATCTTTCAGAATTGCCTGTTCCATAGGGAAAGGGTTATCTGGCAGGTATGGGGAGAAATTGACTTGTCATGTCTGTACAGTAAAATTTCAATTAAATAAGAGTGATATCATCAAACTGACCAATAGTGACCGCTATCAAAATATTTAACATTAAGGTATCAAATAATTATCTACTTTACAATATTATCATAACAGTTGTATTGTCCCTTAACCTCTCTGAGTTACATTTGAAAACCTATTTTGATTAACCCCTGACTCTAACACATTACCACGGTACCTAACACAACTGTTTTGTGTCTTGCAGCAGATGGCTTTCAAAATAACATTGTGGCAGAAGGAGAAATTGCTTGTCACAAGCAATTTCTACTTTTGCCACAATGCTTTTTTTATTTATCTTTTCACATGTGTCACAACAGAAATGGAAGGATTTTTACATGCTTACAAATTATTAAATTCTAAACTTTTTTAAAGTTGTTTGCTTCAAGTTAAAAAAAAAAACCATCACCTAACATTGCTGCAAAAATCACTGAGACAAAAAGGATAAATTGCTCAAAAAAGCAACTAATTCCTTAGTCACAGTACTTGTATACTTTTGAGCCCACTATCTTAGTTGAAGAAAATAGCCTCATCTTCAAAATATCTCTAGTTGACACATCTGCAGAAAAACACATTAGAATTCATTGAGACAAAACAGATTAATTGCTCAAAATGGGTTTGTAATGTAATGAACCAATCCATTTTTGTGTTAAGACCCGTTTGCTCTGCTCACTCATTTCAAATCGCACTCATACAATTTTCCATGCTCTTCATACACATACAATGGAATATCAGCTATTTCTTCACATCATCTGCAAATGGTGTTGAACAACATCACTGAATGACGTATGTGGACAAGTTATATCTAAGAGGGCATCGACGTTACACCCTCATCAGGGGAGGCAAAGTCCATTGTCCATATTGCCCAGCTTGTCCAAAAGCCTTAATTGGAAAAGCAAATTCTTACCCAAGTTTAGAATTTAACCATAATGGACAAGAGCAGAAAAAGATTAAGCATTTATCGAACAGGTACAGTGCAGGGCTTTTTTTTCCATGAATTGGAAAGAGGCCCAAGCCTGTTGAATTTGGGAAATTTTATCATTGAAATTGCTGAATTGGGAAGTCAAAAAGCTGGTATGACTGATTTTTTTGGAAAACTGCATGATTTTAAAGAAATTTCCAATGAGGAAGTAGCCTTTTATAGGCCCGTTATATGACGTGAAAAAGCCCTGCAGTGTATAGTACCAAAGCCCTATACCCCCACCCCTACTAATACTCAAACATCACATCAAAGTATGGAAGCATGTAGCAATTAAACTAAAACTCCGTTAAAGGCAGATGACAATCAAATTATATAAAATGATGATTTTTCAATAAGGGCGAATCTGTAACGTAAGTCATATTACATTCCAAAATCCTCTCCACTTACTCAATGACAAATTCTATTAGTGACAGAACGAAGAGCCCTTAATTAACGCTAAATGGGAACACCCCTCTCTCTGAACTCAAACATTTCACTTTCCCATGAAAAATTTCGCAAAAATATAATTCAAGACTGTAGTAAGTCTTTCTCTTTTGTGCATAACTTTCGATTAGTTTTGCTTTTGACCGTTCATTTCATCAATTTGAAGGGCAATTCACAGGGGAAATGTATTACATTGTTGCCTTTTTTTTTTACATGTACCTTGTTGACAATGTAAAATTAAATTAGTACAACTTTTGAGTTGAACTCTGTATCATAGGGTTACGAATCAATGAAATACGATAATTAAGTAAACAACGTCCTCTGTGCGAAATAAAAAGGCTAACAATTAGTGTAGCGTTTCCGACGGTTCTAAACTAATCATCTCGTGATTGCTTAAAGACCCCCTGATGTGATCAACTGTTTCGTACCTCTACTTTTTCAACCTTTGTCCCACTCTCCCATACTGAAACTTGTGACTGGTTAAGTTGAAAGCATCAGAGAATGAAAAGGTCAAATAAAACATGAATTTTTAAAACAACAACAAAAGATTTCTTTTAAATCTTATATTGGTTTTACATCGCGTCAACATAATTTCAGTTATGGTACAATGCCTGACTCTTAATGATGGAGAAAAAACCCTACTCAACTGCCCATTAGGGCTGGTTATGTATGGTGCAAGAAATCTTCCATTCAAATTATTGTATATATATAAAAGGGACTAACGCAAAATATAGAAATAAAAAAGTCCTGGTTTGTAAGCAAGGACTGACAAACTGACGGCATAGCCAGTTCTCCTTTTACGATCAATAAACTCTGACAATTTGCCCACCTTTGTTAGCAGACAATAAAGCCTATTTGTCCGCTGCTCAGTATTTTTTATCAAGTGTAAATATTAGCTGTTCATATCATGGTGTAAGAAGTCATTTCAATAGGAAATAATTAAAACTGAAAAGTGAAAATATAAAAAGAGGGACGCGTAATTTGTGGCTTTTGTCAATAATCAAATAAAATGAGAAATGACGGCCAATATTCTATTGTAAAGCTTAATCACTAAATGGGGGTACATAAGACATACCAGAGTGGTTACTACATCATGGCTTCTGTACAATTCTGCAGTAACTGCTGAAAGTTTGTGAAGTACTTAATATAATGCCAGTGTTTTCTTTCCTTATTATGTTTTGTACCATTAAAAAAAATCGTTCCCATTCAAATTAACTATTTTTCTAAAATACACAATAAAGCTTTTGTTTGAATTTAGTAATTCCTGACAAATTCTCATTTTTAGAGAAAAACACGATGATTTTTCCCCAATTCATCCGGTATCAGACCTATTCCCAAAATTTTGAATAAAAAATCACTGATAGTAAGTGCTTCCCATTTGTGAAGAACTCACTACGCTTTTCCCTTACTACAATGTTGTCTTGCATTGAACCCTCATTATTGTAATTAAATCCTTTTTGAGGGAAATAAATGAATCAGGGTTTTTTTCCTCTATGCTTGGTACCGTGAAATGGACCCATTACCAATCACATGAATTGATTATTTTTCCCAATTACTCAATAATGCTTTTATTTGAACTTTAATATTTATTACTAAAAAATTCCCAATTTTAGAGAAAAACACTGTGATTTTTCCAAATTTGTCTGGTACCGTACCTATTATAAAAGTTTCGACAAATATTACTGATAGTAAGTTCTTCACATTTGTGAAAGACTGAAAAGTCATGCATTGACCCTTCAACATTTCGAGTCATTTAATCCTTTTTGAGAGGAATCCATGAATGGTCCAAATTGAAAACAACAGCAGACGACAAAAAGTGGCATGAAAAAAAATACATTGTTCTTTATATATCAAGGTAGGTAGACATCATAGTATATACAATTTGATTGGACAAAGGCTGTTAATAAATTTCAACAGTGCAAGGGTTCAGTGCAATACTTTAGAAAATGCTTCATGTTTATGAAACACTTACGAAAGACTTGCATTGTACCTTGGAACTGTGTTTCACGGATACAACCAGCCAGTCACAAATTCTTACCTGACTGAATATTTCTCCATTCAAAGTCAACAGCATTTCTTTTTTTTGTTGAGAGATAAAAAAGTCAGGCAATTGATTAATTAAATATTGTAAAGAGTACAATTTGAGGAATCAGTAAAATACTATATAAAGTTCTTTCATGTTTATGAAGCACTTTATATAGTCTTGCATTGAACCCTCTACTTACCAGTGCATGCTTCTGACGGAGCTTTTGAGGCTCAGCAAAGGCTTCAAAAAGCAACCCCTCAAATACATTCACAATTTGTCAAATACTATTATATCAGCAATCCCTTTAGAGACTGGACGCTTAAGAAGTACCGACTTTGCCACTCGCACTACCTTATAAACGTAAAATATAATACACTAAGCTTTGTTTGGCACTTACCTAATAAACTAAAGTTTATCAAGTCAAATCTGGCATCACCATATCACTTGATGACTTCAAATTATGAATGATGTCATTTATAAATCTGAATACAAGTGTTATTTACCAATTTAAGAACTACATATTGACATGGTGAAATTGAGTTTTAGGTCTTGTCTTATTCCGCTTTTCTCAATAAACAGGCCTATTTATATAAATATTGTTTTTAATGTATTTTAAAATGATAGAATAAACAAATCTGCTTAAAAAAGGAATAGAATACATATTCGTTCGTCGATGGAGAAAGTTTGTTTGGTTTGGCTTACAACTGATGATTACTCCCCACAACTCTAAATCCAAGTTTCTTAACCTCTAAGCACAAACTTTCCATAAATTATACTAGATCCAAATTTGATTGACTTTTAAATACCTTTAAAGGAAAGAATATCTATGCTTTAAGACTTCTGGCCCTTAAACACACAAATAGTCTTTTTCTTCATTTTCTTCTTCAAGCACTTTTAAATGAATTTATTGAGGCAAAGGAGATATTACTCAATCCAGTGATTTCTTTTTCAAAAAAATTATTTCTTTACCAAAAAATTTCAAATACGATTGCTACTATATTGGTGTTTTTCCTCTGCAAATTGTTCAATTCAGATTCATGAAGATTTGTAGGGTTAAATGCAAGACTAAGACGAATCTTGCAATTTTTTAGAATTTCATAAAATAAATTCTACTTCAAGCCTTTCAAATAGAGAACAATTCATTTATTCCCCAATATTTCAATTAAGATCTATTATGGTTTATTTTCTTTTGGAGGAAATGCTATTGTCATGTGTTGAACCTCCAGTCACCTGTGAGGTAAAGAATCATATTTATAATTCAAAACGAAGTGAATATTGCAATTTCTTTCTTCATTGTAACAATGATATATCTTAAAGGTGCGTGTTCACTGAATACAAATTTAAAAGTCAAAATAAAATGTTGTTGAAATAATACATACAGCTTTTGTATCGTTGTTTGATATACAATAAAAAGTAGCAATCAAATGCATACTACAGGAAGCGTCAATCTATATACGTATGTACAGTTCATATGCGACATATCTCAAAAGCAATGTCATGCTTTGGGATTGATATATAATATACATTTCCCTTTACTGCATAATTTTATGTACTTTAAAAAATTATATTCTTCAGTGCATATCATATAAAAGTACTGTTCTTAAGTTTTGAATTCAAAACGTTCAATGTGGAATGAATTAACTTGAACGCTTCATTATATGTTTCAAAGCAAATTCTCGTTCTTGCAATATTTTTTGTAATTTTAAAAATGCATAAATATTCATCATAAAAACTTAATTGTACCAATATTTGATTTATGAAATAAATTGTTGATACCAGAATAAGTTCATAATTATATAACTAAGGTATTTTTTACTCAATTATCAATTGCAGAATTTTTAATGAAAAGATGAGAACACAAAAGTGCTTTTTACATCTTATTTCTTTATTGTAACCTTTATTCTCAAATAAATAAAAAAAAAATAAGAAAAAAATCTTACATAATATTATATGTTTCAAAAGTGTTTCAAAAGTAAGCAAACAGGTGATTTAAGTTTACTTTCAAATTGTAATGTTACTCTGAGACCCATAGTGTTAAAGACAATGAATGTCTCAGACATACAAAAAATAAAATAAACTTGTGTGGAAAAGGATTTTTGAATCAAGGCAATCATCATCATGGACAAAAGAGGTGTATGAAAGCCAATCTTCATGTTTAGAGAGCTGCAACAACTAAAGGAACCAATCAGACAAGCAAATTTATACATTGCTCACAACATGCTATAATCTGTTTTGACAGATTTTTATTTTTCCAAAAAAAATAATGGTAGAATATGTATCATATGTTGCATTTTGTTCTAAATACATCTATTGTATCCAGGGCGTTTTGATGTTATTTAACAGGAACCTATAAAAAGCACCTTCTCAATTGGAAATTTCTTTAAAACCATGCAGTTTTTCCAAAAATTCAGTCATAGCAGCTTTTTTTCTCTCCAAATTCAGCGAGAAAAATTCCCCTAAATTCAACAGGCCTGGGCCTCTAAGGCGTTCAAGGGAAAAAAGCCCTGGTATACTTTTGTCTATAATAATAACCTTTTCCTAAATATGGGTAACTTTAATTACTTTTGTCAGGAGTCTTTTTCTTAGCCTCGTGACAAAATCATGAGCAAATTTTATTTTCATCTCATTGCATTTTAAAAGTGTACTGACTGACAACTGCATTAATACTTTTTTGGTATACACATCAGAACTTCTTTAACCCTTTCCCAAACAACAAATTTTGAACTGTCCCAAATTGAAAGAGTTTGCAAACGACATTTCAAAATGTGATGAAATTGAACAATATTCTTCAGAAAGAGCAGAAAACCTTGTGGGAAATGGAAAAATTGCTCATTACGAGTAATTTCTCCATTTCCCACAATGTTTTCTAAATTTGTCTGCAACAAAGTCAAATGTCATTATTGTTTGGGAAAGGGTTAAGGACTTTTGGGTGTTTGAATTTATTTTGATTTTGCCAAAGTTGTTCATTTTAATTAAAAAGCCTGCATTTGGCTTTACACAGGTCATACCTTTAGCATTCTTGTAAAACATTGCCTTTAAAGCAATTACATAATTTCTAACATAGTATAAGACATTGGGTAGAAACAAGGAAAACTTGTAGAGAGCACAACTCTAGTACGGAAAGTTATAGCCGCTGTCAGAAATTGACATCTATATGGTTGTCATGTCGGAAATCCCCAATGCAAAGGACTTCACCAATATAAAAATGAAAAAAAATGCACAGTCAAAACTAGTTTATTGTTTCATCCAAAATTGTCCTGCAAAACTTAAAGGAGCTTATCAATAACAAAGTTTGCTTAAGGCATGGTAACCTTGTAACTCCATAAACCTCTAGTCAACGTATCTGTTGCTGAAGACTTTAAGAAACCACATTGACAATTTTAAGAAACTATTGCCCATCACAAGCAATGTTTTTTTTTTTTATTTCATCACAGTGGTTTTTACCCAATAACAAAATGATTCTTTTTATCATTATTTTAATATCGTCCGCTGTAGAGGTAATCATAAGAAGCATCTATTTTGTGCATAAAGTATTTCTATATTCTGGGCATGGTTGGAAATAAAATTAATTTGCCCCGGTAAACAAAACTTTTCAGGACTTCTGTTTACCAGGTAACCCATACATTCATTTAAAGATTTTGTCAAAGTTCCAAACTGAAGGCTATAGCAGATGGAAATGTTATTTTAACAAATTTGGGAAATGAATGCATTTCTTCTTTGTGTGTAATATAGGGAAGAAACCAGTTTGACAATAAAGAAATTACTCATCATTAGTGATTTCAGCTTTTATCATTTGATATCGAGTCCTTAAGATGCCTAAAATATAAGCAATACATAATAGGCATTTTTTGTGGGTAATTTAGGGAAGAAACCAGTTTGACAGGCATTTCAAGGCATCTCAAGGAAGTATTCAAGAATAGATGATAAGCCTATAAAAGGTGACATTTTTTTTCTTTTTAAAAAAAATCCTTTTCGATAAAGATTTCTAAAAGTATCCTTTTCATCCTTTTATTTATTCAGCTTCTTTTAATCTGTCCCCAGATATAGGGTTTAAGATAGTTCCAAATTGAAAGCAACAGCAATCAACAAATACAAAGAATAAGTAATAATGTGTTCTCTTTCATTATTGTGAAGATACCATTGTGAAAACGGGAGAAACTGCTCATCTTCAGCAAATTTCGATGACAATAATGGTTTTAAAAGGATTCTACAGCTGTCTGCAGAATGTGGTCAAATGACATTTTATGGTGGTTTAACCTTTTACCGAAAGCCAAATTTTCGACTGTCCAAATTTGAAAGAGCTTGCAGATGACATGCCAAAATGTGACAAAATTGAACAATAATCTCATGATAGGGCAGAAACATTGTGGGAAAATGAGAAATTTCTCGTTAAGAGTCGTCTGCAACAAACTGGTCAAATGTAATTGTTTGGCGAGTTTTCATTGAATGATGGGTGAAGGTTTGAGTACCATAAACTTACTTCTAAGTGATCGACCTTCAGAGTCTGGGGTTCCGCGATCTGCGTCAAGTTCGGAATGAGAATCGGAGTTTGTATCATAACCAATGGAGTTCAAGCTTGCGGGTCGGTCATCTTTCATGGATAAATCTCTCGATTCCATGTTCTCTCTAGTGTCTGAGTTCTCGCCCATAGAGCTATTAAAACTGTTTTTATGGCTTAAATCTTCCGGCATTTGACGTTTCGTTGGAGAGAATGCCGAATGAAAGCTCTCTGAACTGTCGGTGGACACGGAACGAAATGCGCTGGTTCCCACAGGGTTCATGATTCTAATGCCAGAGTGTGCTGCCCTGTCTGCGCTTGGACGTACAAACGGATGAACGGGTGCGTATATGGGTGGTGGGAATGGTTCCCCAGGTCTGTACATAGTGTAGTTAGGATTCGTAAACTGGGGACCGTCTTTGTCCTGCTGGCTGTATCGTGGTTGGCCTGGTACCCTTGCCCCTTCCTGGTTCTCTGCTTGCGAAGCCAATACCATAAGCGCCGGAGTGTTCAGTGGGTTTGGAAAGAATGTCGAACTTTCCATGCCAGCTGGAAATGGCTGGTGGGCTGCCGGGGGAGATAGAAACGGTTTAGGCCAGAAATTAAAGCGAAACATCGCTAGATTCATGTCATGTATGTTCTGCATTTTGGAATGTTTTTCTCACTGTATTTCCATAAAACTAATGTTAAATAACATATATTAAAATGTCTGGGTGTCTTCTAATATTGTTTTGTAAACTTTAAATTAAATTATCCATATCAGAAAAATATTTTTATAAACAATGAACTATCTAAATAAAATAAATCATTTTTCGATTTAATAATCCTCTTTTTCTTTCATAACTCCAAATTTCCATTCAAATAGATATTGAAATCACAGGAATTGTGCACAAATGACATCTGTGAAGAGCCCAAAAACTTCAAAGTGGCAACATTAGCTTGTTTGGGACAGCCCACATTCAATGCAGACTGGCCCATCGCTAATCTGGGGTACTCCCACTTTGTATATTTGGGAAACCCCTCGCTCCTTATATGGAAGTGACCGTGACGTATGCTTGCTTAAGGACAAGAGAGCGAGAAAAGATCTAATATATTTATATATTGACAATTCCGTTCGGGCTTTCGAATAAATCAAGTCGTTTTTATGAACATTAAAGATAAGATTACCGAAATAAATTGGTTCTGTAAGTATGATTGACAAAGGGAAACCGGCGAGGGACTCCCCATTCATTGGTTGATGTAAACAAACCGCGAAGCTGTTAGGAAGGCCGGAGTTACTGCTATCGATAACACTTTTTCAGCCCTCGCAATCCGCGAGGATGAAACACTTAGCGGAAAAATAAATATGGAAATATAGCAATCGAGCATTGAGTCTCCGATAAAACATATTATTAAAGTGCCAATTTCGGCGATGTCTACTGTTAAGAATGGATTAAAGATGGGTACTTACTCACTTCTACTCCCTACACTCCGAGATTGCCACGAGCCTCGTTTTGACTTTGGGAAATCCTATTATTTGACCTGAGATATTTATAGAAGTCGGTGCCCTAATTTAAATGCAGCGCGCAATATGAATTAAGAGATTTTACTGTTTATGCACTAACTAATAACCTCTTCTTTTCTTTAATACAAAACCACACCCGTTGATGCAGCCAGTAGGACAAGTTAAAGAATAAATGTTTTTAAGCTGATTAATTGCTGTAATAGAGCGCTTTGATACTTTTCCTAAATCATGAAATTTGTGTAGCAGACGACACTCCTGATGCGTTTCAAGAAATTATCAAAAAAAGTTCACTCAAGAGACGGTATTATCGCCACATTCGTCAATGCGCATTTATCATATGATTTCTGTGCATATTGCGGTAAAAACGTCATATTTTGTCGCCTTAGGAGGATTTTTTAACAACGTAGTCTCATTCAATCAAGGGATACATGTATATGGAAACACGATATAGATGTAACGTTTTTTTGTTTTTTTTTGTTTTTTTTTTATTTTCAATTTATGGAACGAATTGAATTGAATTCGTGATTTAGATCGAACAAGCGCCGAATTAATCAATTATATGGCGTTATCTTAATCGGTGACCAAAGGGACGTAACTCGAGCTTAATTTGACTCCAAAGGGAGTTAATAATCCTGTTATTTTTTTTTGCTTAAATTAATAGAATGCAAAAGACATTTTTTTTATCACCAATCTTATAAAATGGTGTCGTTTTGGTCATTCATTTTCGACCTTTTTTTATACATCAGTTGTCCATATAATTTCAATTAGTAGCATACATTTTTTAAGTGTGTCCTTTGATGTTTTGGTTGGCATGTTGGTGAGTTCAAACCAAAAGTTGAGCGTTCTGAAAGACTTGCGTCCTGCATTTAAGTAGCTTCAGACTAAACAACCTTTTTCATCTTAAAGTGGTCGTTTAAAACAGGATTGACTTATAAGCTTAAAGATGTAAGTTTACATTTGTGAAAAATTTTGAAGTTTTTTTTAATTGATTTCTTAAACACTGCACATAAGTATTGTTATATAATACACACTTGAGAATAGTCATTGGAAGCAAATTTATATCCTTTAATAGATTCTTTAAACGCTCATGAAAGGAGACGTATGCTAAATCAAACTATATTATTTAGTAAACTTTTGGTCAGATTCAAATGGGCCACGTCACGGGAAAAGGGGCACTCGGACATATCAAACAGTGTAGCCCCAGTCCAGCCGCCACGTCACTGACGTGGCGGCTGGTCTGGGGTTACACTGTTTGCCATCTTAGAGGACATCAAGTTCTACCTTTAAATAAATACAAATGATAACTGTCGTGACTAGATGCTGGAATAATAGCGCTAAGAAAGAGCTGAGTCAGCGGTTTTTATTTATGTCCGAGTGCCCCTTTTCGCGTGACGCGGCCCAAATAGTTATCACAAAGAAAACCGTCAGCACAGCTTAAACGTGAAAGTCAACGAGAAATAACCCATATTAGCCATTTTAATAATTCAGATTTCCTGATTCTTCTCCTCTGACTTGGTCACGTGATACACATTTTTTAACCAAATTATTGGAATTCGTTTTTTGAATAAACCACTATATATGGAGACCACTATATTTCAAGCACAAAAATATGTTAAAGGAATTTATCAAAAAGGTCTCACAGCATTCATGAATTTATTTTCATGACTTTTATGAACATAATGAAATAACTCTGTATATTTTTTTAGACATTTATTGGTACTCATGTCCTTTCATGTGCCTTTAAAGTGTGTAAACAGTGAATTAACATTTAATCTAACCCAAAGGCATGACATCATTAATGAGAGCTACCGCATGTAAACTGTACATACTTAAATGAATTGACACTTTCTGAATTAAGTATGCTATCAATGGCTTCTTTTAAATGTATATCAAACAACAACACAAAACATAAGTGTTTCAACACTATTTCATTTGACATTCAAAATCTTTCTTCTGTCCTTTCAAGGCGCTATCTGCACCCCATCGTAAATTAACAGCGTCCGTTGAACTACAAATAAGGTATGATGCGTTGTGTTTGAATATTTAACCCTAATGGCGCTGGAACCCACTTCATGCTTTTGCAAACAGGTTGGATCCAGGCCAGCCGCCAAGTAATTAACGGCTGACCTGCGATCTAACCTATTCGCTACTCAGAGTGTCTTTCCTCAACAAAGTTAAGCATATATTCAGGGTTTTGGAAAGCAGATGACTCAAAAATCTATTTCTAGAAAGTATTCTAAGGGTTAAAGACTGGAAAGTATTATTGCCAAGCTTTGTCTCGCACCCTCTACCAGGGGTATCTAAGTCGTACACGTTAACTGCTGAGCTGACGAGTTATTATATTTTGTATGCATACACGCAGACTCTTTTGATCTCAGTTTTGATCGCTCAGTTGGAAATTACAACTTGCAGCCTTGGAAAGAACAGTGTGTAGATCTGGCATGGATAAGTGCACTGATCACCGCGATATTATTGACCTACTGTTCAACCCTTTACCAAACATTCAATTTTCCACTGTCCCAAATGAAAGGGTTTGCAGACAACATTTCAAAATGTGATGAGATTGAAAAATAATCTTCTGATGGGGCAGAAAACATTGTGGGAAAAGGAAAAATTGCTCGTTAAGAGCAATTTCTCCTTTTCCCACAATGTTTTCCAAAGTCGTCTGCAACAAAGTGGTCAAATGTCGTTATTGTTTGGGAAAGGGTTAAAACGGTTTGCACAATCCTTTCTAGTCTGGATTGTCTGCCTCTTTACGAGACATTAATAACCAACATTTGTATTATTTATTATGTGAGGTTTAAATTCGTGTCAACAGTATTTCTGTTATTTTACGAGTTTTCTGGAATTCACTTGTACTAGACGGGGCTCTGCAGTGTTTTGCCCAATGCTACTCGTATGTGCCAACTGTTGCAGTACGGGGATATATCAGAGTCCGACCATACAAATCACAGCAGTTCCTTCCATCCCAAAATAAGTACAATGTTTATTCTAACATGGTTCATGTCGTTTGTCTTCGGTGCGATAACGACCTTTCAAGGCAAACTGTTCCAAACAGACGTTCTATGTTACTGCTCTATCCATAGTTGTCGTTCTTTGTCAGGCCACACACACAGTTCTAAGTAAAGTAAAGTTAATAAAGTTGGCTTCTGACACATGTCCAAAAGGAATCCTCTTCGCCAGTGCCGTATCAACATTGTTTCAGTTTTATGTAACGGCTTTCCTGGATCAACCAATACGAGGATAGGGCCCTGAGATGCCTTGCCAAAGGCCACTCCCACGAAACCAGATGTGTCGGTTGGGCTCGAATCCGGGACCCCCGAGTTCTGAGTCCATCATCTTAATCACTCAAGTTTATGTTGAACTACATGTAATTGGAACAAAAAAAGAAACGACAGCACTGGATATAGATTTGTGTTAAAGAGAACATTTTTTATTCTGAATTGTGACTAAAAAGCGCAATACACTAGTCAGTTAATTTGCAAGGAGACCACGTTCGTCAAAAATCCCCCAATTTCTACCACGAATTGTCGTTTCTTTAGTTCACATGTGGATGCGTATGGTATTTTAAAGAAACGTCCCCGCTGAGAACATGTACAAACTAAACGATAGGCTGATATATGTGGTCAGTTCGTGTTTCAGACATATTGCCCTCTGACCGTGACGATGGACCTCATTTGCTAATAAAGTCGTGCCCGAGATTTAAACGATTTTCTTGAGAGAGGGTAGTAATGTTCGTTCTCTCGAGTTAAATCATTATATTATCTAAAAACAAAACAACTTAAATCCGTTTTAGCAGTGAAAATATTTTTTTTCATAAGTTTACTTTGTCATTCTAATAAAAAATATACCTGAGGAAAACAAAATCGGGAATTTATTTTTTCATGTCATATCGGCGCAACTTTATACAATTCTAGAACATATTTCATACATGTACATAGCTACAAACAAATATCAGCCACAGAAAAGCAAATTGTTTAACTCTATAAAAGGCTGTCCGTCCTTGTCGTAAACGTGTTTGTGAATTGCAGATCTGTTTGCACGGGTTTAACGACTTTCTAACATTCTTCAGATGCATTTAATACAGCGATTCTTTACTTACTCGTACGACATTGGTTAGAGAACACATCACAGTGAAAAAAGAATCCGCGAACTGTGATGCAACCCTGAATGGCCAGTCTCAGATCTCTGACCACCCGTGTATCATTTTCTTAGATGATTGGTACCAGTGGTGTACTCGTAGAATGTCGGCCTCTGGTACAGAAGGTCTTTTGTCCGATCCCTGTTGGCGACGAGGTGAAAATGCGAGGAGTATAAGTCACAAATCGGCGCGAGTACTGGTAATGTATCTAGGAAACAGTCATCGAGAGTGATTTTAATGAGCTTCAATTTTCCGTCACAATCGATGTTAATTAAATACATGTAAGCTAGTTGATGATTAGGCCTGGTACAGGTCTACGACTACATACACACATCGTCAGAAAGTTGTTCCGGTGGTGGGGACTCTGCTTTCTGGACAAAGTAATAACTCGACCTTCTCTGCAGTTGCTTCTGCCGTTGTTCGTCCAATCTTTGTTCCAAATCGTCGTCACTGCTGTCCGTTAAAGACGACTCCGATACAGCAGGCCGAGAACCATTCGACCGTCTGCTCGGCACACTAGCTCCACTTCCGGTCGAATCACGTGACAATGTTTTTCGACTTTGCTCCGGATTGCACTCACTTTCCGTCTCGGTGTAATCGCTTTGTGTTCGTTCATCCTGGGACGACTGTCCTCCATTGCCGTGAAACTGAGACACGAAATACGCAATCTCTTTCCTATACGATGGCCGTCTTCCGGATTGAGCCGATCTTTGGGCGGTGTCGGAAAACGATCGGGAATCTCCGTCGTCGTCGTCGTCGGACATTCGGGAGTTATCGGAGGACGACGGACAATATTCCTTTAGCTGTATTTGACCTCGACGACGGAGTGAACATTTTCTTGCAGCGTCAAGTCGTCTCTTGCATGTTCGGTAGGAGGTTTTCGGCATAGCGTGTGACAGGTTATACCCATTCGCGGAGTAATCTAACTGATGTACGCCCCTGCGACCAACCACGACATCGAACAGTTGTCTTGAACGGACTACTTCTTCTTTGATGGAGGTTGCTTCCCTGTCCATTTTGGAGAGGTCCATCTTCATACTTTGAAGCATTAGAATCAATCGTTCTTGGCTCTGCACAAGATCTCTCGCAGATTCTGCCCGCCTCTTCTCGGGTACATCTTGGACCTCAATATTTTCACCTCCCTCTTTCGTGATGCATATTTCAACATGTCCCGTAACCTGTGGTTGGTCATGTTTGTTTGTACCATTAATGACTGGTTCTCTGTTGTCGTCAATGTCTTCAGAGTCGCCATCTTGGGACTGTGCTGTGTCAGCCTCGTTATCAGTTGATGACGTAATACATTCTTGTGTGTCGGGAATTGCGTCAGTATCGTAGTCGTCTCGATAGGTATCCGTTTCAGTTGGTGGGTTATAGAGTGGCATCTTTCGTTTTGCGCGGGTCTATGCCAGAGAAACGATCTGAAAACAGAACATACGTTACTTACATTATGCCATGACGTTTGAAAATATACATAATGGAATGGTAGAAAACGCTTGAACAAGCGAATTCTCATTTTCAAATTAAGATTTTATTATATCAAGAGACTCTTTTCTGTTTTAAAAAATGGAACGGTTAATTGCAGACCTTTTATGATTTGTGTCAACCGTTCCGTAAAGAATTATGTGAATTTTGCGTTAAAGAATGAACTATTTTGACTGTATGTATACAGAACACTGCAGTTTTCGTCGAGTTATTAACTTGTAAATACGATTCATTAGTACATTTCATTTTATACATTTGCAGCAAATGACCTTTCCCACCTTTATGACAAAAGAAGAAATGACTTACAAGGTGTCAAAATGATTTCTAGATAACGTCACTACTAATGAAATCCAGACAATTTTCATTCTCTACAGTCACCTCTGCTGTTCCTTTCATTTAGCAAAGCTTGCTTAGCTCATTCTGTAGCTTTGTTTGTATGATGTTTAACACCGTAACAACAATTGTTTAGTTATGTAATGGCTTTCCTGGATCCACCAGTACTAGGCTAAGGCTAAATCCGTAGCGTTTTGGAATTAGAATATGATGGTCCTGAACTCGAGACCCGGTTTTGGTTAACATTCTTTCCAGTGATTAATGAAGTCGATACGACATGACACGGTTCTCACAAAAGTTAAGCAATTAACGGCGCGGTTTTGGAAAGATTATTTGGCCAGCTGGTATGAAAATACCAGGGTACCGTTTTACTATACAACTTAAGGAAAGATTTGAGTAAGTCAAAACTGATAATCATGGATATCATCTTAAGCAAAAGCGCAATATTGCAACGTGACACGTCATTGGAAGCGTTTTGGAGAGACTGGTATAGAAATACTTTTACCATTAACTAAACAGTTTAAGGAGGAATTTGCGTAAGACAAAACTGATAATCATGGATATTACTTAAACAAAAGTGTAATATTGCAATGTGACACGTCATTGGAAGCGCCTCGGAGAGATAATTCCAATGATGTGTTACGTTGCAGCATTACTTAGCCAAATATCAAAAATGAGCGGGACTGTTGTTTTGAATCTACGCAAATTCTGGCATAAACTATTTAGTAAAATGGTGGGCCTATCAAGGAGCCTGGATTGGGTCGCTGACCACCACAATATAACTGAAGTACTGTTGAAAACGGCATACACACCTCAGTTTACCAAACCTAATTGAATCAGTCACAAAGATCGACCCAGAAGTATTTGTTGAATAAGTTCTTTTTTGATACATACCTTTTTCACTCTGGTGTAAAACCTTTAATCCAACTATTGACGATAAATTCGTACTTTCCAATGACTTTGATATTTAATGGTAATAGCCTGTAGAGTCATGCCCGTTTGGTATGTGTATATAAATGTCTGTGTTCATTACTTGACCAATAACTACATGTATATGCACTTTTAACGCACCTATAGTGGCGGGTTTAAGAATTCGCTGAAACAAAAAACAATCATTAATTGTTGTTACTTCACAATGTTCACAAAAAAAAACCAAAAAACCACACACAAAAAAAAAACCCTCAAAAAGTAAGATCAGCTTTGCTCGATTAAAGAATCAATGCCAAGTTAAACTTTCTTCTTGTCCTGGTTGGAAAGACGACTTGATCGTGCTACGTTTGTCTTACACCAACTAATACTTATAACATTCATTGGCAAAGGTAATAAGTGTTTTGGATAAGGCCAGCACGTACATTGCTGTTGTTAAAGGGATGACATGAGAAAGTTCACCAAACATAAGGTCGTTGGTTTGAATCCCGTGAGTAGATGAGGAGCTGCGTCCACCACCTTGCGACTTATCTGTACATGCGATGAAAGTACTGGCTATGTACTCATAAATCAGAATCGGGATTGATCCGTACAAGTTATAAGAAGTTGCCCGAAAATAAGTGTTGCACAATTAAACATTAAATAAAAGAAGAAAAAAAACCCTAATGAACGAAAAGGATGTGTCATCAAGCACACTTATCCCCGTACGGTAATTGAAAAATGTTGAAAACAGGAAAAGGGGGTAAAAACTTCATGAATAATGTTATTACTGATAGTGAGATAAAGGTCCGATGTGTTAGATGCTTTCGATATATAACTCTCGATTTAGAACTTAGAACAACTCAATGTCATTCATATATCCTTATGTGTTTATTAGATATACTATTTCGTATTCTGGACCAACGGCCTGTCTACAAATGATGAATAGATAAAGGGGCCTTCCTGGCCTAGTGGTTAGATTACAGAACTTGCATGGGTGCAAGTTTTCAGGATTATTCCTGATTTTCAGGGTTTTGAGACTTTTTATCCCTATATAATTTTATAGCAAACATGCCTTTTCAGGATAATGAACTACAGATTTCAGTTTTTTTAAATTCTTCGACTTTCACCCATGAACTTGCTATCACATAGCCCTTCTCCGCGTGGGTTCAAATCCCGGTGAGGGATATTGATTGTCATAAGAGGTAGTCTCCAGACTGACTTACGACAAGCCGATGGTTCTACCCGGCTTGGTTAGCCTTTATAGGCAGTTGGGTATGGAGTCTTCCTCCATCATTAAAGTCCCCGGACGTCCTTACTCCATCATTAAAGTCCCCGGACGTCATATATTTCTTTTTCGGAATTAACGAAAGTAAAGGAATACACATTCGGTTGGTCATGTAGAACTCACACAGAAAAAACAACAGGATATACGGGTAACTGATTACCATACAGTGGATGTAACATCCATTTAGTGATACTGTGGGGGTTTTCCGTCATTATCTACATTTATAGACCGATTTCGGTTACTTTATTTTTATAAATATTTGTTTGGAGCACGCACAGCTGAATACCATACGCCAAATCCATATTTTACATATTTATATTTTTATTGTATGACGTCCGGGAACTTTAAGAGTCTGTTGACTCTATCGATGAAAAGGGTAAACTAGGTTGACGGTTGTGGCACTATACTTACGCTGTGGATTATCGTGGATAATCCAGTATTATCGGATTCGACATATATGTTTACAAATCTGTCAAGTTATGTCATTAGTCATTTGTGAAGTACTTCATATTTAATGACCCACAACACAAATGTAGGTCTAACGTACAGGGTATTTAACCCTTTCTTTTAAATATTTTCTACTGAGAAGTTTCGCGCACCTGCAGCAGATAACGAAGGAAATTGTTATGGGAAAAAAGAGAAATTGCTCAAGGCGATCAATTACTCATTTTGTCACAATGATGATACCTGATATGTATTTGGTTTACGTTTCACCAAGGAATGACTGTAAACTGAAGACGAAACCAACTATGATTGGATAGAAGTAGACTTGCAAAAGAATAAATATGCATTTTAATAAATTATAAAATTATGACAGGATGACATGGCGGCTGGCTTTCCTTTATAGTACTCTGGCTAACAGTGATAGTGTTACGACTGTAAATGCAAATTCTAGATTCATACAACTAATCCGGACTTACATGTTTAATGTAATTTGTGTCTCGTCCAAATAGAACGCAACAGCAGCAAGTTGAGTTGAAAATCAAATATTTCTTTATAATATGAATTAAATAGTTAATTATCTTGAATTAATTTAAAGCCGCAATGTAAAATAGCATGGGGTAGTTAGTTTATGAGCTTGGTACTGGTTTGGAGTCAGATAAGATCGCTCTATGCCTAGATATCTGTTGAAAACAGGCACGTTTATCTATCTCTCTGAATCGTTTGGAAAGTGCCTTATCAGTAAAGTGGCACAAAGATGTTGCACGAACAATTAAAATATAAGTTGCATCTAAACTAATTTGAAAGAGAGCGACTATATTATGGTGGTTCAACTAATTTACTAATATTTTAATCCTTTATTTCTGTATGATAATTTCATTTCAATTTAATCGGACAGTATGATACAATGACTATTGTTTTAAGCGACCATTCTTAATGTATGAAAGGTTATTTAGTCGGAGGACATCCTAATACAGGTCAAAAGTCATTCAGAAAAATCCTACTGAACCTTATTCAGTGATTTGTTCATGTATACAACCGTTACTTGTCTTCTACATTACGATACCAAGTCTTGTTAATGTGGTCCCTAAAACCTTTACCAAACAATAACGACATTTGACCACTTTCTTGCAGTTGACTTTGGAAATTATTGTGGGAAAAGGAAAACTTGCTCTTAACGAGCACTTTCTCCTTTTCCCACAACGCTTTCTGTCCTATCAGAAGATCTTTTTTCATTTTCATCACATTTTGAAATGTCGTCTGCAAACTCTTTCAATTTGGGCCAGTCGAGAATTTGGCGTTTGGTAAAGGGTTAAAACAAGATTGACTATGTTAGAAATAAGACTGTACTGTGTGTCAAAGTGCCAAACAACAGGGCATCACACTCCTGTGTTTACTCGAACCCAATCCCCAATCTGCTAGTTTCTGGTTATCGCTACAAACTCTATTTGAACAACTTTCAAATTGAGCCATTTTCGCCTAATCCGGGTGCTTACTAAACGCCCATAAAAAGCAAACGATCTCTCAAATAACACTGCCCTTATCAGAGTATGTTGGCGTGTCCTGATACGCGGAGATTTAGAAACCACTTTGACAAAAAGATAAATTGCTCTTACGGAGCAATTTCTCCTTTTGTCAATGTGGTTTCTACTGCGTTATGTAAAAATCATATTTTCCAGGCTTTTTTGTTTATCGTCTGCTGTTCCTTTCAATTTGGAGCAGTCCAAGAAATCACGACATGAAGGAAACGCGTCAAGGCTGTCCGTCTGCCTTCCAGAGGCTCTCTCGTCTGACAAGCCCGGATTTTGGGCAGATCTCCCCTTGGTGATTGATTGAGGAAAGATGATCGGAGTGCCCCGCGGGAAGTAAGCCCAATTTACTGGGGTTACGCTATATTGGTGGCGAGGGGTATGTTAAGTTACCATTTAAAGCCGGGGCTCATGCGAAATTGTCAATTTATACAACTCCTAAATTGTCGGCTGAAATTGGGTTTTTTAGCCTGCGTTGCGTCGTCACACAATCTCTTACAGCGCTTTACATCCGTTAGAGATCTTCAAGCGTCTGATTAAACAAGATGCTCTTAGGGAACCCAACAAATCGGTTTTTCGTAACTTATTTTTTCTCAAAAAACCCTGCGCTTGGTTTGAGTGTTTGATTGTGTTCGGAGAACCTTTAATACCCTCCATTGCCAATAGGGGTTATGTTTGCTGTTCGTTGTAGTCTAGAAAGTGGTTCTTTGAAAGGTTGAAAGTCACAATTTCAATGTGTTTCTACAGGAAATTGTTATCATTAGAGTATACACACTGATACCGCTTAATACTTTGTCTTATCTTATATGTTTTAAATATGTTTTGTTTGTATAATAAAGGCCTATATCTCCAAGCGCTTTGATACCCATATCATGTTGATATTATCCGTTTTTTGACTATACACGGCTAGTTTTGGAGTCGGTTTGGGGGGTCCTAAGCTTTACCATCCGTAGCGGCTGGTCAAGCCCGTGGAGAACCAACGGTATTCACAACTCAGCCTGACGTCCATATACAATGTACATGTTGTGTGATTTAGATTTAGCTTTTCTGACCATTATGCTATGGAGCCCCCCCCCCCATTTTAAAACGAAAGAACAACGCAAGTAGTCTTGCAAAAAGCAACATGGTGGCTTCCATATCATGTCAAAGGTGTTTTAATTTGATAAACCCGGTTAGTTCCGATTTTTAAAAAGTGGATTCGGGTGTACGATCTACCACACACGATGTGGATATTCTTGCTTCCTGCAACGCTTACTGATGATGTCTGGCATCAGTGTTTGATTAGACTCTTGACTCTTGGCTTGTCATAGTTACCAGGGTCGGCAAGGTCAAGTATCCATATTACCCAGCTTCTCTAAAAGCCTTGACGGACAAGTGAATATTTCCTGAAGTTTGCTATACAGCCATTATACGGACAGGGAAGAAAAGACCACGCATTTACAGCCAAGTGAATCAAGTTTTGATTTTGCCACAAACTGAATGAATGTACAAGCTGAAAAAGACTTGCTTCTTAAAAAAGGTAAGCGAGGTGAAATGGACGTGCATCTGAGTATAGATCTTCATCTCTATACAATAAGATCTGTGTACAGCAGTTATTTAACTTGGCGTTTGCTGCTCTGATTTTAAATTTTAAACACTATAAGACAAGGACGAAAAAACCTAATCGTTCAAGTGGTTATGACGACGGAGATTGGCAAACATATGAATATCAGCAGTAAGATCTGTGTACAATTGCCATTTGAGTGACAGCCTCAAATTGGACGATGTACACCGATTGAATGATGATCCAATTTTAGGTTATCATAAGGCATGGACTAACGGAATACTCGTCTAAGCTCCTTGGACAATGGAGGTGTGTTAACATATAAATATTAGCATACACTGCATGTATATCCTTACGATTTAATTAGTAAAAAATAATTCGTTAAAGAATACATATGAAAAAAAACCCACATGAACATTCTTCATATCTGTTCTACTTATCATCATACATTTCATGTCTAGATTGAGAAGAAAGCATTGTCATCAGAGGAGAAAATTGCCATAGACATTAAATGTCATTTGAATGAGAGATTCAACCGGTTCGGATTATGATAGTCGGAAATTCAGATTAATTTTTCGAGCGAAGTCTTGGTTTCTCCCCTATTTTCCAGCATTTTATTGGTTTTATATATTTTTTTCCTTAACACTTGACATACACAGCATCTGTAAAAAGCCATGTAAGTAAGTTGTACACGCTTTTGTCTTTTAAAAGATACATAATTATCATGTTCATAATATCTGAGATTATAATTATTTTCATTGGCGAGTGCATGATCTTTCTATTTGACGACATCATATATTTTATTTTGAACTAAGAAATTATTGATAATATTTTTGCTGTAGGTGCTTTATATATGGTTTTAAACTGAGATGTTGGCAAAACCGATTTAGCAACCATTTTATTACCTTACTGTTGCGTTTGCAAATTACTAAAATCATATACCAAAACGAAATGCTCTCTTTTTTAATATTTTTTCTTAAACGTGGGCATTTTAAGAGTATTTTATCTGGGAAACGTAAACTGAATCATGCGTGCTACTCTCATCGCTTCATGATTGTCAAAACTTTGAAAAAAGGAACACAATACTATGTGCCTGAGAGACAAGAATAAAATGAAATGCGTGATAGTAATAAGTACAAATCTGTCCAGTATTCAACAGAAGACGATCAAAAAGTATGTACGAAATATATTTCTATGATATTCCACAGAAACCTGTGTGACTAAAAAGTGCCAGTCGCATGTAATTTTTCCTTTATTTGCGGCAGTTTTTCAGGATTGTTTTCGCTGCAGGTGCGTAAAAGCGTGACATTATAGAAATTCCTGTGTTCTCTATATTTTCACAATATAAAGTTTAAAACATCCCTTAATAAGCTCTAAACGTACAGTACATTGGATGGATAGAAAATGGGAAATGGATATAGCCATGGGCCAAAAACCTTTTTTTTCCAATAAGTTTTCTGAAATCCAGCATTTTGTCAAATCTAAAACGCCATGTTTCTCAATTCAAATGTGAGGAGTTTATTGCTACATTATGGTTAGAACTTCGTGAATGAAGCACTTATTACACTCTTGCCTCAAACCATCGATTAGCCTGATTTGATGTCTTCGTTTAAAGGTGCTTGTTCACAGAAGAGAAAATTTGAAATCAAATGAAAATGTCATTAAAACAGTACAGGTTTCGTATTGTTGTTTGATATACAATAAAAAGTAGGTATTGCAATCATAATTAATTCAGGAAAAGTTTATCTATCTTAGTATGTGCAGTTTGTATGTAGTAGATCTTAAAAGCGATGTCACACTTTTTGATTGAAAGCGATCTTTTTTTGCTTCCAATGACTTTTCTTCAGTGCGTAACAGTAGAGCTGTTATGCAGTTTTAAAGAAATTAATTTATAACCTCCAAATTTCCTCACATCTGTGAACAAGCACCTTTATTAAGTACCAAAAGTACAGTACGTTGGACTTCTAGAACATGGCAAATGAAAATAATCATGTCAATGTTTTAACAATTAGCAATTTGTATATTAACGATTAAGATCGTTTTTTTAAAATCAGTATTCGGTCAAATAAAAAACGCTGGGTATTTCTTTATTTACATGTCTAGGGTCCAATGCAAGCCTATTGTAAGCCATTCACAAATATGAAGCATTTAACTTGATCCTCCATTGGATCCTTGGTGGGCCAGTTTTGATGTCAACGTTTAAAATGCCACACTGCTTTTATTATTCAAAAGTTTTTTTTCAAACTAAAACCAATAACAGAATGCATTACGGGGCAATAGGCTAAACGACAGTCAATGACGTGTTTTTGTTATCAGCGGTAAGCTGCTCAGCGTCCAACTGTGCGTAAACTGTATCCCAAGAGATCAAACGGGGTTTTATTATTTTTGAATGACTACGGACTGTCGAGGCGAAAGGATCGGACAGACTTTGAATTCAGTATTGTAAACAAAATATCAAACATCGGCACCGATTTATTCAACATTCTTATGATGCGCCTCGCTTTTTTCCCACAATTATTAGCAAATCTTTTTTCAATAATTCTGCCTCACTCGCCGTACTCTGATCCGAAAACCAACAAAATCTCGCATCAAGCGAGATGATTTACGCATTTAACGAGATCAATGGGGTGAACGCGCGCGCTTTTGTTCGGAGGCCAAACATCGGGGTTTATTTTTCTTGGCTGCCTGGGAGACACGGACGCCGGCAGAAACACGCCGTATGTCTTCATTAAAAAGTAATATATCAGAAACTCGAAATTCGATTCAAATCAGTGTGTTATCTTTGTCTAATTGAGTTTCCCCCGAGTGAGAATAAAGTATTTAGACGTTGTAATGAACTAGAACTAAGAGATTTGCGGAGCGGGACAAACCCTTTCCTTTCTCAATTATGACAGGGTGGGATAAAAAAAAAACTGGCATAGGGTTTAACGCCATGGTAACATTTTGTCCATCTATATCACGGTTTTCTTTGGATTTACTCTAAACGTCTTGCCAAATGGCACATCCACCAAACCAGTGGCGCCGGAGGGGCTTGAATCCGTAACGACCTTATCCTACTAGTGGATGACAGGAGTCCAGGGGTAGAGTGTCGGCTTCTGGACACGAGGGTCGTGGGTTCGAATCCTGTGAGTGGCGGGATCTGCCTTGTGATCTTGCATTAATCCACATTTGACGAGAGTAGTGATTATGTATCCGGAAAGTAGAATCGAAAGTGATTAATCTAAGTTTTAAGAACCTGTTTCACAATCTATGTAAAATAAATAAGTTTAAACAAACGACGTTATCTGCTAGGCCACTCAGCACCCTTTAGAAGGGGATAATCACGTGACTTTACCTGTTCCCTTTCGTGTAGTTTTGTTTAATGGTCCAAATTGAAAGCATAAAAGCAGGCCAGAAATGTAATGTTTGAAAAAAGGTTTCTATGTGATTTTCTTTGTGATAGAAGAAGCAATTATTTTTTTTGCATTTCTCAACAAAAAGTGTGCTCAATGTAATTAAGAATGGTAATATATGAAAGAAGTGATAAATTAATTGTATACTTGACTGTAAATTTCCTATCGTTTCAATATGCAAGAGCCTCAATGCGGTATTTCATACTGGAATTGGAATCGAAAACAATCCATTAGTATGCATGTTTGATTTACATTAATGTTGAAAATGAGTAATTGCATTGTATTGAACGTCATTTTGGGTAGAGCTATTTCGATACGTTTTACTTTTCTCCTTCAAATATGCTCTGATTATTAAATTATCTTAAAGTATCCCAACACTTCTATATTCTTAACATGAAACCAATTTTGTTCGATATTTGTACAATGAAATGAGCTGTCTTACAGTGAACCAAATACTTGTATATATATATTACTTTTCTTTTTATAAAAATAGTCTTCAAATGAGATGCTAAGGCCTACTGCCTATTTACCCAAAACATATTTATTTTAACAATTATTTCATTGATTTCACACAAAATGCAATGTAACGAAAAAATTGTTAGAACATTCCAAATAACGAGTCAATATTTATTTGTGGGGGTTAAACTGTTATCAGCTCTTTTTTGTGGGGGTTAGATTGTTTTAAGCTCAATTTTGTGGGGGTTAGATTGTTTCAGTTCTTTTTTGTGGGGGTTATATCTATGATAATAGAACATTCCAAATAACGAGTCAATATTTATTTGTGGGGGTTAAACTGTTATCAGCTCTTTTTTGTAGGAGTTAGATGTTTTTCAGCTCTTTTTAGTGGGGGTTAGATTGTTTTCAGCTCTTTTTTGTGGGGGTTAGATTGTTTTCAGCTCTTTTTTGTGGGGGTTAGATTGTTTTAAGCTCAATTTTGTGGGGGTTAGATTGTTTTCAGTTCTTTTTTGTGGCGGTTAGATCTATAATAATAGAACATTCCAAATAACGAGTCAATATTTATTTGTGGGGATTAAACTGTTATCAGCTCTTTTTTGTGGGAGTTAGATGTTTTTCAGCTCTTTTTAGTGGGGGTTAGATTGTTTTCAGCTCCTTTTTGTGGGGGTAAGATTGTTTTCAGCTCTTTTTTTGTGGGGGTTAGATTGTTTTCAGTGGGGGTTTTGTGGGGGTTAGACTGTTATCAGTTCTTTTTTGTGGGAGTTAAATTGTTATCAGCTCTTTTTTGTGGGAGTTAGATTGGTTTCAGCTCTTTTTTGTGGGGGTTAGATTGTTTTCATTTCTTTCGTGTGGGGGTTAGATTGTTTTCATCTCTTTTTTGTGGGGGTTAGATTGTTTTCAGTTCTTTTTTGCGGTGATTAGATTGCTTTCAGCTCTTTTTTGTGGGGGTTAGATTGTTTTCAGCTCTTTTTTGTGGGAGTTAGATTGTCTTAAGCTCTTCTTTGTTGGGGGTTAGATTGTTTTCATTCTTTGAACTATAATTAATCGAACGATTTAACCCATTACCAAACAATAACGACATTTGACCAGTTTGTTGCAGACGACTCTGGAAAACATTGTGGGCAAAGGAGAAATTGCTCTTAAAAGCAATTCCTCCTTTTCCAACAATGATTTCTACACTATCAGACGATTACTTTCAATTATCACCACATTTTGAAATGTTGTCTGCAATCTCTTTCAATTTGGGGCGGTCGAAAATTTGGCCTTTGGGAACGGTTTAACACAAGCTTACATTCAGCGACATGGTCTCAAGCCAAAAATACGTATGTAAAGTACACAATCGAAAATTGGCAGAGATGTACCCAACACTATCAACAATGTTATACATAAAACATCGTATAAAAAAGGATAGATGACACTGCAAACATGATCTCAATCTGTATAATTCATTCGTAAAGTGGAAATGTATTTTTGTTAATTTCATACATAGAAGGCCGATTTTTTTTAACGTTGTATTACTAGTAGTATCGGTTTTAAAAAGGTTGTGCAAATTGCTAAAGTTTTGACCAGCTTCATACTAATTGTCTAAATTTAAGTTCATATGGCTACTTTTCCCAATCTTTTCGCATATAAAATTGTATGACATTCTTCTTCAACAATCAAAACAATACCAAAGGTTTGGATGAGGCTTTACCGAGCATGAGTCCCAAACACATTTTTTTTTGGATCATACTTTCTTTGTAGAATCAAGAGGCCAAACACGGCCTAATGAAGAAGCCTAGAAAACCTGAAATAATTAGATTGGATTAGAGTCATTAACTGACACAGGTCCCATATGGGTCCTTTTCGTCAGTGCCGTACCAGTATTTTTCAGTTCAGGAACGGCTTTCCTGAATGCACCAGTAATAGGCTAGGGCTCTGAAGTGACTTGCCGGGACCCCCCGTGTTCTGAGTCCACCACCTTAACCACTGGGCCACGCAGAAATCACATGGCTCATCACTGCGTGGGTTCATATCACCAAATGGGTACACTAGGAATATTAGGACAGAAAGCTTAGCCAGCCATTTAGTATAAACTTAAATGTATTTATTTTACATCGATTGTGAAACAAATCATTCTCGATTCTGCTTCCTGGATACAAAACCGTTTACTCGCGCAAAATATGAAAAGTCGCAAGGCGGAACCGGCTCCTCGCGGGATTCGAACCCACGATCCTCGTATCCGGCGCTCTACCTATGGACCACTGTCCAACACTGATCAGCCATTACGAACAGTTAAGTTGGGTACTTTCCTTCGTTAACATAATGAGCCAGACAAAGCAGCGTAACTAAAATAATGTTGACGCGATGAAAAACCAACTGAAAAAAACCCCACAAAAATACTTAGATTCAAGCGCACCGTAGTCTGGTTCCCTGACCTTACTCAAAGAACAAAGTGATTTGGTCCCTATGGCGTAGTAAGGTGAAGGAACCAAGACTAATCGCACCGCGGCTGGCTAGAATTCACATGATGAAGTAAATGGCTGACCAAACATCCTGGACTATTGAACACGTTCAGCAAGGAAGTGAACAATGACGGACATCAATCAAAAACAAACAGTTCGGGAGCCCGTCAACGGCGGCCATTGTTCGCCAGTCAATCGTCGACTATGTCATGGTGACGGGGCACTTCAAATCTGTTTAAAGGTCCTTGTTCACAGTAGAGAAAATTTGAAAGTTTTGATAAAATATCGTTGAAACAATACAGTGTTTGTACTGTTGTATGATATACAATAAAAGGTAGCTATTGAAAGCACAGGGGTTCGAAGTTAAGGTACTCTTACGGCTATACATACCCCTAAGAGTACCTTAACTTCGAACCCCTGTGATTGAAATCATACTTAATTTAGGAAGCGTCAATTTACCAAAGTATGTTATCTAAATGCACTAGATCTAAAAGTGATGTCATTATGTGGATGATTAAATACATGCCGATTCAATGAATACACACTTTATCAAAATAAAATGCGATCTTATTTTGCTCCAAACGACTATTCTTCACTGTATATAACAGAACAGCTGTTGTGCAGTTTTAAAGAAATTAAAAATTAACTTCGAATGTGCCTCACATCTGCGAGCAAGAACCCAACAAACCCATTGCATCAAATGGTATCGTTTGGTAACTGGTTCAAATTGAGAGCAAAACAGATGAAATTTAAAAATTATGACAGTTGATAATAAAGTAACCCCAAACGCAGGGGAATGTCGTAAATTCGTCAAAAGAAATGATAAATTACAGCCTATAATGCCTTTAACTTTATCTGGCTGTCCACGAAAGTTTGTTTTCGGATGAAATTCTTGTGAGAATTGAAAGGGCCAGTTTTCAGTTTCCCCAAAAACCATCAATTGAAACTTTCTTTTTATTTTTTTTTTTTTTAAAAAAAAGGCGAAAAGCGAGACATAGAATGTCCCTGGAAACAAGTTTCACAATATATCAAGTAACCGGGAACTCGAACGAAAAAATAAACGAATAACCCATTATAAAGATCAGTATTCGTTGCCTTCCCTAGTAAACCGTTCTGGCCAAAGAAGAAAATGCTTGCATCAAGCCTTTTCTTCTTTTGCAACAATGGTGTCTGGTCTTGTCGATTTGAGATGCTACGAACGCGTGCATATAATAGAATGGTTAACCGTCTACGGTTATAAAGTGTGTCCACTCTCTTCGTAGTTTGTTTACAACGCTTCTTAGATCACAAGAGCTGTGTCCATATTCTCACAGTCAGATGACGACACATCAGAGCACCTATGACAACAAATATACAAATAATGAGGCCAAATGGGCAAGATGTTATTTTCCGAAAAGATGGGATTCTAAAGAAAGAAAAGCAACCCGTGAGGCTTACATATACCTATATCTAGTGTGGTACTTTCTCAGAGCACATTTCTTGTTTCTAAACAAAGTAGTTCAACTTAGGCTCAAGGACCTATGGTAAAGGTTTTGTTTATCATTCTGTCACCCATGGTGAAAGGGCCAGTCAATTTGGATTATGAGACACTTTCAAAATTTTCATTGATTATACGAAGTACCTCCATACTTCTATCACTATGCTACGCACCAAGCGGATAAAAGTCGGTCACCATTATTTCAACTAGCTCGCGGCCCCCGAACCGGCCATTTCGGAACAAATTAAGGACCGAGGCCTATATTTTTGTGGAAAGCAATATGGAGGCTGCCAATCAATTTTTCAGTACATCTCATACAGTACGACAGCTGATATACAGCTTTGAAGAGAAATATATACATTTTTTTTTAATTTCAAAGTTTCCTCACATCTGTAAACAAGCACATTTAAAGGCGCATGTTCACATATGTGAGGAAACCTGGGTATCAAAATAGTGGTTATCTAAAACTGCATGGTAGTTGTGCTGTTTCTTTCACCGACTTTTTGTTCGCTAATTGTCTCATGTGTGAACAACAGCTTTAATCCCAAACTGACAGAAACATGGACTCTGTTACTTCACGTACCGCTTATTGGTAGCATTTTATCAAACATTCACATTGACATCATTGCATGGTCTGCTGGTAAGGATTCATGAAAACATTACTGGGAAATGAAGTAAAATTATACATTTTCTATCTATCAAGAACCACTATCAAATCTAGTATCAAATTGCAAATGGCATAGACTAAAATATATAACAAAGAACTATTTTTTTTTCAATGTATATTTACATTACATAATCAATAATTCACATGTAACATAACAAGACATTTTCAAAATCCACTATAATTTGCACTACAAACCCTTTAAAAAAAACAGAAAAACAAAAGTGGATTAAAATATCACATATCTAATATAAGCTGTTATTTCACCATTTCAAAAAATATACTAACACAATCACACACAAATATCATAGATCATCTCTAAACATTTCACTCCTACCTATATTGATATCATACACGAGTCAAGATGCATACTCAAGGTTCAATGTAAGACTATAGTAAGTTCTTCACATGTGTGAAGGAAGGGGATCCTGGGTTTGAGCCCCACAGACACCTCTCGTTTCATGGGAGAGACCTTTGGCAAGTCACTTCAGAGCCCTAGCCTAGTACTGGTGGATCCAGGAAAGCAGTTACATAACTGAAATAGTGTTGATACAGTGTTAAACACATTACAAAACATGTGTTAAGGACTTGTTATAGTCTTGCATTGAACCAATTGTATATCTAAATAACCATGAAAGGAAATTTCCCATTTGACATACTTAAGTGCATTTCTTAACAATATAAGCATTTCAAACTACATTTACACTTATTCGAGTGTTTTCAACATTACTTGAAACTTCATGGCACCTTGCAAAATAAACTCAGCACTTCTTATATTTCTAACAGACTCTTTAAATAAATAATTGATTTAATTTCAATTTTTGACTCTCTGAACATGTGGTTGAGAATCAAAACAACTTCATCACATTCAAACAAGATAACAATATCAGAATCCTTTACTTTGTGTGAAGTTATGTACCTTAACAACTAGGACATCTAGGCCCAAGTGTTATTTCTCACATTCGAATCATCATATTGACTGTACAAACTATCAACTAACCCACATGTATCTTCACACTACTAATTGTGACTTGTGTATATGATATGAAATTAATATGTTATTTTCTATTCCAAGACAAGTGAATATGTTATTTTCTATTCCAAGTGAAGAGTTTATTTCACAAATGATTTTAACATGATTAATAAAAAAAGATTGTTTATGAAATGAGGGAAATAATGATGTGACATTCGTCAATTAAGACAATTTTGTTCACCTTCAATATTTGATTATACATTTTTATTTGGTATGAGGTTTAACGGTATGTCAACAATTTACAGTCATATTTTGACTTTCCTGGAATTTACCAGTAGTCTTCTATGGTAGTCTTTGCTAGGGCTTCGAAGTGTCTTACCAAAGGACACTACACCAAAAGCAACTGGAACCCGGAACCCACGAAATAAAAAATAACAATTCTGAACCACTAAGCAACATAGAACCCTGGAATAAAAGTATCTTTTATTCCTTATGATGGTACATTTCATAACGGTATAAGAAAATACATTTAACATACATGTATACAAAATAAACATCGAGACACATGAGAAAGGAGAAATTAGCAAGTCAATGACTACACTTTTGCTAATTTCACTTGAATACTACTATGAATACTATTACAAAATTTATTAAATTTTAGAGTTGTACACCATGACAACATTTTTCAGTTATATTTCAATCCACAGCTCATAATGATTTGGAAAACCCCCCAAGCTTTACACTTGGAATGCTGGGTAATTTTCTAAAAATAGATTTTTGTGTCGCCTGCTTTTCTAAACCTTTAATATTTGCTTAATCCTGTTGATGAAAGATACCCAAACTAGCATACAGGTTAGTTCACAGGACAGCCGCCAATTTACTTGCAGCTGGCCTGGATCTAACCTGTTTGCATAAGCATGAAGCCGGTTCCAGCACTATAAGTGTTGGCTACCCATAACCACATGTCTTGCCCGGTAAAAATGGTTGGCATGCCTCAAGTCAACGGAAATATTACCTCTCATGACTGTCAAATTATCATCCTAGGGATTTGAACCCACACATGGAGGGGCCATGGTTTTTAATTTCTGTACTCTAACCACTAAACCACAAAGATCCTGACTATTACAGTCCCTAAAATACCTTTCCAAAAAACACTCTTGAATATAAGAAATGAAAAACGCAGACATGAACTTCAATTTACAGAAAACATCTACTTGTTTTTGCAGTTTTAAGCTGAATATTTCCTCAATGTCGAATGGGTTTTTGGGACAGGTACACATTGAAATCTACAGCAAATGTCAAAAAAGAAGCACACAGAAATACTTTTGTTACTGGCTTTCTGTATAATTATCATTTATAGAAGAATGTTTTATTCCTTTACCAAACACCAACTTTTCCACTGTTCATATTTGAAAGAGTTTGCAGAGGACATTTCGAAATGTGACAAAATTGGAAAGCAAGCATCTGATAGGGCAGAAAACATTGGGGGAAAAAAGAGAAATTACTCGCTAGGAGCAATTGCTCCTTTTCCCACAATGTGTTCAAGCTGCAACAAACTGGTCAAAAGTCGTTATTGTTTGGTAAAGAGTTACGTCATCTTTTGTGACAGTATTTTCTAACCTCTACTGCATGTGCTTTACAATGATTCTAAATGAAGAAGTTGACCAAAATCTACCATAGTTTCAACAGGCAAAAAGCTGTGACAAGCAGAATCAATCTATTCAGCAATTATATGCTTTAAAAGTATGAACAAGTAAACCTGTATATAAGTAAAAAAAAAAACAAAAAAAAAAAAACCAACAACACACACACACAGAAACATTAAATCAAAAGTCATTTCATATGTAGATAAAGGTTAGATAACACAAATGATAAAATGATCGTTTTTGCACTTTGTGTGTCTAATGTAAGAATATAATCAAGCCAATCATGAAAGTGAATATCTTACTATAGGCTTACATTAAAAACCCTTAACACAAAATCAGTATTAACACTTCACATTTCATATATCAAATGCAAGACTCAAATAAGTCTTTCACAAAAGTGATAATTTTACTAGTCTGGCATAGGACACTGAACTTTAATTTTTGACGTCCTTATCATAAAGCTCAGTGCTAAGATATTGATATGTTATGATAAAAACCATACCATTCTTCATTTATCTTGGGGTCAGTAATATGTATCATACTATAGTATAGTATATTAGAGACCCCGGGATAAATCAAAACCGTAGTGACAAAAAGAATTGCTTGTTATGAGGAAATTATTCTTTTGTTGCAATATCTTGCTTCTATATAACAAAGAACATTTAATATTTGAAACCTCATAATAGTCATCCGCTGTTTCTTTCAATTTGGTTTCAAAGTAACACGAAAATCAAATAAACTCTGAGAATTCATAATAACTTGTTTCAAATACATTGTACAGTAATATCTCGTTAATACGAACATGGCCTTTTCCCAACAATATTTTTGGATTAAAGAATAATCCAGACTAATGAAGCAGGGCCTGGTCTTATATATATTTAGACATAAACGGTCTATATGCATGTGTATACTTAAAAACCTTTACCAAACCATATTTTCGACCATCCCAAATTGAAAGAGTTTGCAGATGACATTTCAAAATGTGATGAAATTCAAAATAAATTTTGATATGGCAAAAAACATTGTGGGTCAAGGAGAAATCACCCTTGCACCAGCAATTTCTCCTAAACCCACAATGTTTTCAAGAGTCGTCTGCAACAAACTGGTCTAATGTCGTTATTGTATGGTAATTGGTAAATCATAACACTGCACAATAATTCCGTTCCCGTATAATTTCGTTCGGATTGCGAGACATCCAGATAATCGGGTCCGGATAAACGAGGCTTCACTGTATCATGTAATGTATTCCTTGTCATGATGATATTAAGAAGGACTTAATAAACTTCTGTCCAAATCGATTTGTAAATGTATCTTTTCTTAAAATAAACTTAACACTACATGAAGATAAAGGGTGATTTTTTTTTACCCTTTACCAAAGGCCACATTTTGGACTGTTCCAAATTGAAAGAGTTTGCAGACGACATTTCAAAATGTGATGACGTTGGAAAATAATCTTCAGATAAGGAAAAAAAATTGTGGGATAAGGAAAAAAGTGGTCGTTACGAGCTATTTCTCCTTTTCCTGCAATGTTTTCTTAAGTCATCTGCAACAAAGTGGTCAAATGTCGTTATTGTTTGGGAAAGGGTTAACAAATCACCGTATGTATGGCCTTAATATAGGAACTTTAAATACCTGCAAGAGACACTTTATATCACTTTCTCAGTCAGTTCAAATGTCAACTGCTGCAGACGTTTCATTTCATTATTCAATCAGAATACATGTATTAGGTAAATCTTTTTTTTTTTTCTTTTTTTTTTTTTTTTAGATAATATCAAAATCAAAAATACCACATTTCTACTGCTTTTGAAAATACAATAGTCAAAGCTTGAAATACTACAGAACATTTGGCTATATGGCACCTTCTAATTTGAGACAAACTGAATCTTCCTTCATCATAATTCCTTCATTCTAATTTTGAGCAATGCGCCAATAAATTAATCCTTAGTTATAGCAAAACTGTTTAAACAACTTCCGTGCTTTTAGTAATTTGAAACCTTTAATATCAAAGACGAAAATCAATATCTATAATAGAAAATCAATTCAAAAATGCATAACAGACATAATACACCAAGTGATATGCTCTTCATTCAAGAGCAAAAAAAGACCTTAAATTCTGTTTGGAAAACATTTTAAGAAATAGTTCAAACGTTAACTAGTTATGAGTAATTCCTCCTTGTTACACTGTTGTTTTGTATCTTGTGATGTTGGTATACATAAAACAAGTATATTTGAAGTACATGTATAGGTACTGGAGCAAACTCGGTCAACTCAAAACAAAAACTTTTCCTACAATTCTAGCACTTCCTATTACTCGCTATTTTGGTCCCAAGCATGCTAAAGCACTTTACATCACACAAGTGATGTCTATCTATAGTTGGTCTCAATATGGGATGATAAAATTTTAGAAAAAAACAAAAGACACAAAGAAAAGTACTCAAGTCAAGCGTATGTTGTTCCATACATGCCCATAACCCTTTACCAAACAATAACGACATTCAACCAGTTTGTTGCAGAAGACTCTGGAAAACCTTGTGGGAAAAGGAGAAATTGCTCGCTAAGAGCAATTTCTCCTTTTCCCACAAGGTGTTCTGCTCTATCTGATGAATATTTTTCAATTTCATCACTTTATGAAATGTCGTCTGCAAACTCTTTCAATTTGGGACAGTTAATAATTGTCGTTTGGGAAAGGGTTAATAGAATTGTTTCTCTGATATGATTCTAGTGAGTGCTTGCTATATATAAAGCTTGGAGATGAAATAAATAAAGTAAGCGAAATAATTACCCACAGGGATTCATAGTTCGGTAAGGCATCCCTGTAGAATTACCGCTTTTAACAATACCAATGATATGAATGACCGGGATTATTTACTTTATAGAAAAAACAGGTGGCTGATAAAGAATAAATATTTCTGAAATATTTTTGATATCATAAATAGAGTCATGTTGAGATGAGACTATCTTGGTGGAATGGTTTGGTCTTTGGGCGGTAAATCTGTCTCGTCATCTGAAAATCAAAATATTATAATCATGATTTAACTTGATAAATGATAATTAACCTATGCAGGAAAGAAGGTCCAGCACCTCTTACAAAAGACTTCCAGGTCATATCCATGAAAAAAAAATTCAGTTATATAACAACTTTCTTGGGTAATTTTCTAAATATAGATTTTTGTCTCGTCTCCTTTTTAAAACCCAAAATATCTACTTAATTCTTGATGAGGAAAGAAACTCAGAGTAGCAAACAGGTTAGTTCACAGGCCAGCCACCAATTTATTTGGCGGCTGGCCTGGACCATATCTGTTTGCATAAGCGTTAAGGCAGTTCCAGCACTAAAAAGGTTAAAGGTTCTTTTAACCACACCATCTATAAATAGAGCAAGACAAATCCTTTTTCGAAGATATTCATGAGAGTTGCTTTTTTGATGAGCATGAACTTTTTATCACAATAATCTTAAATGAACTTCTTTTTTTTAATGTTAAGATGTAATTTTCCTTAGATTGGGAAGAGACCAAGGCCTGTTGATCTTGGGAAATTGTATCAAGGTGCCCTTTATGGGTCCCTGTTTACAAATGAGCAAAAAACCTGAAAAGTTTTTATTGTAAAGATATAAGCCTTCTCTAATTCATGATCAAACAATAACAACATTTAACCACTTTGTAGCAGACGACTCTGGAAAACTTTGTTGGAAAAGGAGATAGAAATTGCTTGTAATGAGCAATTTTTCCTTTCCCACAATGTTTTCTGCCCTATCAGAACATTATTTTCCAATTTCATCACATTTTGAAATGCCGTCTGCAAACTCTTTCAATTTGGGACAATCGAAATTTGGCATTTGGTAAAGGGTTAATACCTGCCCTGCCATATCAACAAACAAAAACAATGTAGTACAGATATATAATGACTTTTATCCATAGCACTCAATGTCAAAAAAAGAAGTACTGAATATTAATCCAATAAATGACACAGTATAATGGTGAGATTGTAGAAAAGGTGTTAAATCAACAAACAGACAAACAAATCCATAAGTTCAAACCTACCAAGGGGAATCCCAAGCGCTTTGGAAAACTCTTCTAAAGAATACGTTCCGCTTCCATCGGCATCAAATCTCTTCAGCGCCTCTTCGCTCGGACGGTGAGGTCCAAGGTATGCCTCTAGGTCTGCATAGGCTACTTGATTGACTGCATTACCTCTACTCCATCGGGCAAAACCATTCTTTAAATCTACAAACATTGAAGATTTGTATGTTTATATGGGTTTTAACGCCAAGTCAACATTATTTCAGGCGATTTTTTTTTTATAGTTTTTCTGGATTCCACCAGTACTAAACTGGATTCCACCAGTACTAGGCAGGGCTAAGCACTGTATTGCCCAAGAGCACTCCTAGGAAAAATCCTAGTGAGTATTAAATCCGGGACGCCGATATCTCAGGTTCTTCTCCTTAACCACTGGGCCATGCAGGACAATAACATTGAAGAAAGAAAATATTTTTCTGACCCTAAACCTAACTGCTTATATGGATTGGTTATGCCAGGAAGAACCATAGGCATTTTATGAGTCAGACAACCTCTTATAAAAAGTCAAAATGTTGTCACCTGGATTTGAACCCACACAGATAAAGACGCCATGTGATTTCAAGTTCTGTACTCTAACCACTAAGCCACAGAATTCCGAAAAATACAAACAGAGGAATGAGAGAAAAAGGAGAACATAGCTCGTATTAAGCATACTTGTTCACAAAAGATAGAATATGAAAGTCAAAAGAAATGTCAATTTATGTCACACTTTAAATTGTGTCAATATTCATGTTAATTCGCCGTATACACACTTTAGAGAATACAAAATAATCTCATTTTGCTTCCAATGACTATTCTTCAATGCATATTATATAACAGGACAGTTGTTGTGCATTTCCAAATATCCTCACTTCTGTGAACAAACACATTTTAACAGTTTCTCCTTTTGTAGAAAGCATATCCAAGTCTCTGCTGAATACGAAGTAAAATCAACAAGAGTGGAGTGTTAACCTTTTTACTACCAGACCTTGTTACCATCTTGTATACCAAGGGAAAATGTGGAAAAATGCACCCCCCCCTGTAACAGACGACCAAATGATGTCACTGATTCATAACCATCAATATCAAGTTTCACATTACACTAAATACCAACCTTCTATACTCTAACATGTACCTAGTGCTTCTATACATATAACCATATTACGCTGTTTATTAACAGCAGATATAGTATATAAGGTGCTTAAAGTGTGCCGGATATATCCTGCGTTATAGGTAGCGAAAAGGTTAAAAACTGTTATGTAAAATAAATGTACAAGGCATTTCATACCTTCTGCATTTTTAATAAATGATATATTAATTGCGGGAGATGCACTTTCAGTCGTAGATTGTGTCATCTTATCTGTAGATTGTACATTTTCTGGTGCTTCAGGAGACTTTGTTGTTGTTTCACTAGACAAAGGCTTTGTTGTCTCTGAAAAAAAAAGTAAGATTTTGTTTGATTTGTTTTTTATAGGATTTTTACATCTTATCAACAGTATTTTGGTTTTTGTTGGAGCTACTATTTGAGAAATACCACTACTTCACTTACTGCCCACAAGTTTTAAAGAATCATCAGAATTCCATTTGTAAGACATTACAATTTATCAAATGAAGATATCAAGTAATGTGCAAATGAAACATTCTTTGAATTCTTATAATTTGAATTTTTTTTTAGATAAAGGCAGTGTTTTGCTGAACATTTTTTGCTACATACTTGTGTAATTTCAAAATAACATTCTCTGTTATCTCAATTTTGAAAAAGCAATATTGCAAAGTTAAATATTATTTGAATGATCTCTCAGAGGCGCACCCAATGACAAATCACATTGCAATATTGTAATTTTGTTTTCGTCAATATTTAAGCATATTGAAAGTTAAAGTAGTATCATCTTTCCTGTTAAAAAAACCAACTTGATGGTTTGGGAGCAGAACTCACATGTATGAGCATTTTTCCTTTTCCCCGAAAATATTATCTGTACTTATACTTAGCAAATTTTAATGGGTATTACACTGTGTCATCGTTATTTCAGTAATGTTGAAATGCTGACTAACGATATTGGGAAAAGACCCAAACTATACTAGCAAGAAGGACTGGTCAAGTCAGGTAGAGAAAATGGCATTCCATAAGTCAGTTGGGAAACCACCTCTTATGAAAATCCAAATGCTGTCAACAGAATTTGTACCCATACAGAGAGCCGGAGGAGCCATGTGATTTTAAGTTTTGTAATCTTAACACAGGTAATTGGAGGCCCCAAAAATGTAACACAAGATGTCATCTGGTTCAAGGATAACACACATAAACACATATAACAGTGCTCTATAAAACTGACCTTTCTCCATTTTGTCACATAAACACATTCAAATCCACCCGCAGATGGAAAATTAAATCGATGTACACAGTGACACAATTTCTGTTAATGTTTATTTGGGTTTTACATAGTGTTAACATTTTTTCAGTTATGCTGCCATGCCCGACTCTTTATGATAGAGGAATATCTCATGATTAACTGCCCAGCAATGATTTCAATTCAGATGCAGTAGACCAGATAGTATGCAAGCAAGCCAGCCAACATATGGAAGGGTAAAAAAAGGTTTCTTTCTTTTAACTGTTCATACCTATATCAAGGGCAATTTCATCATTGTCCTGGTTATCTTGTGGAGCTGTCTGAGTGCTTGATTTGAGAGGCGGCATTTCTTCTCCATTTTCTCTCAGGGACTGAGTAACTGACTGGGTAGTCTGATCTGCTGCTTCTCCTTTTGGAGATAAACTCACAGATCCTGTAGTTGTCTGTTGCTTCTCTCCTGGTACTTCTGATTTTGGAGATGTGGCAGCTGGAATATAATAAAGATAAGTTCTCATTCTCCCACCTGAGTTATATGGTTTTGTTTCTTGATGTTTTAAATGGTGTCATCTTTACTGCATTCATGTCAAGCAGGGATGGGGAAATCTGATTTTTATGAACTTATGAAAGCAAATGCCAAACTTTCTGAACTTGTCCATGTAAAGCTTAGAAAATTTCAGTAAAAATTCATTAGTCCATTTAGGCTTTCAGGCAAGCTGCAGGGCTTTCCCTTGACCCTTTGGTTCATCCTTATTTTGAGGCATTTGACCCATTATATATGGACTTCTGAATGGAAAATAATATTTTTAGGTTGTCATATCCAGTAATTAGGGGCCTATTGCTATACAAGTTGTGGGTAAAGGAAAAAAACCCATAAGGCTGGGCAATACAAAATATTGACTTTGCCACCCCTGTGAAAATGCATGACACATCATGAGCTGAGGAAGAGCCCTAACTTAACTGCACAACAGGGCAAGCCAAGCCAGGTAGAACCATCTGCATTCTATAGGGGTGCCTGTGATCTAACCTGTTTGCTAAGGGAACCTTTAACCTTTATAGTGCTGACACCGACTACTGGAACAGGTTAGATCCAGACCAGCGGCCAAGTAAATTCTATTAAAAATAAGCAGATATTTAAGGTTTTGTAAAGCAAACGACACACTCATTCTAAGAGTTAACTACAGTGACACATAGGGTCATACGTGGTTCTCTACTAAAACCTTTGACACTGAATTTAAGGTCCTATACCTAAACCACAGTGTTACATAGTACCATACATGGATCTTTACTTAAACCTAAGACCTCCTACTTTAGGTCCTACACCTTAACTGCAGTGTCACACATCTGTATCTCCACTTAAACCTAGGACCCTGGATTTTAGACCATACACATTAACCCATTTTAGTGCTGAAGTGGCTTCATGCTCATGCACATAGGTTAGATCCAACCTATTTGCTACTCTGAGCATCTTTCTGAGCATATTTCCTCAACAAAAATTAAGCAAATATTTAAGGTTTTGGAAAGCAGACAAAACAAAAATATATTCTTGTAAAATTACCCAGTTTTCTAAGAGTGAACTACAGTGTCACATAAGACCATAATTACGCGGATCTCTACTTTAACCTACGATTATGTATTCTAGGTCCTACACCTTAACTACAGTGTCACATAAGACCATAATTACGGGGATCTCTATTTTAACCTAGGATTATGTATTCTAGGTCCTACACCTTAACTACAGTGTCACATAGAACCATAATTACCCGGATCTCTACTTTAACCTAGGATAATGTATTCTAGGTCCTACACCTTAACTACGGTGTCACATAAGACCATAATTATGCGGATCTCTACTTTTACCAAGGATTATGTATTCTAGGTCCTACACCTTAACTACAGTGTCACATAGAACTGTATGTGGAACTCTACTTACATCCTGTCTGTGTTTCAGCCTGCATCAGATCCAGCGTCTGTTCGAGTTTATGAACAAAGAGAAGAGTCATGTTCACTTGATTTCCGATACTGACAAGTGAGTTGGAGTGGTCCATAACAATGCTGGTCACATGATTGTGGTCTGATCGTAGGTTCATCAGAGAGCTGTTGATAGCCTGAAAAATAAACAGAAATTTAGTGTATGTACCTAAACACTTAAATTTCTCTTTGCAATTAGATTTCTTACATCTTTCTATTTTTTTTTTCTATCTTTCCTTGTTAATACTAAATATTTCAATTTTTAGTAAATACAATGTTTATAATGACGAATTTTAATAATTACGAATTTAGGTTTAATTCATCTACAAGGGCGGAAAGGATATTCAAATATTCCGATAAAAAAATTATATCATGTCTGTCCATTTCGGTATTAATGAGATAGTTGCGAGCCATTTTTATTTCGCTTTTAACTAATGATTGTTTCTCCAATTTATGATTGTTTGATGAAACACACATACATAACCGCCAGAAGTGCAATTTCAATTCTTAGCTAAGTGTACTTAAAGACATTTAGTGTATATTGGAGGAATGGTTTAACCCTTTACCAATCGCCAAGTTTTCAACTGTCCAAAATTGAGAGTTTGCAGACGACATTTCAAAATGTGACAAAAATGAAAAAAAAATCAGACAGGGCAGAAAACATTGTGGGAATTTTCTCCTTTTCCCACATTGATTTCCAGAGTCGTCTGCAACGAACAGGTCAAATGTCTTTAATGTTTAGTAATGGTTCAATGTAAAATTCAACCTTTTTTTCTTACCTGTAATTCGTTTTCCAGAGAGATCCTGAGGCTGTCCAAGGAGTCAGGAGCTTCACCATTCGCACCGTCAGATCCACCAGACTACAAAAGATCAAGTTTATTAGTTTTATATATGGGTTTACATTGTGTCTACACTTTTTCAGTTATATTGCGTCTCCCATATTGTGTCTATATTATTTCAATAATGTTGTGATGCATGACTGTTGATAATGAAGAAGACTCCATATGCTAGTCAACAAACTGTAAACCTTATCCTCTGATGAAACTCCAATAGGAAAACTTGTGTGAACTGCTTTAACCCTTTACCAAACAACAAGTTTTCGACTGTCCCAAATTGAAAGCGTTTACAGACAACATTTCAAAATGTGATAAAATTGGAAATTAATCTTGTGATAGAGCAGAAAACAGTGGGAAAAGGAGAAATTGCTCGTTACAAGCAATTTCTCCTTTTCACAATGATTTCCAGAGTCGTCTGCAACAAAGTGGTTAAATGTTGTCATTGTTTGGTAAAGGGTTAAATGAAATGTTATGTACCCCCTGACAAGTTTTTTGAAGTTCTTGGACCAAAAAATCCCATGATGCCACACTTTTCCCTACTTCATGTGTCCTGTAATTCAGTCAAATCTTGTTTTAACCCTAAAAACGCTGGATAATTTTCTAGAAATAAATTTTTGAGTTGTCTGCTTTCCAAAACCTTAAATATTTGCTTAATTTTGATTAGAAAAGATACTCAGAGTAGTAAACAGGTAAAATCACAGGCAAGCCACCAATTTACATGGTGGCTTGCCTGGATCTATCCTGTTTGCATGAGCATTTAGTCGGTTCCAGTGCTATAAGGTTTATACAACCAAAGTTTAAGGAGACAAAATTATTGTGGTGTATAAGACAACTATAAGCTTTGACAAAAATTGAATGCCCCAGTATCTCTTACATCTACAGTCAAACATGTGTTAAGAGGCCAGCCTATGAGACAGAGTAAATTATCTGTTTAATACAGGTTGGCTGCTTATCACAAATTGATGTACACTATAAATCAGACAATGGGACTTTCTGTAGTGGTTGTTTAAGACAGGTTAGCTGCTTAAAAGGATGGTTGCTTAACATAAGTTTGACTGTATATGGGTTTTACATCGCGCCAACGTTTTCCAGTTGTATTGCAACGCATGGCTCTGAATGATGGAGGAAGACCCCCATACTCAACTGCCCATAAGGGCTGGTCAAGGCGGGTAGAACTATCAGCATTCAGTCAGGAGACCTCTCATGAAAATATGTAGCCCTTTCCCGATTTCAAGTTCTGTAGCCCTACCACAAGGCCCTAGAATGCTCCAGTAGGTGCTTTCCAAATGACTTACAACCAGTCTAAGGATGCCTGCAGACTATATCTCATCTAAACTGTTTAACAGTGGTCATTTAAAACAAAATTGACTGACCTGAACTCAGCAGGTTTATCAAATGAAAACACCTCTGTAGTAATATGGAACCAGACATATTGTGTCTACCAGACTTGAGTCATTGTTCTTTCGTTTTCAAATATAGATCTTAAATGCAAAATCTAAATAGTCATTCAATTTGATTAAGGAAATAGATATTTATCATTTCTTACATTTTCACAATTATATACAAGTAACTGATCAAAAATAATGATTTAAATTGGAATTCAACACCTCCATATACATTGAACTACTCAATGTGGACAAACATAGAAAATCTGTTATCATCCAGGGACTATTCACCCTAAATATTGTATCCTTTCTCTTACTATCGAGGTATAAATCTCACATCACAGTAATACCATAGTAGTTACGAGTGTAGCGTTGTTCACATTTTTGCCAGTAAAACTGTTATGATTCTTTATTTCGATCACGGAATACTCAAGTAGTTATGATTGTGAACAAATAAAACTTGTGATAATCAGAGAAATACAAACTTACCTTCTCAAGGTTGTTCATTCGTTGTAAAAGCTCTGTGACATTCTTGAATATATCATCCATATGATTTGAGCTCAATACAGGAGAAACCTCTGATACATTTGTGCCCATCTTGGGTAACTGCAAAATTAACATTCATCCATGAAGCTTTTTCGATAATTTATTTACCTGGTTATTATAGGGTTTTAAAGCACACCAACAAATTTTCTGTTATTACATTACCACCTAATGCCACATGTTCGCGTCTTAAAGCAGAAGACTTTCAAAAAGCATTTTGGCAAAAGGAGAAATTCCTTGTCACAAGCAATTTTTCTTTTTGCTACAATTCACATATCACAACAGCAGAACTGAAAGGTTTTCCAGATGTTTACAAAGCTTTTCTAAAGTCCTCTGCTTCAAGTAAAGAAATGTTGTCTACAGGCAGTAAAGAGTTTTGATTAATTTCAGGTGTAATGTGCTTATGACAACAGGGAAAATGCAATATCAGATTCATCATGGATAGGAGAAACCGCCTTACTCAACTGCTTGTGACAGCTCATCAAGCCAGGTAGAACCATAAACACTCCCTAAATCGAACCAAACTCCTCACAGTCATCTCCCTTTATGGGGATGATCACTGCCATCACAAATGTCACATGACCACCTACTTAGAAACGAAAATGGCATAACAAGATGGCAGCGAAACTAAAAAATTGTAATCCATTAGTGCTTTATTTATAAACAAAACCAAATTTTTTTTCAAATTAACTGGTCAGAAATCAATATAACAAGATATTGTTACTAAATTAACTAAGATATCCGGTAATCTCTTAACAAAACAGCATCATTTGAATTTCATCCAAATCTGGATGGTGGCAGTGATCGATGCAGTGTAGCAAGGGGAGATTACTGTGAGGAGTTTGAAATCGAACTGGTGACTGCATCTCATGAAAATTTGAGATTTGAACCCACATGGACAGGGGCTTTGCAATATATGGTTACCGCTAACTGGTGTTTAAAAAAGTATATCTAACATCTCTTAAAAGATATATATTGAGTAATTGATTTAGAGTATACAGATGTTTGTATGGATACACATACAACATCCTTTTCTTAAGTCATTGGTAAATAATATGCTTAAAAAAAACCTCACCAAATCCTGCACAATATCCGTCACAGCTTGTTTAAACTGATCACTTGTAAAATCTCCTCCTGCCATGGCACTGTGTTCATCAGATATTGTTGCATGCGCTCCCTGAATTTCTGACAAACTTTTAGCCAATGAACTTGTTCTGTTCTCCAACTGTACAAACTTCTCCTGTATGGGATAAGACATAGATAAGATAAGAAAAGGGAAACTTTATACATTTAAACCCCTTTCCTCAATTATTTTGTTTATTTACAAATTTAATTGGCATCAACCTTAATTCGATTATGTTATTATGCATGATTTATAATGATAGAGGAAGACCCCAATACTTGATTGCCTAAGGGCTTGTCAAGTCTAGTTGAACCATTGCATTCTGTTAGAAGGCAGTCTACCTCTCATAAAAATGCAAATGTCACCACAGGAATTTAAATCCATGAGGGAAGGGCAATATGTTTTTAAGTTCTGTATACTAGGCACTAGGCCACTTGGACCCTTTTTCCTTGTTTATACTTGAAAGGGAGATTACAGTCTTCTGGAATCAAAAACATCAAATGCCATGTTGACAGATGATAAAGCAAAAATGAGGACTCTCTTATCCAAGAACCATGTATGAAAAATTACATCAAATATCTCAATTGAATGATTCATTGAATATTTCATCAAATGTTTTACCGCAAAAAATATTAATATCTCTTCTTTTTATATGGGGTTTAGCATCAATTTGCTAGTACTAGGCTAAGGTTCTTGAAGTGTCTTAACACTTTCACAAAACGAGACATACCAGTTCAACTCATATCAGGGACCAACCAGTTCTAAGCTTAATTGCCACCTTAGCCACTTGGTCACATAGGACCTTCTCAAATTTATCAATACTGTCAGTGCATATCAATTCTAAGTGAACAAGTGCAAGGTTAATTTTTGCGATTCCAAAAAGGCCTATTTTCTATATCGCTGACACATCACTCTTTTGATGTAAGGGGAAGGGGTTCTTACCTCATATAAGCTGAGACTTTTCATCATCACAGCTATCTGTCCAGAGAGGGTAAAGTTTAAATCTTCTAACTTCTGTGGAATTGCCTGAGAAATAGAAGTGGTTTTTAGCATTTTCAGCACAATAAATATGAAATATTTTTCTCAATTGTTCTTGGTGATGCCCTTTTGCCATACCCCAGCTTTTTTGGATGAAGCATATCAGAGAAACAGGTTAATAAATAACAGCTATCCATAAGACAGCATATTAATTCATTTATTCCCTCAAATGAGGTTTTCCTTATGGGTCAAAATTGGCTTAAATTTAAAAATTAAACAAGTATTTACTTGTTAGTCGATGTTTAATTGTAATTCTATGAGCTACATAGAAATATGGAGGGACTACATGTCGTTTATGCCATTATTAGTCCGTGAATTATTAATAAAATCGCTCTAAATCAATTTCGTTTTCCTTTCTACCTGACACGCTTAGCACCCTGATTCTACACATGCATCACACATATCATTTTGTCCCGTAGTAATTCGTTACAAATTAGAATTGAAAGCAAAACCAAGAGCCAATGATAATATTACATTTTATTGGAAAAGTTTGGAAAATATTTGACAAAGAAATAAGACTTATTAAAGCAACTTATTCATGTAATAATTGAAGAATCATCAATATTCTGTTAGTCAACAGGGAGACTGCCTTGATGAAAATCAAAATCATGGAGAGATCCCATGCAATTTCAAGTTCTGAATTAGCTATAAGGCCACTGCGACTTCAAAGATGAATGGTTCATTTTTCATTCAAATGCATGGAACAGGAAAATGCTGGTTTTAGCGTTTTTTGACGATTTTGATTGAACCAGGTCAATTGCAAGCACAGATTTTATGAGAAAATCAGTCCACATATTACAGACAAGCATGGCTTTCTACACACTTGAAAGCACAAATATCTCTGTGATTCCAAAATTATAATGTAAATTGTTATCCCCATCTAAAGCAATGCACATATAAAGTGGGGTTAATTATGTATTATTATTATTGGTACACTTGATTGAGAAGTATACACCATAATTATGCTTGTTCAAGGAAAAATCTGATAATTTCATGTCATTTACCTGCATTATATTGGCCAATTCTGGAGATACCGCCTCTGGTGGTGTTGAACTTTTAGACTCACCAGCACCAGCCTAAATCAAAAGAGAGACAATACTTTTATTCAAGTAATGGCAATAAAAACTGATTTCATCTTGTAATGTAATGCAGGCACATAGCTGAGACTATTTGAAGATTATGCAATTGAACTAGGGGGTTTGGGGCATGCTGTCTGGAATTATGTTCTATTAAGGTGCAACGTCGTGACTATTTCATTCATGAAATACATTTTTAATTGCGTATACATGATTTAGATTTCAAGGATCACACTATGTTTCATTGATAAAGCTGTTTGTGTTGATGATAAAGCTATTTGCTTTGATAGCTCTATGTGTTAATAAAGTATTGATTTCATTAAAAACAAAATGGGACATAAGTTGTTGGACCAAATTTACTGGCACACATCAAGGAATACACAGCAAAAGGGTTAGAAAAATAACTATATGCATGTATGTAAACCCAGCTATGTACCTGTAATGTGATGATGTTGTCATTGATTGGATAAACCCAAGGTTTACTAGGTTATTGCTGAGTAAAGCTTATTAGTTTATAATAAAGTTTATTTTGGCATCCCCCTATTGGATTAGTGCAAGTTGTCATAACAGGTTAAATTGATTTACTTTACCTGTTTAATATCTTCTATCTGTTTTGTGAGATTATCCAACTTGGCTGATGTGGCTTTATGGAATGGGTCTATAGTTTTAACTGTCTCCTTCAGTGTGGAGACATCACTACCCATCTCTACCAGTGTCTGTAAGGAAAATACAAACCTGTGAGTGTGAACAAATCAGGTCAAAAGAATGTAAGCTTTCAGGGGCTTGCCAGGGCTGTAATTAATTGTTTGCTCGACAATATTCTCACAAATATACAAGGGTCTGAGAGACATCCAAAAGGAAAGTTTTAAGGACACCTATGATGTGATATCACACATAATTTTGTTTTTGTTTAGAATCATTCATTAACATTGTCTATTTGTGACGAAAGCTAGAAACTAATCAAATTCAACCTCGATGACTGCTAAACCAGTACTCCTGCCGATTTGTTTGTATGGTGCCATATCAACAATTTTCCAGTAATGTTACAGCTTTCCTGGATCCACCAGTACTAGGCTAGGACTCTGAAGTGACTTGCTTAAGGTCAGTCTCACAAAACAAGAGGTGTCAGTGGGACTCAACACCGAGACCAAAAAATATGATTGGTTCATTTCTGTATCATATTTTGTGTAGCGTAATCTAAAACCCATTCTAAGTACATGTATTGCATATTTTCGTAATTCTTCTTTCACCTATTTAATCAAGTTACATTCATGATCAACAGACATGTATATGTGCTGCCATGGTTATATAATTATTTATATGCTTTACCTTAGAAAACATCTTTAACTTTTCTGGAATTTGCTTGATCTCTGGTGCAGCTTTGATTCCTTCACCGATTTCTTCGAGTGACTTAGATAATCTCAAAATCTGAAAATATCAAATAATTGGTATTTATGTATAGTAAAATGATGTTGAAGTTGGAAAAAAAAGAATAACTCAAAGACTCTTTTAAACATAAGAATCTGAAGACAAGGGACAAAATTGTCACAATACCGGTTTTCAGCTTCCCTTATTATACGAATTTTAAATAGTTATGAAAACCTGCAAAAATTAAGGCTCTATGAAGAAAAATTGAGAAAATATATTTCTAGCAAAAGTCACTTTGACCTTGGGCAAAGTTACCTTGGCCCCATCAAAGTGAAGAGGTCAAACAGGGGTAACTAAATACGAAATATTGAAGACATTGGTCTACAACTCAAGGCCATATGAAGAAATGTAGAAAAGTTTATTTTTAGCCAAATGGACTTTGACCAAAAAAAACCTATTGATATGCATCTGGGACTTGGTGACAATCATTGTGTGAAAGTTTCATACAAAACATTGAAAAACGGAATACAAGTTGCACTGTTTCCGACTTCATGCTTATGCAACTGTTTCAGACTTCATGCTTATGCAAACAGGTTGGATCCAGGAGAGCCGCCAAAAATTGACAGGCCGGCTGTGATCTAACCTGTTTACTACGCTGAGTATCTCTCCTCATCAAAATAGTAAGTGAATATTTAATGTTTTTCAAAGCAGACGGCACAAAAATCTGTTTTTAAAAAATTACTCAGCATTCTAAGGGTTAAGTTCTGCACTCAAACCACATGATCACAATGGCCCCATTGATTTCTAATAACCCTCCATTCCTTATATAACTACAGTCAAGAGTGAGCACATACAACATGTCATTTACTTACAGTGCCATTTATTGCAGTTATATTTTCGAGCAGAAGTTTGGAACTCTTCATCTCCAACTCCAACGTCTTGTTCAGTTGTATGGCGACGCCCTGTAACTTGAGTATGTCCTCGCTGTTGACCACCCCTTTACTCTCAACTACAAGTAAATATAATGCATAATTATATCTTAAATGAATAATATTCTATGTTTTGTACACCAGTTTAATAGTGCACTATACATACAAAATTAATAATATTCTATGTTTTGTACACCAGTTTAATAGTGCACTATACATACAAAATGAATAATATTCTATGTTTTGTACACCAGTTTAATAGTGCACTACACATACAAAATGAATAATATTCTATGTTTTGTACACCAGTTTAATAGTGCACTACACATACAAAATTAATAATATTCTATGTTTTGTACACCAGTTTAATAGTGCACTATACATACAAAATTAATAATATTCTATGTTTTGTACACCAGTTTAATAGTGCACTACACATACAAAATGAATAATATTCTATGTTTTGTACACCAGTTTAATAGTGCACTATACATACAAAATTAATAATAATGGAATATTACAGAATTTTGCAGTCATAAGGAACATATTGTTTTCTTTGTGTGTGTGTGTGTTGAGGCAATATCCCTTCAACATCACAGGTGCAACAAACATTGCTCCTTGCCCATTGATTCCCCTTCTCAATACCCTCTCCACTTTTGGGTTGTAGTAAGGGCACCAATATGCTATTGTGGGATAAGCAATAGCAGATGATAGTCATCAAGTTATAGAGCATAAAGTTTTATGGTTAAGGGAAGAAACAACTGTCAAAAGAGAAAATGTGGGTTAAAAAACATTTTTCTCCCAATTTCTTAGTTCATATAAAGGAGCAGGTGCAAAAATGTAATGTGCAATCTAGACCCAAAAGCTCTTATGACCTGAATTTTGAAATATTAGATCTTTATATGTAGATGCAAGTTTTGTTAATACAATAAAGGCTTTTATCTTCTTAAAATAAAGACAAAACAAATCATCTTTAATGTTTCAATCAGTACTGCTCCAAGAATCAATTGTATTTGGAAATGATCAAATTTGTCTATGGACATAGGAGAAAACGCAATATGGACATAGGAGAAAACGCAATAAATCTCATAAAATATATCTTGCTCATAGAAATTAGTGGCAAGACATTTTAACCAATTATCCATGTAACAAAAAATATTCATGCAAAAACTGGTTAAATAATATGAAAAGCATGTGAAAACACTCCCTTAACTTTTTTTTTCCAAATATCTTCTGCTGGGGATGTTTATAGAAATCTTCCTTTTTCCACATTGTGTAATTATCATTTGAATATACATGATGAAGAATACCTCAAAAAACATTTGTAACAAAAGCAGAAATTGCTCATGTCGATCAATATCTACTTTGTCACAAATGTTTCTTCACAATATTAGATATACTTAGATAGATTGATTATTAGATATTGATTTTTTTTACCTTCTGCTGATGCTTTCAATTTGGACCAGTCATAAATTAGCAAAACAGGTGACCGTAGTAATTAGATTTCACAGAACAGCTTGAGGGTTCAGTGCAATACTATAGTAAAAGCTGCACTTATGTGAAGCACTTATTTAAAGTCTTGCATTATGAACCCCCGAACTGCTGTTAAACAATTCCCTCACATGGGCTTTTTTTGACTGGTTCCAATTTAAAATACATTTTGAAACTGCGCATCAATTGCAAAAAATAAAAAAATGTGATTTTCTTTTAAATGAACCAATACAATTAATTAAGGGTTCCAATACAAGACTATATATAGCAAGTCCTTTAACTTCCAAGGCACTGACTGCTTTCCCACATGAGTATATTTGAACAGTGGTGCCAGTGAATAAATCAATGACCTCATTATTTATAAGCTACCTGTCTCAGAATGGGGCTTTTTAAGCTGGACATGCTACAGACGTGTGGCTTATGAGACTTGGCTGTAACTGGTTAAGGAGAAATCTTTCTTTTATCAAATGCATCTGCCTTATTTTGTAATTCATGAAATCATGAGTTAAATCTTTTGAAATTATTTCATCAATAATTTCCAAGCTCTAGAATTTTCTTAAAATTATTTCGAAATGTGATTTTAGATGGCCGTGTCTATTTGAAATAGTGCAACATCTCTGTTTGTTCTGAAAGACCCTAATTTACTTTTTATTATTTCATTTCAGCAAATGACTCAATACCTTTTACTTGTTAACAGTATGTTATTTTATCATTCTATCAATGTTTAACAAAAAAATGCAAACATGCGAACAGTTTGGAAAGGAATAAAAATAAGACAACATTAAGATGAAACTTAATTAAAACTTCTGTGAAATAATAAAAAAAAAAAATAAACAATGATTTTCTACAGTAGCACAACTTTCAAGTCACAACAGTAAATCATTTTTTTACAACATATAACTTTTGGCACAGTACAATTTCTTACAGCTTAAGCTTAAGATGAAAAATGATCGAAACAGTACTTTCACCAAGCAATATATGAGCATGTTTGGATCATTCATTCAATCATTTCTTAACCCTTAGAATACTGGGTGATTTTCTAAAAATAGATTTTTGTTTTGTCTGCTTTCCACAACCTCAAATTTCTGCTTCATTTTGATGAGGAAAGATATTCAGAGTAGCGAACAGGTTATATCACAGGCCAACCACCAAATAATTTGGCGGCTGGCCTGGATCCAACCTGTTTGGATAAACATGAAGTCGGTTACAGCAATATAAGGGTTAATTACAATAATTCAAAGTAGAGTGATTTCATTGTCTTCAACAGGTGTCTACTAAAGCACTCTTCCTGTTTGAAAAGTTCTTTAAAAACATGCAATTTTCCCAAAATCTTAAGTTGTAGTATCTTTTCAGTTTCCCAATTCAGCATTTTCGTCCATAATTCTTCAGAAAAAAACCCAAAAGAAACTTCTCAATTGAAGGTTGTAAGGCACTGTCCTTCACTGTCAGTTTTTACGTCCATTGCTGCACAGTAGACATAAAACCCCATTATGATGCTTTGTTTCAGTGAGAAAAATAACCTTAATTAAATGTGCTTTTTTATATTAGTGTTTAACCTACATTTTCATCCAATGAGAATGCGTCAATTTGAAATTTTTTGTTGGTTTATTTTCCATAAACTACTATTCGAGTGTTCTATCTGGGCTCTATGAGACTATTACTCTGGTATCACGCATGCGCATAAATGTGTAGTTTTAGGCTCCACCTCCAAATCAATGACATGTGTAAGCCTACCCTATGGTAGCGATGGAAAGATCGCTGTGACGTTGCGGGGGAGAAATAAACACAGAAATAAATAAAAAGGAATAACAATTGAACTGGGTTATAGGGTTTGATCCTTTATCCTAACATTGTTGTGGAAAAAAGAAACTGAACTATATTAACCTTTTACCCCATTAAGAATAATTTGACGGGTACAAATTGAAAGCATCAACAGACAACACATATATACATTATGAAAATTCACAGTTTGTCTTTGAAATTGAAAAGAAAATATTGTGACAAAAGGGAAATTGCTCATTACAAGCAATTTCTTCTTTTGTCACAAGGGCTTCTCAAGTTTTCTGCTGTAGGTGAGAAACAAAAAAAAGGAGTAACGAGTTAAAATCAAAACTAGTCTAAATCACTGATAAACAAAACTTAAACATAAACTGAATGCTATCAAGTTGATAATATATGTGACGTAAAAAAATTACATTGCAATCTACATCACTGGGTAGTGCAGTTTTCTTCTTCCAAATACATGTATGGTATGGCAGATTCTTGGCATGCAATTGACAGCCGCGGAAGGCGTGGTTTATGTCGAATTTCAAAATACTGAGCAGCAGTTTTATGCCATTCCTTGGGGTTTCTATATTGTTTAAATTTCACTATCTAGCCTCTAACTTATATAAAAAGACAATTTGAAAGTAAAAAAAAAGTAATTGAACATTTTTTTTTATTGCTGTATCATTTTAATAAAAAAAAAAAACTACTAAAATAAATACAGAATTGATTCAGGATGTGGCAATGTATCTAGGTACCCAGTATGCACAGACAGTATGCGATCCATTTCAAAACTGTTGCATCCTTTTTGGACCTGAATATAAACTTGTTCATTGTATACTGGTTCTTGATACTGAATATAAGCTTGTTCATTGTATACTGGTTCTTGATACTGAATATAAACTTGTTCATTGTATACTGGTTCTTGATACTGAATATAAACTTGTTCATTGTATACTGGTTATTATATTACTGAAATATAAACTTGTTCATTGTATACTGGTTCTTGATACTGAATTACGGACTTATTTCATTTCCAATGGTGATCCTCCAGTATGTCTCATACAACATTTAGCTGGGACGCAAGAAAAAAATCAATATCAAAGTTTTCACAAACTTGTGAACAAGCACCTTTAAGGAGAAATACAATAGGTTTATAATTGATCTTCATCTAAAGCTGTTGCATAATGACAGACTTTGATGAAAAAGAATCAATAATCTAAATCATATGCATTTGTAACTTCAATTTGGACCAATCTAATCATAAATTACACATGGGAGGATAGGTTAAAGGACAAAAAATGCTAAACTAACATCTGTTGCATTTTTCAAAATATTTCGCAAAGCTTGGGTAATACCTTGCTTTTAAAAACTTAAAACATAAGATTACAATTTTGAAACAAAATATGATATACTCTTGGGGAAGATACCAAACGGGCAAAAAGACATTGCTTGCCATAACCAGCTTTCTCCCTTCGTAAGAGCGGCTGCTTAAAGCTGCAGTAATCCTGTTTTATCCTCGCAGACATTTTTAATGAAACACAAGAAAAAATTCAGCAATTGATCTGTTAACAACAAAGTACAACAACACATGCTACCACACCTATCTACCATGTGTGACAACATCAATGCAAAACACATCATTATGATGCCTTTACGATTTTACCTGATTTCAAATTCATCTTTAAGTTTTCTAGATCTGTCTTCAATTCCAAATGCATCCATATGAGACCGGCACATACAAGCATGCAGACGAGAACTAGCAAGAATGTTATTGTGGTACATGTTGAACAAAGGCCAGTCTCCCTTCTATAAAATACAAATGACAGGAATACAGTGCAAATCTTCATCAAAAATCCAGATAAGGGGTGTCAAAGATGTCCTTTCACAAAATGATTACATATAACACAATCCTTTTTTGTTGCTAGACAAAAGCAATATTTCTCAAGACAATTGTGATAAGAATTTGGTCAGAAATACCCCCTTAGCTAGAGTTATTTATGGACAAGTTGTTAAGGTGATCCAGTTATAAGCCAGACATCCTGGGTCCAAGCCCATTCCAATTCACTGGTTTTGTAGATATATCCTCTTGCAAGACACTTCAGAGCTTTAGCATAGTACTGGTCAATTCAAGGAAAAAATGAAAATTATTGACACATTGCTAAATCCTTTTTCAAAAACAGCTGTTAAACACAGCAATCCAGCTCCTGGTAAAATTGTCATGCACACTTTTAAAGCAACTTCTGAAACATATCATAGAATGCTGAACTTCTTAAAATGTGCACTTGTGCATGAACCAAAATTGCAAGTATGATAAAAGTTTCCTTGACTTCTGATACACTGATGTAATTGTTATAGTTAGATCTAAGATGTTAAATACCAAATGATTATTCACATACAGACATGATGCACTCATTCCAGATGCTAATTTGTAAACATTATTTGAATCATTGCAATTGTGCTCACAGGGTTAACATGCCACAAAAGTATTTCTAACTATGATTTTGAACTCAGCATTACTTCACTTGACATGTTTGTTACATAATTTTGTTAATGACAACAGCAAATCAGTTGTTTTAATTCATACAACTATTAAAGCTTTCTTTACCGTTCAATGGACAAAGACTACCAATAGACATGTCATGATTGGTGACGATTGTTTCCCAAAAGAGTCGTTAATCTATAAAGTAACAGGGTTCATGCTGGCCTTCGCAAATGGCGCCATTTGCGACAAAATATAGAAATTGACGCAAGAAAAACGAATTTGGCGAAAGTTGCTGGCGCTGACTATTTTCCGTGAGAATTTGATGTTTGTTTACAGCGTGGTTGCCGATCTCGAGTCAATATCGATCATTTTTACTGTAAACCCGAGAACCATGTATCGATGGTTCCCGTAATCTCAGTACTCTGAATTAAAACTCGGGAACCAGCTTGTTTATCAAATGCCATTTCCGATACGGGATAAGCCTGTTTTCACACTTGTTCAGTCTATTATCTTTTGATTGTCAAGGTTGTGGAAGGTGACACTTTCTCGTGTACACCATTTAGTCATTCGCCAGCCTTTACAACTTCAATTATATGGAAATTATGACTTAGATAACTTTTAATGCTTTCCAATCAAAAGTTAATTCCCTTGCGCTTAAACTTTTTCAAAGAAATTGTCATAAAACATCGGCGAAGTCAGTTGTGTTGATTGACAAATATGTAAAATATTTTATGCACCGAAGTTTCGGCATATAAAATCCATGATTTTCTCTAAGTGACATTCAATTCTGATCCAACACAAGAATGACTTTAAATCCATCTTCTCAGTTGTTGAATATGCCTCCCACTAAAAATCAAATTGACATCTGAAAACCGTAGTTTCAAGGAGGCTTGGGGCCAGGAAATAGTTGGTTATAATATGACGCTAAAGTGAAAGTCCTGTTTCTGCAATGTCCTGTTTCAAATGTTTAGTGTGAGAGAGGATTTAGTCCATAGAACCTTATGAAAACAGCACTTAGAAATAGATAGAACAAACAAACACTTGAGAACCTCTTTAGAAGCGTAGATGACCCTGATGAAGGATTTCCCCTTCTACATAAGACTATTTTGGCTCCAACCTATTGAATTTGGCTCCATTTTTTTAAATTTGGATCCAACTTTTTGAATTTGGCGCAAGTGTTGGCGCAAAGAAAATTTTAGCCAGAGAGAACCCTGACTAATCAAGGAATCGTTTCCGCCCGACGTTATTTCAACCTAACATTCACTTCCTTATCAGTAAACTATTTTTACCCTTCATAAATATAAAGGATTGAATCTACTTAATAAGTTCTTCACAATATATATATATATATATATATTGACTTCAGGAAAACAACTCCTCAATTACTATATAAATTAACTTCGGGGAGACGACTCTTTGGGGAAACAACTTCAAGTGACAACCATAAATAAAATCAACTTAAATGAACCCAAATACAAGTAAATAAAAGCAAACTTCAGCCATGGACTCATTACATGGGAATGGATGATAAATGGAAACACAGGTGCAGCAACCTGTTGAGTTGACAACGTAACACATCTTAACCCGCCCCCAGTTCATTAAAGAACAACACTATAAACAGAACAAAGACGAAGAATACGAACGAACTTTTTGGCATGAGCTATATGGAAATCATCGCCGTCTGACGACTCGGAATCGTTGGATCGAAGTAGTTCGTGACCGCTTTCATTTCGAGATTTTTTCCGGCGAGATTTTCCATTTCCAACAAGAGCATCGAGCTCCCTCCGCTTTTTCATCCTCTTAGAGGACCGGAATTCGACTCCAAGCTTGTCTTGGGGATCCAGGGTGATGTTTTGCAGTGTTCCCCACAGTGTGATTCGATGAGGACGTAACCAAAACAATACAGAATAATTAATTTACGACCCGTGTTGACAGTTCGGCATAATGTTATTAAACCGGAAGTGTAATTTCCGGAAGTAAATAAAGAAAAGAATGTAAGATTTTGATTGGTTAATTGATAACGAGCCTCTTCGCTCCAATCGTGTCGCTCGAGAGTTGAAAATAAACGACAATGTTAAACTTCATTTCAAACTAAATTATAATTTCGTTGCGTTTCACGTGCTCTGAAACGACCAATAATAAAAGCAACTTCAACAGAATTTACGCATTATACCCATATTCATTTACGTGAGGATGTTGATCAATGCCTCAGATCGAAAAGGCTTCAATCCATTTCAAAGTGCCGAAGGTACTGAAAATTCACACATAGTACAACTTCAAAATATTTTCTCAAGCGCTGTTTTTTCTCTTAAATCAAATTTCAACAAAAAAGTCAACTTCATCATTTGTCTTTAAGATAAAAAAAGTCTAATTTGATCATCTCTAATGGGATCATCAAACTTTCTAAACACATCCATCACATGAATTTTGTTGTTTAATCCATAGAATATGGATATAATTCCTTTAAGGTTTGCTTCTCCGTATTTGTTTTACATCGATTGTGAAGGAAGCTAATTAAAGCTTGTTCAAGCCACTCTCGATGACTGCTTCCTGGATACTAAACCAGTAATCGCGCCGGTTTGTGGGTTAATCCCGGAAATTTTCACCCCGCCTAACGGGGATTCGAACCCGGGACCCTCGGTACAAGAGCCCGACGCTCTACCCCTGCACCAATGTCGCCCACGAGTTTTGCATGTTATGAAAAGACTAATGTATATAGGTGCTACTTATTGACGAAAAAAAACTATATTGTTCTACATTTCTTATTTCAGATTCATAGATTTCTATAAAGCCGATGAGACATGTAGTAAACGAAGAATTTGATACTACGACCGAGCTGACTTAATCATATGTAGGGAATTATTGCTCTCAGTTACATAGGCAAATTAATGGAAAGAGTTGTCTACAGATACTGGTTGTCCTGCAAACTTTACTTCATTGCGAATTTAACAGAAACCGTAGTTTAAAGTCTAGGGTTTAAGCGATTTTCTCTTAAACCTATAGTTTGTGAGGCACAAATTATCGTTTAAAAGTATTTTTTCTTTAAACCATGGTTTAAACCCTTTAAACATGGTTTCTCAAGCCGTTTGCACAATAATCCTGTTAAACCCATGGTTTAAGCGACTTTAAACTTTGGTTTCAAGTTAAAGTTTCTTAAACCCAGGGTTTAACTGTTAAACATAGGGTTTAAGATATATGGTAGTAACAGAATTGGCCAATTACAATGCAGCCTAGAGTGGCTGAATTCGTAACAAGGGGGTTTCCATTGACTAATTCTTAATTAACATGCTGTTTATATTGCTCAATTCTGTTAATACTAAAGTTTCTATTCGCTGCCTGTTAAACCCATAGTTTAAGAGACTTTAAACCATGGTTTAAACCTTTAAACCATGGTTTAAGCCTTTAAACTGTAGTTTACGCTGAATGCACAATAATTCTGTTAAATATAGAGTTTAAGAGAAACCTGAAGTTTAAGACCTTAAACCCACAGTTTAAAAGTACTCATGCGCGATTTTCACAATAATTTCTTTTAAACATATGGTTTAACAGTTAAACATATAGTTTCTTCTTAAAACCATGGATGAAGACTTTGAAATGTAGTTTAAAGTTTGCAAAGTTGAAACCATGGTTTAAAGACTTGAAACCATAGTTTCAAGTCTGTTAAACTATGGGTTTAGGAGTTAAAGCATATGTTAATCTGTTAAACCCATAGTTTATGCAAATTGTTGTGCAAACAGCGTTCCATATACTTTCTCCCATAAAGAACTTTTTGAATGGTCTTTTTAGCCTGGGTCCTTGGCTGCGCGTATACCCCACACCTAGTGTGGGGTATACACGTGGACTAGGACCCCAGGATATGGCATTTTGTGATATTTCCACAGCTTTTGATTGTGTCTTTAAATCCTGCCGACTTTGTTTAGGTACCAATGGCCAGTTACATATTTTTTTTTACCAAAACAAGACCAAAACAAGACAGTATAGTAACTGTTCTTGCAAGGTCTGTTACTCCTCAAAATGTTCTGAACTGAAATATGTTGGTTATCACTTACTGATCAACGGAAATACCGAAAACCAGTTTTGCAATACACAATTCAAAATGGACAAGCACCAAATCAATTATCACAAATATTCCCTTTAATTGTAGAGAACAGAACACATTATCCGTTACGAAATACCAATGACATTTATTCATTGAATAACAAGCTAAACTAGTTGCTAACTCTATTGTCCCATCTTCTGTCGGTCGACCTACAAAATGAAATCAAAATGATCCCATCTCTTTTCATATTTTATTTGCAATTCCTTGCTCAATATCCAAAGCACTATAGCATAGGTGAGCGGAGATTCTTGGTTACTCATGCTCGACTAGGAATAACTGAAGTAATTTCCATGCAGATGTTTCTGCAATCCATTCTGATTGTGACTTTTGACTCCATGAAGTGGACACAGAAAATCATTCTTTGTATGAACCAAATCTCATACTTAACTTTAATAATTTACAAAATATACATGTTCATTCAATCAAGCAAACCAGTGATAAGGCAAATATCATACTCAAAGGTTGTCAAATTTTCGTCTCTATCCCTTTCAACCTTCTTAACTTGAATATGCCATTAATTGGGAATCAATGTCTATTTTTCAAGTCAAACAATTACAATCTTCCTAGTGGTCGTATCTACTATCAAGGGATCACAAAGTATTATCCTAGAACATAACAGTGTTGATTTTTCTATGTGCAAATATCCTGCTTTGTCAAGCTTTCTAACCCACTAAACCAGTTGACAGATTATTTAAATAGTATTTCAATGTGTAATTTGTTCTTTCCTTTCTTTCTCTCTCTCTCTCTCTCTCTATTTTGTTTTTTCCAATTTCATGGAATCAATACATTGTCATTTGGAATTAACAGAACATTTATGTTACTTAACTGATATGAGTGTGAGTCAATTAATTTTACTTTGTTTAAAGTAACAAATCGCTTAAAACAGCCATTCAATTTGCATTAAAATGATAATCAATCAATCTAGAGATCAGATCTGAACTCAAAGGGTATTTCTAAAGTTACGGAAATGTCCGATTAGTTACAATTGAATTTAATAAAATTTCCATGAAGCCAATCTCCTAGGCGCTTTTTGTGTTAAAACATGCGTCTATATTTTTATACCCGATCACATCCGGGTCACTGTAATGCGTTCCTTCAAATCTCACACCAACTCTCGCTAAAATGTGAGTGGAAAAATGACAATATCTTTTGAAAACATTTCTTTTGTTTGGTTTCTTATCCAACAACGAAAGAGCTTATTAAAAAAATGAAGACTGATATTGAGTAAAGCAAAAAATAAATTTCCGAGCATTTCAGCTTTGGGTGACCTAGCTTGCCTGCTGGTGACGTTCATGTGAACGCACGCGCGATTACGCGCTTCATTGAGTGGTAAATGAGTCAACCTGACGCTTTTTTAGTTGAAAGCAAGCGTCTTCTTATCTTTTTTACGATCACATTCAAAATGGCAGACTCGGCATATAACAAAATGGCGGCGGCCTGGAGTGGGACATTCTGCTCAGTTTGTACAGTATAGGATTGAAATCTATATTTTTCTATTTTCTAATTTCTCGCGATCACGCGTGTTACCTATGAACGAAAAAAACATTTAAGTTTTTTTTCGTAATAATAAAAAGAAATTCAACAGAAAAGATACAATTCATTCCTATTCATTTAAGTGAGGATGTTGATCATTGCCTAAAATGGAATAGTCTCCAATTCATATCTAAGTACCGAAGGTACAGAAAACTCAAGCATTGTACATCTTTAGAGATATTTGCTGTTTTTTCTCTAAAATCAAATTTAACAAAGAAGTCAATGTCACCAATTATTGTCCTTAAGAATTGAACAAAGTCTATTGGGTCATCAAACATTTATTACACAACTGTCGTATGTATTTTGTTGTTAAAACCACAGAATATCCTGTATTATGTCCTGTAGCCATCATTCAATGTGAATGCTACAAATCTTATCTTTGAAATATTTAATTTTAATTGATTATATTAACATTGTTTCAGTTATGTTGTGATGGCCAACTTTAAATAATGGAGGAAGAACCCTTTCAGACTGGTCAAACCAGGTAGAACCAACAGTATTCTGTAAGTCAGATGGTACAGGTAGCAGTGATAATTTTTGGGCCAAAAAATCTCATAAAATTTCCCAAAAGCTCATTACTTTCATTCATTTTAATCATTTTTCTATAGAAAAACCCATTGATTTTTAAGTTTTGGACAAAAAAAACCATTGATTTAATTTAGAAAAAAATCACTGCAGGTAGTAAAACTAATTTGCCGCTATCAGGATCTTTTGGGAAATCTTTTAATCGGGCAATATCTTCTGTCTTGTCAAACTATCAAACAACTCATTTAATGGAGGCCGGTGCGATGAAATTTTTGTTGCAACTTTCAAACACTCATATTTCCATTACTGCAGTAAAATATCAAATGATTGTCACTCAGTTGTAAATCAATAATTTGTTAATCAATCCATAATAAACAGCTTGTCTGTATTCTGCATATTAACTTTGGAAAAACTGTTGAATTAACATCAGGTGACGTTTTTATGCTTCCTGATAAACATCCTTTGCTCATGCATACTGAAATGTGTAAAATCTATTCAGTGGTTTTTAATTGTTAAATGGCAATTGATGCCATTATTTGGTTTGTTGTAACTTTATTTTACATACCTTGTCTTTATATATATCTACTGACTGAATGGCAAGTTTTGTGCTTTACATTTCCACCACTAATTTCTTTTGAAATTTCAACTTTAGATTGCCCTATTAAAAATAAAAGGCAATTTTCATGTCAAATTATTTTGAGTCGTCAGTCGGAAGACTACCTCTCATGAAAAACCAAATCCCATCACAAGGATTAGAACAAAGTGGAGAGGGGCCATGTGATTTCAAGTTCTGTAGTCTAAAACCAAGGCCACAGAGACCCCTTATCTTTGACTTCTTTCTTTCAAAAAAGGATCCAGTACAATATCTCCTGTTTGCAACCATCATATGAATTCAATCAAGACACAATCATCTTGCTACCCCTCACATTTTTCTGTCAAAGTGTATACTAAATACAGTAGAATTGCAATTACATTTAGTTGGGTCTTGCCAATGACTTTATAGAGTTGCTTGCAAAAAAATTGAATATGAAAACTAGAAACTTGAGAATACAATACACAGAAAAAAGTTGGTATTGATTGTATGAGCAATACACTCTGTTTTCACTACAGACCAATACACTCTGTTTTCACTACAGACCAATACATTCTGTTTTCACTACAGACCAATACATTCTGTTTTCACTACAGACCAATACATTCTGTTTTCACTACAGACCAATACATTCTGTTTTCACTACAGATCAATACATTCTGTTTTCACTACAGACCAATACATTCTGTTTTCACTACAGATCAATACATTCTGTTTTCACTACAGACCAATACATTCTGTTTTCACTACAGACCAATACATTCTGTTTTCACTACAGACCAATACATTCTGTTTTCACTACAGATCAATACATTCTGTTTTCACTACAGACCAATACACTCTGTTTTCACTACAGACCCAACATTCTGTTTTCACTACAGACCAATACACTCTGTTTTCACTACAGACCAATACATTCTGTTTTCACTACAGATCAATACATTCTGTTTTCACTACAGACCAATACATTCTGTTTTCACTACAGAGCAATACATTCTGTTTTCACTACAGACCAATACATTCTGTTTTCACTACAGACCAATTCATTCTGTTTTCACTACAGCTTCTTATCATCATCAGGGGTGGCAAAATCTATCTGATTTTAATTAACTATACTAAGTCTTGTCCATTAACGCCAAATTATTTCCTGCACTTGTTCCTATAATGGTCATATAGCAAATTTCCAAAAAAAATCTCTTGTGGTGGCGACTTTTGGACAAGCTGGGTAATAGATTTTGCCACCCGTGAATATACCTGGTACTTAGAACTCTATCCAATTTCTCTGCTGTTTTATTTAAAAATCATTCCATATGGGGTACTAGGTATAAAGTTAACTATCAAATTTAGCAGCTGTAAGGGTCAAGTTAGCTGAAAAGGCTTCGTAAGACTTTCAGTAGTCAATTGTTTGACTTTTTTAAATAAAGCGTATCTATCTTTTAACGTTTTATCACCTGGAGACGACATTTCTTTACTTCAAGCAGATGACTTTAGAATTGCTTTGGAAACAGTTCTGCTGTTGTGATATGAGAATAGTTTGAAAAGCATTGTGGCAAAAGTAGAAATTGCTTGTGACAAGCAATTTCTCCCTTTGCCACAATGCTTTTTGAAAGATGTTTGCTACAAGACAACTGTGAGAAAATAACAAAGATGCTCTTCATCAACAAGGTGTGATGAAGGCTTATTTTGATTTACTTTTCTAGACTATTTGAAAGCCAAATCTCTGAGTGAATTCCTATATATGTAATAGCTTCATAAACATGAAGCGCTTACCATAGTATTGCAGTGAACCCTCGATATGGACTGGGCCACACATGAATTCTGTACGAGGTCACAGGCCTTTTTTATGCCGTTTTTCGGCCGATATTAAGCCCAGTTACCCGCCCTCTGAAATTTATATTTTTCCCCACCTAATGCCGAAAATTTTCCAATGAGAAATGGTTCTTAAAACCTGTATAAAAAGTATTACATGCAGCGAATTTCCACACTGAAAAATCAGACATGAAGCCCAAATAATAAATATTACGCTGGGTTTTGTAAAATTAAATCTGATTGTTTAAATAAATCCAATCAAAATTATCCAATCTGGATCATAACAATTTGGTTAACCCAGTTTTCTTCCCATGCAGTATAGCATTTTGTGATCGGGTTCCCGTATTGATCGCAAAGTCTCATTTCCCCTCCTGAGGGGCCCCTGACCCATTCCCTAAATTTGCAAAACAAGAGCGCCATGATGGCCCTAGAACTGCTCATCTGAGATTACAACCTATTTTAAGAATAGTTAGAAACATTGTTTTTAAATTTTACACAGAGTTTCTTGTGCTTTTATGCATTAACCTCTTTTTTTATTCCCATTTAACAAGTTTGACACTGTATGCTTGAGATTGGCTCAATGGTTTAGGAGAAGATGTTTAAGGAAATTGTTGACGACAGACATTGGGCGATCACAAAAGCTCACCTTGAGCACTTTGTGCTCAGGTGAGTTAAAAAAAAGGGCTGGAGGGTCATTACAAACCTTCTTTTAGTGACTGCCTAACATCATTAAGTTGTGATGAAAGCCATATCGATGTTATTGTCAGCAGTACCACAACTCCGACCGTTCCAATGTAGAGAGAAGCTTTCATTATGGTCCAGGTATCACAGAGGCTTGTATCTTTTGGCTTGATGGCTGCCTTCTTTCTGTAACATGAAAACAATGTGATTTTGATTGTAATGTGAAATCAAAGTTTGTGTGTCTGTGAAGCTCAAGGAGAAAACAAGTTCAAAATTGATTTAGAATAGAGCATAAATCATGAGATGCTATGGTGAAGTAATTATGACCAAAAAGAAATTGATATTTATGTGCAAATTTCAGTTATCCATGACGGGTTTTCAAACTTCTCATAATAACTGAAATTTGCACATAAATATCAAAAGAGAACATGCAGGTATATAAATAGACAGCACAACCAATCAGTGGACTATAGTGTTTTCAACTAATCAGATGTGATTGTGTCACCAATCAGTGGACTATAGTATTTTCAACTAATCAGATGTGATTGTGTCAATAAGATATTTATTTGCTATTCAAAATACCTTACTACTTACAAAACAAAATCACTATATTTCAAAGTCAAGGTGTTGCACTTCTTAAAAGATGATCCTATGAATGAATACAATAGTTTGTCAAAAGGGATTCCCTATTGGAAGGTGCTTTTATCTTTTGCCCCTGAACACTCTATATCTATGTTATAAAATTCAACAAGTATTGGGGCCCAGGGTAGGAACAGACCCCTTTACATGGAGGATTAGTCCTCCAATTCCTTTAAAACCCCTTTTTTGTGGATACTCCCTAGTGTTTCAAGTCAACTTATCCCTTGATAAACACATCACTTGATAAACTTTTCACATATATTTGTCAGTATGTTCTTTGTTCAACTTTTCCTAAACTCAACCATTGTGTATTCTCGCTTCCGAATATCCGGGAATTTTCACCTGATTTCCCAAAATGCAACAGTGCGAAACCAATAACAAGGGGGTACAACGTTGCGATTCGCTATGTGTTTACATAGTGAGAAGGGTCGATTGCCTGATTAAAACATTAAATAAAACTTAACAAGAGGGCCATAATGGCCCTTTATCGCTCACCTGAGTTCTGTTTGAAAAAGAGGTATATTTAAGACAGAGTGGTTGGTATGTTTCAAACTCTTCTAAGTGCTAATTGCATTGAATACTCTAAGCCAATGCTCTTGCTTGTTAACATTTTTTTATGTGTATTGTATTTGTCTTCTTGAGTTAATGTTCACCAAGACAAAGAGAATTAAGATGAAGGAAATTTAGGTTTGTGAAAGCAGGGACAGTAACAATTGGTTGGGCAAATTAAAATAATAACAATTGGAAAATGTATCTCAAAGTCGTTTATTGGTTTTCAACAGTAAATAAATTTGGAAAATTTTAAGACAGTCAAGCTTATGGTAAATAATCCAATCATTCTGGCCAACTTTCATCAAAATTGGACCATAAATGTGGCCTCTAGAGTGTTCACAAGCTTTTTAAATTATTTGACCTAGTGACCTAGTTTTTGACCCCACATGACCCACTTTCAAACATGGCCAAGATTTCATTTTGGCAATCCTTCTGACCAACTTTCATCAAAATTGGACCATAAATATAGCTGCTAGAGTGTTCACAAGGTTTTTCAAATATTTGACCTAGTGACCTAGTTTTTGACCTCACATGACCCGGTTTCAAACTTGGCCAAGATTTCAATTGAGACAATCATTCTGACCAACTTTCATCAAATTTGGACCATAAATGTGGCCTCTAGAGTGTTCACAAGCTTTTAAATTATTTGACCTAGTGACCTAGTTTTTTACCCCACATGACCGAGTCTTGAACTTGGCCAAGATTTCATTGAGACAATCATTCTGACCAACTTTGATAAAAATTGGACCATAATTGTGGTCTCTAGAGTGTTCACAAGCTTTTTAAATAATATGACCTAGTGACCTAGTTATTGACCCCACATGACCCAGTTTCAAACTTGGCCAACATTTTTATTGAGACAATCATTCTGACCAACTTTCATCAAAATTGGACCATAAATGTGGCCTCTAGAGTGTTCACAAGCTTTTAAATTATTTGACCTAGTGACCTAGTTTTTGACCCCACGTGAACCAGTTTCAAACTTGGCCAAGATTTCATTAAGACCATCATTCTGATGAACTTTCATCAAAATTGGAACATAAATGTGGCCTCTAGAGTGTTCACAAACTTTTTAAATTATTTGACCTAGTGACCTAGTTTTTGACCCCACATGACCCAGTTTCGAACTTGGCCAAGATTTTATTGAGACAATCATTCTGACCAATTTTGATAAAAATTGGACCATAATTGTGGTCTCTAGAGTGTTCACAAGCTTTTTAAATTATTTGACCTAGTGACCTAGTTATTGACCCCACATGACCCAGTTTCAAACTTGGCCAAGATTTTTATTGAGACAATCATTCTGACCAACTTTCATCAAAATTGGACCATAAATGTGCCTCTAGAGTGTTCACAAACTTCTTAAATTATTTGACCTAGTGACCTAGTTTTTGACCCCAAATGACCCAGTTTCGAACTTGGCCAAGATTTTATTGAGACAATCATTCTGACCAACTTTCATCAAAATTGGACCAAAAATGTGGCCTCTAGAGTGTTCACAAACTTTTTAAATTATTTGACCTAGTGACCTAGTTTTTGACCCCACATGACAGAGTTTCGAACTTGGCCAAGATTTTATTGAGACAATCATTCTGACCAATTTTGATAAAAATTGGATCATAAATGTAGCCTCTAGAGTGTTCACAAGCAATTGTTGACACACGCACGGACGCACGGACGACGGACATCTCGGTATCACAAAAGCTCACCTTGAGCACTACGTGCTCAGGTGAGCTAAAAACGATGTGTTAGCTCTGTTGGACGATTGCCTGAATCTAAAATAACATTAATTTAGAAAGAATTCTCCTTTTAAACTAGTCCAAATTATCTTTCAGCATGGTAAATGTAGGTAAAAAGAGTAAACATATTTGAAGCAGAGATATCGTTAGATACTCATTTACGAGGGTATGTGACGTTTCGTAAAAGTGCATCTCATAAGCGTGACAAATATAACAATATCAATCATATGTTGTTGAAGTTATTCCTATTTTACTTTGATTGGACGTATTGTGTGTGTTTGTGCATTTTTGAAGTTAAGACTATAGCTTCAGACATACCGAGTTACTTTTGGATTCCTCTGATTATAAAAAAACTCCATAAATTAACTTTACATTGACACATTGTTTTGACGACTATCAATGAATAACAGGTAATCCACATTTAACTCTCAAACACTAACGATGCTTTGTATTTTGATACAAAGTAGCACCCAATCACCTACCCAGAAGCCATAAAATACACAACTGTGTGTCAACGCACGACTCTATACACCTCGGCATTGTTCTAAAGTAACATTCTTATCAAGTCGGTGGTTTTATTGCCCTAGCATCTGTTCATGAATCAATTTAACAAGTTGACCATTAGTATTCGTTCTTTATGACAACCCTTTAACCAAACAACCATATCAACCATTTGAATCTGAAATTCTCGACCTACAAGCATTAATGTTAACGTTGTTCACAATTATTCATAATTCTATGTCTTACATTGCAACTGGCTTTTGGAAGCAGTTTCGCAAGAAAATGATGTTTGTCTTACCTTTATACTATAATAGATAGTACAATTATGCCATTGGTATAACCGTTTTAATGTCTCTACCTCTTATTTGAATAATCTTTTTATTTTGTGTTTAAACATTTTATTAGAAAGGTCGAGCTTGTATCCGGTTAGCGGGAAATTAAGAATATAAATGTCATCATTACTCGCTATGAAATAAAGGCATGACAAACCAACTAAAAGAAACCAATTTGTTTTATTTGCCATTCGACTCAACTTTGAGGTAAAAACATTGATTATTAATTACCTATAAAATTTGCCTCCATATTTGACAACGCAATCGATCATTCATGAATGATTTAAATTTTGATTTTAAGATCAAGGGTCAGTTCTGCTGAATTCTTATATCACAAACCTCAAATGTTTGTCATGATTAAATTGCTTTTTTATCTTGTTGGTCACACTCAAAAGCCGATTTTCAAACATATGATGAATAAAATGATGTTGTGCTTTTTAAGCCAGTAAATCATTGAATAGATAATTCACACATTTGAAAATAATCTCTCTGTATACAACTTAATTGATTCTTGACAGATTAACAATCCCGATCAACACAAGAATTAAGGGTTGTGATATAAGTTAATGCCGATCTGCCACATTTGCACCCTATCATAAAGTTACAAATTCTTTCTTGTTAAGCCGATCAACAGCCTCCGGACATAAGAGTTCCTTTAAACATATCAAAGACAACCCCGTGTCCTTCAATCATCTTGATATGTGCAGGGTCAATAGGGTGAAAATAATGGATTTGCATTTTTTCATTGTCATGTGCATTTATACGAAACATCATTAAAGGTAGGCGGATCAAAGTTCTTATTTAACATGCATTAATTCATTTATAGTGCTTTAAAGCAATATTCATGAACAAGCTTTGTTTAATTTGATTTTAAGAAATGTTTCATTAATTGTTAATGAACTGGAAAAACATTTAGTTTTAACCCTTCACCTTTATTGACCAATAATTTGCGGGTAAAATTTTGTACATCAAATGCAACAAATGAAAATTTTCAAGTTTGTCCCTTATTCATTTTTTCCTATACACCAAACTATTTATTAGGAAGTTTTCGTTTTCAAAGGACTAAATTCTGCCAAAAAGACGTATTTTATTGCTATGGAATATATGGAATATCACAGTTATGACTGCACCGCATTTCGTTTATCAGCACTCATTTAATCCAATTTATGGCAATATCTTAACATTTCGAGCATTGGCAACACCCAAAAACAAATCTTTATACCTAATAGACCAGGTAAAAGCACGCTGGACACAAAATAAAAGTCTTCTTACATTGATTTTTATGTAATGAAAAAGGGGCTCGCTTCTGCGACAAAGCGTTGCTAGACAGTTGTACCCCCCTCAGGGCTCACGCTGTCGGTCGCCAAATGCGAATATTATTTCATTCTGGCGAAAGATTTCCCGATTTGGCGAATTTGCTTGGCGCATGTTTTTTTCATTCAACTTTACCATATTTCCACCTGTCCGGACATTACAGACAGTTATATCTTTTGACACACTTAACAGTTAGTATCTCCGAAAACCCCAAATTAATCCGCTAATTGTTATCCCCGTGTCAAACAATGCCTGAGGCGTGTATTAATCGGGTCTTTATTATGTGTAAACAACTCGACACACTTGATTGGTAGACTCGATGCGGTTGTTCCACGAAAACCGATTACTATTTACCGCATTCCGTCCAGTGTTTTATGATGCATGGTAGAATGCGAGAATTTAAAGAGAGTTAATTTGTAAAGTATTTTGATATTGACAGTTCGCTTCCTTCGTTGATGCAACGGTACTATTCAAATTACGATCCTCTATTATTAATCATTCAAATCATCATACCTGAGTCTTGACGAGAGTAAAAACAAATAGACCTAAGATCATGATTGTTTACTTTCCATTTATCTATCGGACATTTCTAAAATAGATAACAAAACTGAGAATTCAGAAATGTATAGTCTTTCAATATGATTTGATGTTATCTGAGATAAAAGATTCATTTTGATTTTGTCACTCAAAGCGTAGCCTTTAGTTATACCATCTTTGGTTTAAATTTGTTTGGAAGGGGAATGTCTTGGCTTTTTTTTTTTTAACATAATATTTTGATTGGCATTACACATTACATATTTATGACATTACAATTTTAATAAAAATGGTGAAACATGACAAACAGAAATAATTAACCAAGAAGATTTAACACATATGTACATGCAACATGAAGAGTGTTTAAAATAAAGAAATTTTAATTGGAGCCATTTGCTCAGAATTTGGCTCCTACTTCTTTAATTTGGTTCCTATTGTTGTCATTTGGCGAATGTGCTGGCGCAGACTTTTTTCCAGCCAGGGTGAGCCCTACCCCTGATTTTTACTTCCAGTTGAGATGAGGTCACGTCGAAAGCGAGAATGGAAGAAGAAAGTTGATATTTGTATAAATGTATCATCATTCTTTCATTATTTCTATTGTTAACTTGCATATACATGGTAGATTCCACAACAATAAATGGAAATAATGGATTATGCACCAAAGTTGTTGTGATATAGAATAATTGACTCAATATCAATTGAGTTTGGAATTTAGGTTAACTCGGCCTGGGCTTGTTTCAGGCAGGATAAATTGGGCCACGTTAACATGGCCAGCTATACTAGTGAAGCCTAGTAGTCCTCCATAAAAGAAACTTGAATTGAGCAGCTTGTCCTAACAAAAAAAGTTACATTTATCGAGGCACTAAATGTATCACGCCTATCATTTATCATTTATTGCCTATCTTCCACTTAAGCAACGATAAAATATTCAAAGTTCTTCCAATCAAAAAAGCTTACTAAATGTAACAACTGCTAAAAGTATTATAAGCAATCATCGGCACTTTTAAAGTCCAATCACACTGAAATAGATTCAGCAACACGGTCATTGTTTTATTTATCCAATTATTTAAAATTACATAGATCCATGAATATAAGACATAAGCAGGTGTATAAGAACTCCACTATTTAACAATAATCAAGATTAACTTTTGGTCTTTAAGATTTATCTTCCAAATTGTTGTCTCTGCTGTGAAAGAAAAAAAAGTACTGTTTGTAACATCCAAGAGTTAACTCAATTTCCAAAAGTGGGATGAGATGACCTGCCCAAGTTAACCCACAAGCCGAGTTGGAAACAGGCCAAGTCAACTACATCTGAAAAAATATCTTACTTCTTTGGTTTTTTCCCTTTGATGGGTGGAAGATTCAACCATTCTACATCACTGTCAGTGGAATCGAGTAGACTTGTCATCATGTCTCCCTTGTTTTCTTTAACTTGCCCATTTCTTCCTTTCATCATTACTTTAGTTGCACAGTTACAAAGCTTTGAACTCTGAAGTTGATTGATTGGCAGGAAGTTTAAAAGAGTTGGAACAATTCCTTTTTATTTAATCCCCTCTATCATCAACTCTAGATTTCTAAATAAGGATAGCAATAAGCGATCCTTCCATTCTTTTTCGATATACCATCTATGTGTAAGAACAAATCAAAAGCAACGTTTTCAGAAACTTTTTAAACTCGTTTCGTGTACAATGTGTTGACAACTTTGTCAAACGTCAACAATAAGGAGAAACTGTTAAATATGTTTAATCAAATATTAAGATTTCAAATAAATAGTATTGCATCGTTAAACATATCTTAAATATCTTTTTAAAAATAAGTTTTTCATATATTGTATTTATGAATTTGATCAAAACTAAAGACTTTGTCAAATGCTTAATCAGGACCTGACTTACAAGGATTTCTCCCTTTTCAGGTTTTATGCTATATTCAGCTAGATAAATTAGAATAGAGGTTTGTGTTCTCTTTCTACATTTACGGAATTCAATGATGAAAGAGATTTTTTTTAAACATTACTTTTCGAATAAATTAATTTATTATCAGTCCGTATGTAAGAAACCATGCAAATGTAGTGCAAATAAACATTTTCGACAAAAAAAATACGAATAACTGAAAACGCCAAAAAGGCGTGCGATTTATAAATAGCATGAGAATCACCACTACTTGAGGTTTCGATTTGACTTTTGTTTTCCTTTTTTAAGCCTTTCCAATGTTGACTTATCACAAACATTTTATGCATTTTTGCAATAGAAATATTGTTAAGTTTTTATAAGTATATTGATTTCTTTCGATTAAGATACTACCATTTTCTTATATTTGTTTTAATTAATGACATGTATTTCGGATGTCACTCATTTTTCGGACAACCCGTCTTTTATAAAAAGTGAAGTGACATCGATTTAATGAATATATGTCCTGTATCGATGAGCAAAGAGAACTGTTTAAGCGTATTGTTTATTAATATTCAAAGGCCCTTTTCATAATGAACGATTTCTCCTTTGTTCCTTAAGCATAAATTGTTTTTTATTAACAAAGATAAAAAAGGTACAAACACTTGCAGCAACTCTCAAGCTATTTTTTTTTTTACTTTTTACTCTTGATAAAAACATGAATAAAAGCAAACTATATTTTGAATAATTTTGAATGATGCAAAGACTGAGTTTGTCAATGAAAATTAAAGAAATTTTACCCAGATATTTTGCTTAGATGTAGATCAAATGTGAAAAGTGGACACCTTTTTAAGAATTCATATTCATTGCAATTAAATGTAGTATACATCACCTACATTTCATATCCACAAACACATTATAATCACCTAAATCAAGCAAATATATAGATAAATCAATGGTTGATGGCTAAAGAATTACTGTTCTGAATGCTAAATACATGTGCAGTTAACCCTTTACTTCAAAATATCGCAATATACTGAATCTGCTGCAGAATAAATACTACATAATTGGGAAAGAGTGTGGTCATTGAGTATAAGTATGGTTTTATGATTTGGAAAAAAATACTTACTGTTTACCTGATCATTTGGTAAAATTTTTACCAGCTTATTTATACAAAAAGTCAACACATGTTAAATGAATGATCCCTTTTTCATTATCTTTTCAGGATGTCTTCAACAGGCGGTCATTGTTACTGTGGAGTGCCTGATATAGACTCACCTTACTTTTTCATCTGCGATAAATGTAAAAGGAAATTCCATGAAGGTATTTCACATTTGATGCACAACATAGACCTAACTATTGATATAAATAACTAACATATATCAAGTTGGCTAAGGCTTCCCCAAAGAAATTCATTGAATATCAACAATATTTGAAATGGACCCATTCGAAATTGTGTTTTCCTTAACCCCTGGCCCAAACTCATATACTAATTGACCCCTCATTGCTGCATATGACCCCTAAAAAAATTATTTTCCATTCAAATGTCCCCCAAATAAGCATAAACCAAGGGTTAGGTGAAAATGCAGAGAAATATGTTAACCTTTTCACTACCTATAGCGACGGATATATCCGGCACACTTTAAGCACCTTATATACCATATCCCCTGTTAATAAATGGCGTAAAGTGGTTGTTTGCATAGAAGCACTAGGTACACATTAGAGCTTAGATGGTTGGTATATAGTGTATGTTTTCATAGTTACTTACCGTTATATTGAGTTAGTTAAAGTTTTTATCAAGTTTCATTAAATTTCACATTTTTTCACATTTTCCTTTGGTATATTATAAGAGAGTTTTGAAAAGGTTAAGCGGTGCATGAAAACATAACCAACCATTATTGGCAGTGAAACTTTGGGTCTTCCTTCATCATTATGAATTTAGCATAGCTCAATAACTGAAATAACGTTGATGCGATGTAAACCCATATAGATATCAAAGTAATGATTATAGGTGACAGCTATTAAGTAAAAGCTTTCACTGCAATAAAGGGCTGTGTGCATTGTAACTGAATGAAACATTTTCTTGACACAAGCAGTATCTTCTTCTGTCACAAAGATTTCTTTACCCTTCACTTTATATATTCCTCCAACAACAGGTGATTTTAGAAAACTCTGTGACAAAAGAAGGAAATTTCTCGAATTGAGCAAATTTCCTTTTGACACAGTGGTTTCCACCCAATGTCTTAATGAGAATTTTACTTTTCATACTTCATGATTTGCCTGACCTGCTGTTGCTTTTATGTAGGACTTACATCAAAATCGAAATGCAAAACAAAGGGTATAGTTGTTTGTTTTGAGGTAAGATTTTAATAATGTTTAGGAAAGGGGTCCCTGGTAGAACGTAGGCCTCTGGACATGAGGGTTGTGGGTTCGAATCCTGTTAGAAGCGGGTTCTGCCTTGCAACCTTTCAGTAATCCACATATGGCGCATGAACTGGTTGTGATCAAGGAAACAGAATTGAGAGTGATTAAACAAAGTTTTAAAAACTTGTTTCACAATCGATGTAAAAAAAAATGATTTGAAACTAATGATGTTTAATTTTAAACTAATAATTTTTAATTTCAGGTTGTTTGATAAGTGGTCTTCCATCTACTCTGCAGGGAGATTACTTGTTCAACTTCAAATGTCACGCATGTGGTGGGGGAGAGGAAGAGTTTGCGAGGATCAAACTTCAATGGTTTGTTTTCAACTTTCTTGGGTCCTGAGTGGCCCAACTGTTATTGTGTTTAACTTGTTACCTGATTACTTGATCCCCATTTGGAGTGGACCGTTTGTTTCCAGTGATTCTTTTTTGCAAATTTTGGGAATGGGTACGGTACAGGACAAATTGGAAAAAAATCACAGCATTTTTATCTAAAATTTGAATTTTTCATGATTAACTGAATTCAAACGTAAGCTGTATTGGACAATTTCGAAAAAAGTGATTTGATTGGAAATGGGTCAGTTTTATGATACCAAACATATGATGAAAAAAATATTGTTTCTTTTGAGTGACCTTTAGCCAGATTTGGCAAAATCTGATTACAATTTATTTGTTCTTAATTGCCAAATTTCTTTCTTCACCGGTTCATATGATGATTAAAAAGTTGATTTCAGAAAAAAATTCACTTGTCTGTCAAGGCTTTGGTCAAGCTTGGCAACACTGATAATGAATTTTCCCACCCTTGCTTTAGCGTAGTATTGTTAGATCACAGGAAAGTCAAAGTACAACTGAAAATAATTGTTGACACAGCTTTTGAACAACACACAAAAAAGAGATTATTATATCAAGTGCAGGTGGAATAGGGTTTAGTGAAGAAATTGAGAGCAAAGCACAATACATTAGCAAGTGCTTCATGTTTGTTAAGCACTCACTTATGAATATAGTCTTGCGGGGCTTTTTCTTATTACAGGGGTCCATAAAAGGAACCTTCCCAATGGGAAATTTGTTTAAAATCATGCAGTTTTCCCCCCAAAATAAGTCACATCAGCTTTTTGGTTTCCAAATTTAGCAATTTGATTGATTCACTTTCCCAAAATCAACAGCCTAGGCCTCTCCAAAATTTAAGGAAAAACGACCCTGGCACTTAACCTTTGAAATGTATTATCTAGGAAGGGCCTCTTATTTCGACCTCTGTCAATGGATGTATATGTTTAAATTGTTACAACTCCTCAATACAAGAAACAAAAGAGTACTGCATAATCTTTCAGCATATTGCATCAAGGCATTGAATAAAAGAATAAGTACATTCAACTTTCAAAATTAATCTGATTTCAAATTAAATGTGAATTCTTACAGTTTTTCATATTCCCCCATACATATGCATTTACCTGCTTCCACAGTATAGACATACATTCTGACAGGGTTGTGCACAATCATAGGAAAAATTGTATACATGTATGTATTATAATACTTGTAATTGTTTATATAAACATTGTGATGGATGATGAGCATTGCCTTGCTCAAGTCCAATTTCGAAATAAAAGTTTATGTTATATATTTATTTATATACCTTATTTGTTTTACACCGCTTGTGAAGGAAGCTTAAAGCTTGACCAAAGTCACTCTGAATGAATGCTTCCTGGATACTACACCAGTACTCTTGCAGATTTGTGGGTTAGTCCCGGAAATCTTTGCCTCCCCTTACAGTGATTCAAACCTGGGATCTTGGATACAAGAGGCCGACACTCTATCTCTGCACCACTACTGTTATATGAATATGTTATGTAATTTATTACAGGATGCAAGTTGTCCAGTTAACATTGTACAATCTACAGCTCTCCGGCACTGGAATGTTGGGATACTTCAGGTGGAAGGAACATATCTGCACCTTTATTGATAGACATTGGACAACTTTCTTTGGTTCACACAGGTAAGTCATAGGGGTCTGTGGTTATCCTGGGGTCAGTACTATGTTAAATACTTTATTACATAGTACTGACCCCAGGATAATTACAGACCCCTATGGGTAGAATAAGATTCCATAATATGTTGTAACTGATGAACATTTTGCCCATGAAAACTTTCCTTTTTGGTTTGAATGCCTCTACAGCAGATGTTTTAAGGAAATATTGTAGCTAAAGCATTTTGAAAAGCTACTTAAACATGGAAATCTTTTCAGTGCTGTTGGTGGCTTGATTTTAAAACCATAGGCAACTTTTGTGTGATTAAACTTGTTTTTTTTTTAGAATTTGCTCGATAAAGTTGATGCTGGCTGGAACCTTCTGTTAACATCTTGGTGCAGAAAAGGCTAAGATTATATTTTTCCTGCCTAGTTTTTAGAATGATGTTTTTTTCTTGAGACAGTTTTGTGCTTTTTGATGATTGTTTTAGATGTTTTGACATTTGATATCATAGAGCACAATGTTTAGTATCATTCTAACAAATGCTGTGTCAGAAGCATACTGAATTCTCTTTTTTCTGATTTCTTTAAATTTTTATTGCATCATAATGTTGCAAAAGTCATAAATGACTTCAATGTTGTAGACTAGGAAAGGGTACCTTGCCCAAGGACATACACCCAAGACTGTCAAAAGCATGTGTTTTGCCCCTGCACTATAGCCTGAAAATCTAGGACATTAAAACATTTCTTTTTCTTCCATCAATGTACAGTACTCTTGAGTGTTATCTTACATGTTCTGTTCCAAGGATAACCTATATCTACAAGGTTAGGTAATGTGTCTAGCCAAAAGACACCCTACTTTAAAATAATTTAGCCCCAACAGTAATCGAGCCTTGGTTGTTTGGTCTCTAGTACCCCAACATACCCTCCAGAATCGCATAATTAATCCATTCTTGTTATCCCTGTGTCAAACAATGCCAGAGGCGCGGGTTAAGGATGAGTTTAATTGTAAACAAACAGGCATGCTTGATTGAGAAGTACACGTGACATGCTTTATCTGTGAAAACAGATCAAATTAAGCACATTTAGTCCAATGTTTAATGTTACTTTTTAGTTTGTGAGACATCAAAGAGTTTAAATGTGTAAAGTATAATGATATTAACAGTTTGCTTACCACGCTGACACAACGCAATTTTTTTAAACAACTATTGGATGTAAGGGGAATCACCAAAGGGACTCTTGAAGAGTTTAAAACAAACAGACCTCAGATCCTGTTTACCTTTCATTGCGAACGGATGATTTTATAATATGATTATTAAAACCAAGAATACAGAAACATGAAGTTTATACTCAATGTTATTCTGAATAAAATGATGGTTTAATATTGTTGCATAATGCATTAACTATTGTTAGATGCATGGAAGTGGTCAGACGTATGAAGGGCTTTTGGCTGTCTGGACCGATTGGGATTTGGAGATTTTCTGATCCCTGATAAGGAACCTTTGTGACTGATATGTTTGTCTGTTGATTGACTTGCAGGAAGAAGACATCCCTCTGGCATGGGACAGTGGCGGGCGTATTATCGTCAGGATGCCCGGGGGTGTTTGTGTCAGGTGCCCAGGACTTGAAAGAGACTGGCTGGTGGAGACTGTTAGAGACGAAACCTCCGACTGTTATTAAACAAGGTATATCTCTGAATTCTTTACAATGACTAGACACTATTTAGGAGAGTACAGACTTAGATGTTCAGGTGGAGATTGCTCCGGTGGAGATCGAAAGTTTTCTGTTTACTTGCATTAAATTGATTGTTGGAACCTTATTTCAGCCTTATTAGTTTGACTATTTGTAAAATATTTGGGCTATACTACTCACCAGGACGCGTTCCTGATGTCAAACATTGATAGAGTTTTTTACATTCAAGTTTGTATCTCATGACCTACTGTATGGAATGGGTTGTTACTTCACACATTGTGTTCAGGGTCATAATCTAAGGTCCCTACCCAAGTTCCATAACTGTTGTAAATTTTGCCTATTTGTACTAGGAAAGTCTTGGTTAAGCTTTTACATGCAAGTTTCTATCTCATTAACTACTGTATGAAATTGGTTGCCACTTCACAAATGTGCTCAGGGTCATTATGTTAGGTCCCTGACCAAGCTCCATAACTCTAGTTTTGATTTCTAGCGAATTAAACCACATTTTGTACGTAGAACTTATGGTCTGGTCACACCTTTCTAAGGCTTGGCTACAACTTAATTATCTCATGAGATAATGAAAATCTATGCTTGTCATCTCTATGCCACATTTCATCCTGAACTCAGGACCCCCTTTTTTTGAGTCCCACAGACACCTCTTGTTTTGTGAGACTGGCCTTTTGCTTGTCACTTCAGAGCCCTAGCCTAGTACTGTTGGATCCAGGAAAGCCGTTAATTAACTGAAAACACTGCATCTCCTGTAGTCCAAGCTTGACAGCCTTGTGACTGGGATTTTGGGGCTTGGCTTATTAAGATTGTTTGTTGCAGGGACGCCCACCCAGAAGAGTCTGATGAAAAAGAAGGATGTTCTCCCAGGGCCAAGTCCCACAGAACCTCCCAAGGAGGGGCTGCGAAGCAGGCGTGGGAAAACATCAATTCAAGCAGCCATGGAATTGAAAGCAAAGCGCTCAACTCTGGTGGTATGATGATACTTTGTCTTGATTAGGGCAATGTGGAAGGTTACAGGTTCAAGACTTGTGGCAGGTTATACTAAAAGTTAACCACATATCTCAAGAACACTCTGGCTAAGTACATTTGATAATACTATGTCATTAATTGAGTTGGTGTCCTGATGGTGTTCTTAGGGGCCTTGCAAGCCTGAATGGTTAATTAAATTCACATTACAAAAGTAGTACAAGGTCGGGTCCTGGGATTGCTTTGATATAATCAATAAAATGTTGAAAACAACAGACATGTGCAACCTAAAACTATCAAAGAAATCAGAAGTTACGTCAAATTGCAGTGAGGAATTGAATTTCCTGACATTTGCCTTCAATTTGACTGCTGCAATGTGGTGGTTTGTAATTACATCATAAATTCAGACACCCTATTAATTTGTTTGCCAATAATTGACATCTTTTGCTTTTTGTCTTTTAAGGAAGCCAAAGACATAAGAAAGACCAAGCTTGCCAAGAACCAGCCAGACTCATCGCCCCTGGCGCAGTTCTCTCCCCAACAATCGCTTCTATCCGCCCATCTTCAGTCGCCAGCAGTATTAACGGACACTTCACCCCCACAGACAGACTTCAGTGTTCCCTCGGCGAAGACCCCGACAGAGGCGGCCAGACCTCTGGCTTTTACAGGACTTTTCCAATCCTCGTCCAAAACGGATGGGAGCCAGTCTTTGTTGACAGGTTCCCTGCTGGCTGAGCATTTGGTATCATCAAACTCCGGGAACCACTCTATGACTGCCTCCCTGCTATCGTCCCATGCTGGTTCCGTTCAGGACTTCAGTGATGACAGCAGTAATATTTCACAGAGCAGTTACCTTACTGAGAAGGACTTAAAGTTACAGCGTGAGTAGAACATGTTCATTAATCAATGCACAAGGGAACGACCTATCTACGCATTTCCTCGAAGGAAATTTGGTAAATCATCTAGATTGGAAGTACATATTGGAGACACTGTTAAAGTATCTTAAAACCACTTGTGATATGGATAAATTCATTTTGACACAAAGAATAGTTGCTTGTAATGAGCTCATAACAATTCCATTGAATGCACCAACAACTGTTTGTTTGATTTTTCAATAAACAGTTGCTTCAATTTGATGACTGTAAAGACAACACTTAAAAAAGAGTCTACTAGGAAGAGTATGGTGTAGTTGTATAGAAATGCATGTTGCTAAATGGAAGTACCCTTTAAGACAATTGGCCATTAAACATTTTCTGACAATTTTCCAAAATCTTTTTACAGTATACAAAGAAATATTAAAAATCCTGAATTGGACATATCAAAGACTTTTTAAATGAAAATGGATAAATAAGTTAGCAGACCAACTGTCTCAAAATTTATTCAATCTTCTCTATTTTAAACCAAGTTTCACTCTTAGCCTTTCAATCTTGCTTTCTTTTTTGAATTTTTTTTTATCTGGTGTCTCAAACTCTGGTACCCTGTATACAAAGTCAGTTACCCCGCTGACAGTGTGATCAGGGTGTGGTGCCCCTTTTACAAGACACTTTTAAAAGGTAGTAAATACCCATTGAGCTTTAAATAATTCAGTTCAGTGTAGTTTATGTTAAACTTGTTCATATTTCAGCCACCCTTCCAAGTCTGTTGATGTCTGAGGATGGCACAATGCAGGAGTCAGACAGTGACCTTGAGATTGACCCCGGGACCCTGTCCCCACCCCCGAATGGATCCCCTATCAGGATGCAGGAGTCACCCACAGTCCTGGAGCTCCTGTCCACAATGGGTAAGATTGGGTTGAATTTGAATCTTTGATACCATATACAGTAGTTCTTCAATTATACTATGCTGCAATTATTGTAGTTATCTGTGATCCTGGCAATTCTTCATCAGGGGCCCGTTTTACTAAACAACTTACGGAAAATGTTTGCGTAAGTCATAATTGATAAACATGGATAGTATCTTAAATGAAAGTACAATGTTGCAATGTGGCACTTCATTGGAAGCGTCTCGGAGAGACGATTCCAATGATGTGTCACTTTGCAATATTGCTTCGTCCAATGTTGAAATCAGAGGAATTGTTGTTTTAGACTTACGCAAATCTTAAGCGTAAACTGTTTAGTAAAATGGTACCCAGGACTGCGCATTATTTGAGCCACTGACCCTCGGGCACATTTATACAGTGATGATGAATGAGTCATTTGTAAGTTATAATAAGAATATTGATCATGCCTGTGTCCCAAATATAAGACACCTGTATTCAAAGTGCGTCTTGCTAATTATTTTGCTAATGAGGTTAGGAATGTCTTCCCTTTGCTTAAGTACTAACATAAACATTGGAGATTGGATTGAACTGGAATCTTTGCTTCCATTTACAGTATTATTTTAATCATCGTTATATTTGCTGCGATCAATGTACCTTTCTGTGCTCCCAACAATTCCTTATCAGGACACTGCAGTTATTTGAGCCTATGACTCCTATCCTAACTTAGCACCTTTCATCAGTGATGATGAATGAATCATTTACAAATTATAAGAATATTGATCTTGCCTGAGTTTCCAAACTATGAACCCCTTTATACAGTCGGTTTAGCCAATAATGTAGCTATTTAGTAGAGGTACATCTGTTCTATGCTTAGTTACTATTGCTTACTTGAGAAGAAAACAGCACCAAGAAAGGGATTAATTCCACAGCAAACTAAATGCTAGGCAGGTAATCTACCAATTAAGCTAAATGGGCGGCTGATCTTGCCCCCACACACTTTCAAATAAAATAAAAGACTAGATTAAGCCTGGGCAACTCTTAAAACAAGATGTAACCTTTTTACTCTATATGTATGCATATTTGTTTAAACTTGCTTGCGAAGGAAGACCATACAAACATTTGTTTCAACACAAGAATTTTCAGAAAATCTTATTTCAGATTCTGAATCACTGGATCAGCGGTTATCGATGGATGATAGCAACATTGACAACAGTAACCATGGGTCCTTGGATACCAGTTACCAAGGAAGTGTCTCCATGGATACCAGTTACCATGGTAGCTCTAGCATACTAAGCAGCAGTAACCAGGGGAGTTTTTCATTCTTCAATGCTGACAAGAGTAACATAGAGGAGACCAAAGGTGAGTTGCTCTTTAGTCTTCAAATAGGACTGATAGCGGGATGAGTTTTTTTATTCATTTTTTATTCATGTATCTGTAAGTATTGGTCACAATATGATTTTACCACAGAAACATCTTAAATTAGCAGTATCTTCTCTTGATGTACCTCTGAAGGAGATGTCATCAAACTCTTGCTGCAATATTTTCAGACTATTTTGCTATTCAAACTTTTGGTTAATTCTTTTTCCCATTGTGAAATACAGAATTTATTCTGAAGTTTTTGTGAGTAAAGCCATTCTGTTTCAGAACTAAGATATGATAATTCTTTTATCATTTAACCTTATATGGACAATTCGCAGACAGCTCTTGTTCTCTATTGATGAATCATGCTTCAATTGGTGTTGATATTGTAATTGTTATTATTCATCAAAATCAACATCAATAAATTTAATTTAGGCCATTAAAACTTAGTTAAGTTTTTCTATTTTTTACCATTAACCTACATTTAGTAGATATTCTATTTAGATATTCTAAATGTTAACACTTATCAAAATGACCGTCAATAAATCAGCTTTACCTTATTAAGTTATTAAAGATATTTTAAATGTTACCATTTGTTAAAATTCCCAACAATGATTTTTTTTTTACTTTATTAAGATAGTAAAGATTTTCTATGTATTACCATTTGATAAAATCACCATCAATTAATCTACTTTATCAAGAAAGGCGTTAAACGGAAACAAAGAACATTTCAGTTTTACAGTACGTTTAATCTTATTGTTACGACATACAAGAAATTCTCTCACTTCAGCTCTATTACGTTGCTAAGGATATTTAAATGGTACCATTTATGTAAATCACCCCCAATAAATTTTCTTATACTACATTTAGTGGAGAAAGTGGAAGATGATGGTTCAGTGGTAGACTCTGAGTCAGAGAGTGAGAGTGAGTCCGCATCGTCTGCAAGCAGTGATGTCGAGGAGAAACCCGCAGATGAACAAAAAGAGAAACCCCGCATCAAACGTAAAAGGAAACGTCACAGAGTTACCGAGTCTGAAGTGGTGGCAGTACCAGATGTCAAGTAACTTTTTAACCTTGTTTTTCTTATCTAAACATGGTTAAAGTTTCTGGATACCATACAATAAAAATGCATACATGTAAAAAGTGGCATTGGGGTATGGTGTTCAGCTATGCTTCAAGCAAATATTTATGAAAATAAAGATGATGAAGGGCCCCATATAGAAAAACAATTAGAAGCCTTTTACTGTAGACCTGTGAGTGAGGGATATGGAGGTAACAAGATGGACATGAACCTGGAAATTTTGTTGACTTATGTTCCCTTGAAGTAATTCTCCAAAATGCAACTTGTGTCTGGTTCTTTTGAAAGCCTCAGATGATGGACATGAGGTTGCATACTATTAACTAAGAACGGTTGTGACAAAAGGATTAATTGCTCATCATGAGCAAATTATTCTTATGTCACAGTAGTTTATGAAGACTTCTGCAGCAGACAGGTCAAGGTGTGGTATCATTGTGTGAGGGGTAAACACATTGGGAAGATGACTTTAAAAGAACAACTCTGTTTGAAAGGTGTTTATACCTTTATAATATCATTAACATGATAAATATTTCTATACCTTATGTCTGATGTCTTTTATTTAAATTGCTTTTAACTCTGAAAAAATCACTTACATGAATATGAACTCTGCATGGGTTAGATTGATAGTTTTTTAGCTCGACTATTCAAAGAGTAAGGAGAGCTATGCTACTTACCCGGGCGTCGGCGTTTAGCTCAACTATTCGAAGAATAAGGAGAGCTATACTACTCACCCGGGCGTCGGCATTGTTGTCGGCGTCACACCTTGGTTAAGTTTTTGCATGCAAGTTTGTATCTCATTAACTACTGTATGGAATGGGTTGATACTTCACACATATGTTCAGGGTAATACTTTAAGGTCCCTAAAACAAACAAATTATGTGGCCTTTTGTACTTAGAAAAATCTTGGTTAAGTTTTTGCATGCAAGTTTGTATCTCATGAACTACTATAGTGAATGGATTGACACTTCACACATGTGTTCAAGGTCATAATTTAAGGTCCCTGACCAAGTTTTCAAACCTCTAGTTTCAAGCAAATTTTGCGGCTTTTTGTTCTTACAAAATCTTGGTTAAGTTTTTGCGTGCAAGTTTGTATCTCATGAACTACTTTGGTGAATGGATTGACACTTCACACATGTGTTCAAGGTCATAATTTGAGGTCCCTGACCAAGTTTCAAACCTCTAGTTTTAAATTTAAGCAAATTTTGCAGCTTTCTGTACTTAGAAAATCTTGGTTAAGTTTTTACATGCAAATTTGTATCTCATGAACCACTGTATGAAATGGGTTGATACTTCACACATGTGTTTAGGGTCAAAATCTAAGGTCCCTGACCAAGTTTCAAATCTCTTGATTTGAATTTAAGCTAATTATGCGGTCCTTTGTACTTAAAAATTATTGTTTAAAGCTTTGCATGCATGTTTGTTTCTCAACAGCTATTGTAGGGAATCGTTGTTTGCACCCTCATATTTTAGTAACAATAATATTTCACTGACCTATACCCCTCTCCGACGTTGCCGTATAGTCAAGCATGCTGTCTTATGGACAGCTCTTGTTATTTTAATGAGAGGCAGACTCTTGACTAAAAGAACAACTATGGCTCTACCTGGCTTGACCAGCTCATATGGGCAGGCAGTTAAGTTAGGGTAATTCTCCATCATTTTGAGTCGGATATCGCAACAGAACCTAGATTATGTTGATGTGATGAACAATAATTAAATGAAAATAATCTCAAGGACATTGGTTTGCATGTACAGTGAACCCTCGTTTATCCGAACATGTCCGTTCTCAACAAAATGTCCAGTTTACCGAATAATCCGGACTAATGAAGCAGAGCATGTTCTTATTCACATTAAGACATAAACGGTCTGTATGAGCGGTATATACTTATAACCCTTTAGCAAACGCCACATTGTCGACCGTCCCAAATTGAAAGAGTTTGCAGAAGACATATCAAACGTGATGAACTTCAAAGATAACCTTCTGATATGGCAGAAAACCTTGTGGGAAAAGGAGAAATTGCTCGTCATGAGCAATTTCTCCTTTACCCACACTGTTTTCAAAAGTCGTCTGCAACAAACTGGTCCAATAATTCCGTTCCCTTACAATTTCGTTCGGATTGCGAGACATCCGGATAATCGGGGTCCGGATAAACGAGGGTTCACTTTATGCCTTTGTTTTCAGGTATACTTTAATGAGCTCCTATGAGGAGAGGTTGTTACTGAAGAAATTACAGTCAGTCTCTAGGCACTCTACACTACCTCCCCATCTAAACAGGCTGAAATGTAAACTTATGGTGAAACAGGTCAGTTCCTCAAGACAACAATTGTAGAATATGAATTTAATATGAATATTTTGCGATTTGAAGTAGAAAGTGTTCTTCAAAAAGAAGATATTACTGATGAGAACAAAAAGGTTAAAATAAATTATATCCCCAAGTTATGAATGAATTCCTTCAATGGTTCAAATTAAAAGGAGCTGCAAATGACTTTTAAAACGTATTATATACAAAAGCAATTTTATATTATATACAAAAGAAGAAATTGCTTTTTATGAGCATTTTCTTCTTTAATAAGAATGGTTTGTTGTACTGTTTTGCTATATGTATTTTAAAATCAGTGATTCAATATCAATAAGGAAAAAGATGGAAAAATAGTAAATAATCTGAAATAGTTCAACAGGTTAGTCAACCATGTTTGGTCAACCTGTCAACTGTTCTAGTTAGGACTTTTACACAAATTGTTTTAAAAAAAACTTTTTGACAAACTGTGGTTACTTGTTATAACTGTCTTGTCTCTTCAGGACAGAAGAGGAAGGTGCAGGTATGGTATTAAGAAATGATTCTTGAAAAACAATGAGTATTTAAAATGTCTGACTTTTTTTTTTCAGTTGAAGAGAGAACATGGGTTACCTCAGTTTGATCTGGATGCTGAACTTAACAGATTATCACAGAGATGTTGGGGACTGCAATATGGCCAGACTGTATGATCATTTCTGTTAGCATTAAAAATTCATATATATCATAACTGCTCTAGATGTTATTTGCCTCATATGGAAAAAATTATTTCAGGCTACCAATTCACTTTTTGCTTCTGGAAGAAAGAAAATGATTATAAAAAAAGGGCTTCTTATGGAACCAAATTTTAACTATCCTTTAAACTAAAGTTACATGTAGAAACTGTTTGGTAAAAGTCCACTGATGGATGTTGAGGTCTTTTCGAGATTATTTTTCAAGAAAGATAAAACATTAAAAAAAAGGTACCTTTCATATATATCGGAAATACTAGTTTGATATATCAATAAACAATCAAATATGTTTTAAAAGATATTTGTAAAATAATTATTATAAAGGATATATTTCAATACATTTGCCTTGTTCTTTATTAAACCATTTTCTTTTGATTGACAGGAAAGGCAGGTTCATCTCCCTGGCAACCATTACCATGGTGACATGAGAGTACTGGACAAATTTCAGGTAAAAACTGTTAGAAACATTTTCTGCGTTGGCTGCATTTACTCATTCCCCTATGTGGGAATTTGTTACTGGTCCAAATTGAAAGCACTTGCAGACAACAAAAAAAGGCAAGAAAAAACATTTTGTTTATCACATTAGGTTGAAAGTATTGTGTCACAGGCATGAGTTGCTCATTTCTTTTGTCTCTGTGCTTCCTTTAATCAATATATGGAGCTTAGTTTTTTCCATTTTTCAATATGGGATTTTTGTAACTACTTCTATTTCAAAGTAACAGTGGATTATAGTTGAACAAAGATTTCCTGTAAGGAATTTATAGACAGAATGAAAAGTGGCCTTTTTGGGGTAAGTTCGGGTAGAGGTATATGGGCAAAGAGCACTGTGCATTTTTGCACTTTGATTGTAAATGTTACAGGTTTTTTATTTAAAGGAAAGTGTGTGGGCCTTATTGATCTAGTGGTAAGAGTACAGAACATTAAATCATACAGCCTCTCTCTCTCTTTGGGTTCAAATCCCAGTAACGGCATTTGGATTTTCAAAAGAGGTAGTCTTCCAGTGGACTTAGACAATGATGATGGTTTTACCTTGGCAGTTATATGTTAGTTATTTCTTCATTAATTATGAGCTGAACATCGCAATGTAACTGAAAAGCTATTAATGTGGTGTAGAAACCCAATATAACAAATATTCAGTATAAGTACAACAGAACACTTTGAGAGTTCAATACAAGGCTATATTAAGTACTTCATAAATATGGAGCATGTTCTATATGAAAGCATTGAACTTTCAACTTTCTTATTTTTGCTGATGTTCCAGAATGTTACATACAATTTAAAACATGCACAACAGTAAACTAAACCTCAGTTTTGTAAATTTTATAGTATGTTACAAACAGTTTAAGCAATGCAAAGTAGAAAATAAAGCTATAGTTTTATAAATATTTCAGAGTATGTCCTTTTTCTGAATTTTCCAGGATATTACATTCATAAGCTGTTCACAACAACAAGTAAAATCTTTGTTTTTGTGAATGTTGCAGAATGTCACATTCATATAAAGCTGTCCACAACAGTAAATATAACCTTCATTTTTTGTACATATTACAGAATGTTACAAACAGTTTAAGTAGTGCGCAAAAGTACACTTAACCTTGTTTTGTGTATATATTACAGAATGTTACATACAGTTTAAGTCGTGCACAACAGCAAATGAAGCCATCCTTTTTGAACAGGCTAGTTGGTACAGAAGATGATCAACTTGAGAGTTTCGTCAGTCCTTATACATCCAGGTACAGAAAACTACGAGGGGATTGTAATGAGGTTCCAGGGTAATGGGTTTAGAGATGCAATAAAGCTTATCTAGACCTCTAGTTGCTTTAGATACTTAACATACCAGTATTCAGTTCAAAGTAGTGTATTTTCAGTCTTAAGTTGATATGAGAAAGAAGAAATATAAATCCTTGACCCAATTTGAATTATCATAACCAGTTGATTTCAAAACAGATGACTACTAGTTTCTAATAGGAGATTAATGCTGATTTAAAAAAAAATGTTGTCAGATATTCAGGAAAAAAATTCAGAGATGATGAAAAGACCCTTAAAAAGCATTAGAACCATTTTTATAAAAGAAGAATTTGTTAAAAATGTTGAAAACAGTAATAACCCATGAACTACTTCTTAACTTATCAAAAAGAGTCTGATGATTATCAAGAAACAAAACTTTTCTCTAGGCTTTAAGGAAGGAAGCTCTGTTGGGTATTGAAGTCACAAAGCTCTTCTTTGCAGGATTTTAAATCATGGTAGCGATAGACTTGAATTTTTACAAGAAGTTGTCTCCCTGCTTACAAACAGAATACTGACGGTTATACTCAAATTGACCAGCCTTTATGGACAATTGAAAAAGGGAGTCTTTCCCCATATTTGATGAGTTGGGCTTTGCAACATAAGTAAAACATTGTAAATGCGGTGTAAAAGTCGAACAGAATTATAAAAATAAACAAATCAATGTGTTGCTTGTGTTGCTTACAGATTAATTTCAATCTGTCATAGAACTGTAAGAGTGCTTTTATTCATAGATCTGACCCCTCAAATAACAGTCAATTTTATTTTAAGTGACCATACATGAAGGAGACATAATTATGGTGTATAAAATACCTTCTTGATATGGACACCAGTCATCCCGAAAATTCCAGTAGGAGCTTTCTGAATGGCTTGCCTCCTGTATTAAGATTGTTCCAAAATAAATATTCTTTCATGCACGGTTTAACCCTTTACCAAACACCAAATTTTTGACTGTCCCAAATTGGAAGAGTTTGCAGACAACATTTCAAAAAGTGATGAAATTGAAAAATAATCTTCTGATAGCGCAGAAAACATTGTGGCACAATGTTTTCCAGAGGCGTCTGCAACAGACTGGTCAAATGTCGTTATTGTCCTTTTTTTAACTTTTGAATAAAATTCTGAATAGAATAAAGCTAATTAGACTTAAGCTTTTGATCTTAAAAGGAATCTAACCCTCTACCAACATATTCCTGGATATTGCTATTGAGACCCTCCTTCATAATTGTTAATGGATGGCCGATGGTTCAACCTGGCTAAATCAGCCCTTATGAGCAGTTGAGTCCTCCATCATTGAGAGTTGTGCATGATGTTGATGTGATATAAAACCCATATAAATATGAATATAATTATTGTGAATAATTACAGTTATGATGAAGCTTATAAATAAGTACTGGCAATAGTATCCTCACACTAGTAGTTAAACCACCTTGTATCCTGTCCTATAGTTAGGAAGTCTTTACCGCAATATCCAGGATTTTAAGAGAAATTTCACAATGGATTGGGCTGTAAGCATGGAGTCCCTCTATTATTTTTTAATTCATTTATGTATTTATTTTGTTCATTTTTTTTTTTCAGAATTTTGAAGCCATTCATAAGACGAGATTACGAATCCCGACCTTTGAAAATGAAACTACTCCAGGAAATCAAGGCATATCCTTACAGGTGGACGACCACATGCTTTATCATTTGTGCTATAAACATGTCTTGCATCTTAACCCACTTCCTTGGGTCCTGTGTGGCCCAGTGGTTAAGCTGGCGAACTAAGAATTAGGGTTCCCGGGTTCAAGCCCTACCAACACCTCTGATTTCATGGGAGTGACCTTCAGCAAGTCACTTCAGATCCCTAGCCTAGTACTGATGGGACCAGGAAAGCTGTTACATGACTAAAAATTGTTGAAACAGCATTTCAACTCCAACTCCAATCATTTGATATAAAGAAGGGCTTTTTTAAGGAATTTTATGATTTCAAAATCTTACACAGATATAGTGGAATCAGATTTTCTTGTCCCTAATCCTTGTAATGTCAAATCCTTTTCTGCTCTTGTCTGTTAAATGGTTATATCCACTTATAGTGAATTGAAGTAAGAATTCACTTGTCAGTCTAAATGTCTGTTGGAAAAGCTAAGAGTAAAGATCTTGAAATCACATAGCTCCTCTTCACATGGTTTCAAACCCTCTTGACGATATTTGGATTTCATTAGATGTATTTTCCTGTTTGAATTAAGAAATGTCCATGATTCTAAAAAAAGTAATTTATATATTTTACAGCGATTGTAGAATAAGTTCTTACAACTTTGATAAATCTCTCACTCAATTCTGCTTTCTGGATACATAACCAGTATTCGCGCCGAATGTGGTTTAATGAAAGGTAGCAAAGCAGATTGCGCTACTCATGGGATTCGAATCCACGACCCTTGTGTCTGGAGACCCACGCTCTACCCAGAGACCTCTGTCCTCCACAACTTATTTTGAGTTTCAAATGACTTTCTCATGATTCTACCTGGATTGTTGACCAGCCCTTATGGTCTTCCTCCTCCATCAAGAGCAGGGGCCCGTTTTACTAAACAACTTACGGAAAATGTTTGCATAAGTCATAATTGATAGACATGGATAGTATCTTCAATGAAAGTACAATGTTGCAATGTGGCACTTTATTGGAAGCGTCTCGGAGAGACGATTCCAATGATGTGTCACTTTGCAATATTGCTTCGTCCAATATTGAAATAAAAGGAATTGTTGTTTTAGACTTACAGAAATCTTAAGCTTAAACTGTTTAGTAAAATGGTACCCTGGACATTGCAACATAACTGAAGCTGGCACAATGTTAAACCCTATCTAAATAAATAGAAAATAAGCTTCAGACAACAAGTCATGTTTGTTTCAGAAATGACAGAACCTGGACACCAGAATCTCCCCCTCCAATTGATTACTGCTATGTGAGACCACAACATATTGCTTCAGTCAACTCACTGTGTCGTGAATTCTTCTGGCCAGGAATTGATGGTATGTACAAGGGGTAGGAAAACGGTGGTTTTGCCAGTTTTGAACCAATTTCAGCTGTTATGGATCAATTCCAACATAAAAGATTTTGGAAGAAGCAATTGGTCAACATATTTTAACCCTTTCCCAAACAATAACGACATTTGACGTGTTTGATGGAGAAGACTTTGGAAAACACTGTGGATAAAGGAGAAATTGCTCATTATGAGTAATTTCTCCTTTCCCCACAATGTTTTCTGCCCTACCAGAAGATTATTTTTGAATTTCATCATGTTTTGAAATGTTGTAAACTCTTTCAAATTGGGACAGTCATAAATGTGCTGTTTGGTAAAGGGTTAAATCAATTTTACTCATCTTCAGTCATAATGTTTAACAGGGCTCCCATTTAAACCATTTTCCCATAAAGTGCAAATTCAAAACATTGGTATGTCCTTGCAATAAAAACAAGCATCAGTCGGAGTAGATTGAGTGGATCAACTATCCAGTCTATACTGTTTTGTGCATCAAGATCCTTTTGTTTAACTTTTTAAATATACCTGCTCATGTAAAGATGTGAGGAAATTTGGAAGTTTTAAAGGTAATTTCTTTAAAACTGTACTATCATAAGCCCTCTATAGGCAGTACAGTGAAGCCTCGTTTATCCGGACCCTTATTGTCTGCTCGTGACGAGCAATTTCTCCTTTTCCCACAATGTTTTCTGCTATATCAGAAGATTATTTTTGAATTTCATCACGTTTTGAAATGTTGTCTGCAAACTCTTTCAATTTGAGACGATCGACAACTTGGCATTTCCTTAAGGGTTATAAGTTTACACGTGCATACAGACCGTTTATGTCTTAAAGAACAGGCTCTGCTTCATCAGTCCGGATGATTCCGTAATCCGGAAATTTTGTTGGAACCGGACATGTTCGGATTAACGAGACATCACTGTACATACTTAGATATATTGATGCTTGCAGAGTTGAGTTTGTTTCAGTAGCTTCTTTCTTAAGTACATATACTTGAATATCACAACATATATTTCAACAACAATTTATTTTGACCATCAAATGTTCTCATCTACAAACAAGAACCTTTAAGTTGAAAATAATGTTCACTTTTTTGTTTGCTTTTTGCTTGTTCAATGAAGAGTGTGCGTGCCACATAGAAAAGAGAAGCAAGCTCCCAATTTGTCACATTACATGTCAGGAAACATTGATATATTTCACAATGACATTTATTTTTTTGAATCGAAACATTTGTTATTCTTTTGTTTGTTAGGGGTTTGACACATCATTTCATATGGACGACATTGGTACAGTGGTAGAGGATCTGGCTCTTATAGCAAGTGTCCAGGGTTCGAATCCCTGTTAGGTGATGTGAAAATTCAGGGACTAACCGACAAACTGGCTCGATTACTTGTTCAGTATCCAAGAAGCAGTGATAGAGAGTGGCTTTGAACGAGCTTAAAGCTTCCTTCACAATCGATGTAAACCAAATATGGTGAAAAATGGTGAAAAAATATAATTTTATTTCTTTTCAGTTTCTGATTGCCTTCAGTATCCAGACTTTAGCTGTGTTGTTTTGTATAGGTAAGGAAGAAATATTGATATTGACTACTCTATAGACATAACAAATATACGCGTGTTCTCATGGGTTAAAATCCCAGTGACAGCATTTTGATTTTTATTTTGAGCCGAACCAATTATAATCTTTTACTGGATTTACTGGATTAACCTTAGTTCTGTATTATTAAATTTGTGTGGTATAAAGTTTATGAGGTTGGTGCTATTGGTGGGCAAAGAAGAAAGTGATCTCCAATAGTTTAAAACAGTTTCATGTACTCAATATTGGCTAAAGTTGAAAACTATTATTTTGTTGATACTCTTTGCAGGATAGATGTTATAGAATTGTGTAGAATATAGATTGTTATTTCTTTTAGATATCTCCATATCCTATTGGTTTAACATTTATGACTGATGTTTATCTATGGATAAGGGTGCCAATATGGATTATGATTTAGTACAGGTTCTAAATGATTTGGTTTGAGTGTTCAAGTTTGTGTAAAAGAGCTATTAAAAGTTCGAGGATGTGGGTGACATTGGTACAATGGTAGAGCGTCAACCTCTTGTACTGAGGGTCCCGGGTTTGATCCCCATAAGGTGAGGAGAAAATTGCCGGTACTAACCCACAAATTGGCACGAGTACTGGTTTGGTATCCTGGAAGCAGTCATTGAGACTCAATTTGATAAGCTTCAAGCTTCAGTCACATGTAAAATAAATAAGTTTAAACTAAATACAAGGCTGTAAATTAAAACAAGATTAAAAGTCACAAAAACCAGTTTTAGGGGTTTGACAAATAGCTGGTTCCCAGTCCAGTGTTCAACTATTTTTTTCTTTCTACAGGAAGTTTATAATTGGTTTTGCCTTCATGGTTCCTGATGTGAAGCAGAACGAGGCTTATATTTCCTTCATATTTACACATCCTGAGTGGCGACATGCTGGGATTGCAACTTTTATGTTGTATCATCTTATTCAGGTGGGTAGAATGTGTTTGTTTTAGTTGGAACCAACAAAGCTAAATCTCTGTTTAACAGGAACCTCCATGGCCTAATAAGGGTAACAGTAGTTTCTTCCCAAAACAGTTTCCACTTTGTTTCCCCAAAATTTGTTTCACTTCCAAGATAGGATTAAAACAACCCTGTTCATTTATATAACCAGACGTTTCTCCCCCTTATGAAAGAAGTAACAAACATTTTTTTTTAATTACATATGATTATTTATACATAATGTTTTGTAGAAAAATAATTTGGATGTAGTATGTCATCTGTATTGTTTGTTTTTGAACTTTTAAAGATAATGAATTGGAGAATGGCACAATCAGATCATATGGTAAATAGAGTTATACAACTCACCTGGGCGTCGGAGTCACATCTTGGTTAAGTTTTTTACATGCAAGTTTGTATTTCATGAACTAGGGTATGAAATGGGTTGAAACTTCACACATATGTTCACGGTCATAATCTAAGGTCCCTGATAATGTTTCATATCTAAAGTTTCCAATTTAAGCAAATTATGCAGCTTTTTGTTCTTAGAAAATCTTGGTTAAAGTTTTGTGTGCATGTTCATCTTTCAACAGCTATTGAAAGGAATTATTTTAATCTTGACACCTGTATTCAAAGTCATTTGGTAAGGTCTACTGTCCCTGAAACAGATAATATTTCATCGACCTTTTTTGTACTTACAGACCTGTATGGGTAAAGATGTCACACTCCATGTTTCAGCCACCAATACAGCCATGTTAATGTACCAGAAATTTGGGTTCAAACCGGAGGAATTTATTCTCGATTTCTATGACAAATATTACTCTGCCGATACATTGGATTGTAGGCATGCTTTTTTCTTATGTCTTCATAGATAAATATTCAAACGTGACTATGTTTGTTTGTTTGTTTTCTTTTGTCCCTCGCAGTGTAATGGAGAGACTTTAACACATGCCTAAAACAGGTCTTTAACCCATTCCACCATTTGTGAATTTGGGACTTTCCTGAATTAATAACAGCAGCAGACGACAAAACACCTTTTCATTAAGATATTAGGTAGAATCAGATTTGCATAAAAGAATGAATTACACTTAAAGAGCAATGTATCCATTAGTTACTGAGCTTTCTAATCTTGTATGCATGGGCTGCGCTGTGATACTGTGTTGCACTTGGGAGAAAGTACCTCAACATGGGTGTGTTGTAGACGACTTCGGAAAACATTGTGGGAAATGGAGAAATTGCTCTTAACAATCTATTTCTCTTTTTCCCACAATTTTTTCTCTTTTTATAATTTGATTTGATGTAATCTTGAAATGTCGTCTGCAAATTCTTTCAATTTGGGAGAGTCGAAAATGTGGCCTTTGGTAAAGAGTTAAAGGACGGTCTCCAATGATGTGTACTGTAGCTTGTTAGGAAGTGTTTCATCTTGCCTCACAAAGTTTAATGGCAAAGCAACAAACTGCCTTTGTTTAATCTCGTCTGACAATGTCTTAAGGCAAAGCAACAATCTGCCTTTGTTTCATCTTGCCTCACAATGTCTTAAGACAAGTTAACAAACTGCCTTTATTTCATCTTGCCTCACAATGTCTTAAAGAAAGGCAACAAACTGTCTTTATTTCACCTTGCCTCACAATGTCTTAAGGCAAGTTAACAATCTGCCTTTATTTCATCTTGCCTCACAATGTCTTAAGGAAAGGCAACAAACTGCCTTTATTTCATCTTGCCTCACAATGTCTTAAGGCAAAGCAACAAACTGTCTTTGTTTCATCTTGCCTCACAATGTCTGAAGCCAAGGCAACAAACTGTCTTTGTTTTATCTTGCCTCACAATGTCTAATGGCAAGGCAACAAACTGCCTTTATTTCATCTTGCCTCACAATGTTTAATGGCAAAGCAACAAACTGCCTTTGTTTCATCTTGTCTCACAATGTCTTAAGGCAAAACAATAATCTGCCTCTGTTTCATCTTGCCTCAAAATGTCTTAAGGCAAGGCAACAAACTGTCTTTGTTTCATCTTGCCTAACAATGTCTTAAGGCAAGGCAACAAACTGCCATTGTTTCATCTTGCCTTACAATGTCTTTAGGCAAGGCAACAAACTGCCATTGTTTCATCTTGCCTAACAATGTCTTAAGGCAAGGTACCAAATTGCCTTTGTTTTATCTTACCCCCAATGTCTAATGGCAAGGCAACAAACTGTCTTTGTTTCATCTTGTCTCACAATGTCTTAAGGCAAGGTACCAAACTGCCTTTGTTTCACCTTGCCCCACAATGTCTTAAGGCAAGGCAACAAACTGCCATTGTTTCATCTTGCGTCACAATGTCTTAAGGCAAGGTACCAAATTGCCTTTGTTTCACCTTGCCTCAGAATGTTTTAAGGCAAGGCAACAAACTGCCTTTGATTCATCTTGCCTCACAATGTCTTATGACAAGGCAACAAACTGCCTTTGTTTTATCTTACCTCCCAATGTCTAATGCAAGGCAGCAAACTGTCTTTGTTTCATCTTGCCTCACAATGTCTAATGGCAAGGCAACAAACTGTCTTTGTTTCATCTTGTGTTACAATGTCTAATGGCAAGGCAACAAACTGTCTTTGTTTCATCTTGCCTCACAATGTCTTAAGGCATGGCAACAAACTGTCTTTGTTTCATCTTGTCTTACAATGTCTAATGGCAAGGCAACAAACTGTCTTTGTTTCATCTTGCCTCACAATGTCTAATGGCAAGGCAACAAACTGTTTTTGTTTCATCTTGCCTCACAATGTCTTAAGGCATGGCAACAAACTGCCTTTGTTTCATCTTGCCTCACAATGTCTAATGGCAAGGCAACAAACTGTCTTTGTTTCCTCTTGTCTTACAATGTCTAATGGCAAGACAACAAACTGTCTTTGTTTCATCTTGCCTCACAATGTCTTAAGGCAAGGCAACAAACTGTCTTTGTTTCATCTTGTCTTACAATGTCTAATGGCAAGGCAACAAACTGTCTTTGTTTCATCTTGCCTCACAATGTCTAATGGCAAGGCAACAAACTGTCTTTGTTTCATCTTGCCTCACAATGTCTTAAGGCATGGCAACAAACTGCCTTTGTTTCATCTTGTCTTACAATGTCTTATGGCAAGACAACAAACTGCCTTTGTTTCATCTTGCCTCACAATGTCTAATGACAAGGCAACAAACTGTCTTTGTTTCATCTTGCCTCACAATGTCTAATTGCAAGGCAACAAACTCCCTTTGTTTCATCTTGCCTCACGATGTCTTATTGCAAGGCAACAAACAGCCTTTGTTTCATCTTGCCTCACGATGTCTTATTGCAAGGTAACAAACTGCCTTTGTTTCATCTTGTCTGACAATGTCATATTGCAAGGCAACAAACTGCCATTGGTTTTGGTTAAAGAAATATATAGCCAATTGTTTTCAAAATTTAATTGACAAATTATGTACTATTTAAATAAACCGGTACTTGCATAAAGACAAAAACACACAATCTCACTAAAGCATACCTCGTTACATTATGTTAAAACAACTTGTTTCATGTCTGAATTATAAAAAACTTATTTTCTTAGTTTCATTTGTTCACCTGGAGCAGATGATGTTAGGAAACCACTGACAAATTGAGAAATTAAATGGAATGAGCTTTATCTCCTTTTGCCAGCATAATTTCCGTCTAATGTCTAACAGAAACATCTTTTTTTATTCCATATTTAATAATGAATCAGTCAACTGTGTTTCTGGTTTTGTCTTTTTTCAATAAAAGAGCTTTAAAGCATATAATTGTCAATTCATCCCTCAAAATTAAAAGAAAAAGTCTTCATTATTTATCATGAAATTGCAAGGAGCGCGAAATTACAGTTGCTTGCATGCATATCCAGTTTATATCATCTTAAATGGTAGGATGACTTGAAGGGTGTTATATGACAAAACTCGGACAAAAAATAATGTATGCACTTAAAATATGCCAGCAAAAAGGGAAGAAATGTAAACAGACTAATCATGAATACCGCGGAACGGTAGACATTACAGTTTTTCAGAGACCGTCGACCTGTCTCTTATATGTTATTACGATATATATGTCCTCATAAATGTAAATATAAAGTGGAAAATAGTACCTCAGTAAGGCCATATCGTAGACGTGAACTGAGTATGGTTCATACATTTGTTTCCTTTGCGATTCAAGAGGTTTTATGTAGACGTAGCTGTAAAGTTACAAATATTTTGTGAGACCGACTCCTGGGTTTGTAACATAACTACATAAAAAGCCTTTTTAGATTGGGAAAGAACATGACTTTGGTTTCATTTCATATGTAAAAAAATAAAGCTTTCCCCTTCGTCCAGTCATTTGCAACAAATAATCTCAAACAAGAGTATTGAAGTGTTAAAAAAAGAGAAAAGAAATGAAAATCTGATTAATTTGTTAACTAGAAATTGAAATCATTGTGACAAAACGGATAATTTGCTCATCCATTTCATCACAATGATTTCAAATATCTTATGCATGAAATGCAATTTATAAGTTATTTCTATATGATAAAGGAAAAAGATGAAATGTCGATCGACTAACTACGATTACATTCGGCCGTGTCTTTGGCGAACACCGTATTCAAAGGGAAATGCTTCAAGGGCACTTTTCTGGTGTCCAATCGTCTCTTCAGACTGAGATCTTCGTACGGAGACAAACCAAACGTCTCCATGAATTGGATTATTTCCGCGCCTTTTTCGTTCGATTTGTACGTGGCGAACTCGATTAGCACGATGCAAACGTTCGCTCGCTTGAAGAACTTTATTCCGCCCATCAGTGCGTTGTATTCTGATCCTTCAATGTCCATCTTGAGGAACACCTTCGTCGCATTAAGGCTAAACTTGTCGACGAGATCGTTTAGTGTGATGGTCTGCACGGAGTAGTCCCCGACCTTGCGTGTCGGGTCTTTTATCAAGATGTTAACGGAGCCTCGGTTGTTGGCTTGAGTCTGCGACAGGTTCACCTTGGCGTGTGTGTCCGATACGGCGTTCCATAGAAGGGTCACGGCACGCTCCTGTTTGTTGAGCTTCAGTGATTTATTCAGAAGCTTCAAATGCCACCTGAACGGATCGATGGCGATTACTCTGGTTCCCAGCTTGGCGGCGTACAGACTGTAAACCCCGATATTGCAACCCGCGTCGATCAGCACCATGTCCGAGTGATTCCGCAAGATGGTTCCCATTCCATCGAGATCGCCTTGTTCCCAGGTACCGTGTGCTTTCAGAATGCCGGACACAAACCGGTCCTCCGTAACGTTATGAATGCAGATGGCGGTTGTCATGCTGTTGACACGTGACCCGTTCGTGTGACGTGGTCCTGCGCGTACAGTCAAGTTAACGCACTCGCTTAAGCTCTCCTTAGTGTCGTCGTCTCGGTACAGAGAGATAACACCAGATGAAGCGTTCGTCTCGTGAATGCTCCCTTTTAACTTCGCTAGTAAAGCTTGAGGTTTAGCCGTGTTTTGGCCTTTAAATAAACTGTCTTTCGAAATATTCTTGTCTTTAATCACTTCTTGGAGTTTTGAAATGTTAACTTGTAGGGGATCGAATTCAATATCTGTATTGTTCGTAAATCGTAGATTTCCCGTTTTGTTTGGATATTTGAATCTGTCGGCCATTGGGACGTAGGATGTAGATGATTTTCTTTCGCTTGAAACTGTACTATTCATACCGAGTTTCTTTGCTTTCCATTCTTCGACTGTGTTATTTTTACTAGATCTATTACCAGTTCCGTCAGACTTTCTATCATCTGCATGATCTTTCTTCGTCTTAGACTCCGTTTTGTTCTGACCAAGTTTCTCAGCGTTCGCTTTACGGTTGTCTTTATCATCATCGATCACGTTAAGTTCGTCCTCTTTTTGGAACACCTCGTCTGAGGTTTTACGTGCATGCGCATGCTCAGGAAATTCATCGTGTCGATTCCCTGGACCCACGTCCAAGTTTTTAAGTCTGTCGCCGTTTATTCGTATTTCCGATTTGATCTGGTCCATGCGTTTATCGTAGTCATGTCTGATCTTTTCGATAGGGGGAGGCGAATCTACCTTCGAGGGGGCCAGGATCGATCTGTACAGGATGTAGGCAATCGTGCCGATGATCGCCAAGGAGATCAAATTGTGCTTCCGGGTCCGCTTAAGCTGTTTCCCCGATTCGTATCGTCGCCCAAACATGGTGCCCTGCAAATAAACATGATGAATTATGCTTAAAGGCACATCAAAGGAGATAAGTACAAATAAATTACTGACAAAATATATGGAGTTCTTTAATTATGTTCATAAAAGTCATGAGAATTAATTTACAAATGCATTTAGACCCTATTAAAAAGATTCCTTTAAAATAAGTTATTTTGTGCTAGAAATATACTTGTCTTCAATTCAATCATGTTTATTAACAACCTGTTTGTTTACATATTCACAATAAAGAATTCTGATTGGTCCATTCAATTGTTTGTGTATCAACTGTCAAGGTCAGAGGTGAAGAATGAGGCAATATGACTTATTAAACTTGCTAATCTAGGTTATTTCTGATTGACTTTCACATTCAGGTTTTGCTGATGGGTTTTTTTGGTGATAACTAACTTAATCTGATCAAAATTTGCCAAATAAAATAGTTTGATATAGCATTAATCTCCTTTTATGTGCCTTTAAAGGATTTCTTTTGAGATGGCGGATATATCTACATCTCATATAGATACTAGTTTCTACCATTGGTATGTACGAGTATTTTTTTTTTTTTTGTAAATTGAAACTTTCCATCAGGAAGGATAAAAATCCGAATTAAAATGTCCCCGTCTTGACCATCCAATTGACACACACAAAAAAAAAAATTCTCGTGCGTGTCAATGATAGAAACCTAAAAACAGATGGGATTAATTTTCGGAGTTCATTCAAAGCCAATATTTAAGAACCTTTTTAGTTTGAAGTTTTTTTTACATTGCGCTAACAGTATTTCAGGTGTTTTGTTATACCTTGCGCCTATCTTACAAAGGTTCGAGTAAATGTAATATGAAAAGGAAAAGAGTACCTCAGAAAATCTGCCTTTGAGATTCAAGGGTTGATACGATAATTTTGTGAACTTAGACGCAAATTATGATTCTCTGTGAGACAGGCCCATGGATCTAAGTTGGAGTAGGTTACCCCAAACTTAGCTTAGCAGCCAATGCGGGTTTAGATAGTCTTGGGGGAGACATTTGTTTCAAATAAAAAAAACAACAACAAAAATTTCTTTCACGAAACCTTTCTTCCCTATTACTCCTATAACTTCTTCATACATATATGAACTCTTTTTTAAAACACATACATCGAAAGGTATCAGAAACTACTATGATAAAGGGTATACTCGCTCAGAATAAAAAAGTTCTTTATTTCTCACAATGGTTTTTAATCTGAAGCAAATCATTAAACGTTTTTGTGTTCTTATGTATTTGTTTTTGTCGCCTGTCATTGGTTTGAATTTGGAGCAATAACTAAATCTGGGGTTAAAATCAGGTTAGACGCCTAATCCTCAAAGTCAAGCCATCGGTAAAGAGCCCAATACTCGCATTGATTGGTCGTTATTATGTATATCCATTTCAAACAAAATCTTCTTGACCCTTTACCAAACGCCAAAATTTCGACTGTCCAAAATTGAAAGAGTTTGCAGACGACATTTAAAATTGTGATAAAATTGAAAAAACAATCTTTTTATATGGCAGAAAACATTGTGGGAAAAATAGAAATTGCTCGGTAAGAGCAATTTCTCTTTTTCCCACAATGTTTTCCAGAGTCGTCTGCAACGAACTGGTCAAATATCGTTATTGTTTGGTAATGGGTTAAGGTAAAACGCCCCTTATCGATTTACGAAACAAAGCGTTGGTCACGGATATAAATAAATTAAACAGTGATTGTCGGTACCCGTACGTTTGTTGTATTGGGTGTTCACATCGCGTCAAGAGTAAATCAGATATCTTAAGGACCTCCGTGGCCCAGTGGTTAGAGTACAGAACTTGGAATCACATGGCCCATCTCTACGCATGGATTCAAATCCCGATGACGGCACTTGGATTTTCATGAGAGCTAATGTCCTGACTGACTTACGGTATGCCGATGGTTCTACCGTCTTGGCCAGCCCTTTTGGGCAGTTATATATGCGGTCATCCTTCATTATCAAGAGTCGGGCATCGCAACATAACTGAAATAATGTTGACGCGATGTTAACCCTTATAAACCATGAATATAAGATAATTTGAATTGACCGTTTAATTACTGAGAATATGTTTATTACGGCGTTAAACTCTATACAAAACATTAAGAATCACGACTGCTTTAACCATTGCATCGGAAAAGGGTTGATTGCATTATGATTCAAGTGTATCGGTCTCAGTGCATGGAGACGTCTTTCAAAACACACCATAACATAACAGGAACATTACCTGGCATGAATGTATAATTAACTGGTAGCAGGCAACTTAAGAAAGTCTATATCTAATGGAAAACTTGTATTTGCTTTGGTTAAAAATAAATTGGAATGTAAATCATGAAAGTATTTATCATTTCAAAGGCATTCGCCAAGCCATTTTTCTGAATTTGTCTGGTTTTGAATTTGTATTTAGAAAATAAATATCAATGAATTATGTGATTAAATCAATAGTAAATATTACTGCCCTCATCAACTTTTGAATTGAATTGAAATTACACGAATGAAAGGAGGCGTTTTTTCAACCTATAAACGTTTCTCATGTTATAAAAGTATATTTTATAACGGCACGAAATAACGATTTTCAAAATGGTGGATTGTGGGTTTTCTACCTTAATAAAAGGTTCGACAAGACTAAACGTGTATCTGATTTCACAGTATTTACTCCCCCAATAGGGCTATTGATATTTTATGTTTATTGTGTGTAGAGGGTTAAGTAGAAAACTATTATGTCCCAGACAAATGTGAACCATACACAAAAGTCGTGCCTGACACTTGATATTATTAATCGTTTGATCTCAAAATGTATATTGAAAAGATATATTGATAAAATTGTTTATTGCAGGTATTCTCTTATTTCGTAGCAAAACATTTGAAGGAGTCCAGCCTTGCGTTCAATAAGGAAAACGTTTGCAAATTGTTTGCGAATTACTGTAAGTCCGTAAGATTTCACGACATTATCTCCGCGACCTCTCGTGAATCTCGCAAACGGAAGTGAAGCTTGACTCGCGAATTACAAACAGTTGAACAAAAATGGTTGACTTTGGATTCTTTCACTCCTCGTTAATTTTTTTTCATTGATTGTGTAATGAATAAAGGTTGGTTCATATTAAAATTGAAATTAACGTTTTACGGTTGTTTTAATCTTAATTTACATTATGAGAAATATGAAGCATAACTTGCCATCTATCAACAAAAGGAATATTTTGACAATATCCTGACGATGTTCGCACATATACATATTCGAAACCAATTTCCAACTTTCTCATGGTGATTTCCCGGATTTGATTAATCTCCCTTACAACCGAACGTTTGCGAAAAGTTTTGTCCGTTCAATAGAGATTTCCGTGAGACAAATTGTTCGCCGAAAACGTTTTTCCTTTATGAACGCAGGGATGGTACAATACATGACTGGGGATTGTCATCGACGTATAAGCTCGAGTGAAAACAGTACCGAGAGCAAGTGGTTCCTAAAACGTCTGAAAGGAACCCATAGCCGACATGTTGTAAAGGAGAAACGCGTGTAATAATTTCGCTTTGTTTTGGACATGTACACGATCGTAAAGAATACAAAGGCTTTCCAAAATAAGTCTTAACATTTGCGCTCTTACTGATACGTTGTTCGTTTAAGATGAAGTGGCACCTGTTCAAATGCACAGCATTAAAACTTTCCAATACGCTACTTCAAACTCAAAGGATTCATGCATGACTACATTTAGTAAATATTTTACACACGTTGAGGACTTACTGTACTTTTGCAATAAGCCCTCTGCTATATGAGGGAAAGATTTAAGGTAGAATACCCATAATCATAAACTTTTTTTTCGTCGGATTATCCAAATCCAGGTATCGGTAGATCGTTAAGGACATATGAACCATCGCCGTACTATATCACAAACGACGTTGAAACGGACAAAAAATCCCAAAATAAAGCCAATACAAAATAAAATTTGTTCATACAAAAAAAAAAAAATCGGGCACCATCATGGGCAGGTTTTCATTTTGTTCTATTTGTGTATCGAGTCAACGGCTTTAACCCTTTCCCAAACGCCAAATTTTCGACTGTCCCAAATTGAAAGAGTTTGCAGACGACATTTCAAAATGTGATGAAATTGGAAACAATATTTTGATAGGACAGAAAACATTGTGGGAAAAAGAAAATTGCTCGTGACGAGCAATTTCGCCTTTTCCCACAATTTTGTTTTTAAATTCGTCTGCAACAAAGTGGTCAAATGTCGTTATTGTTTGGTAATGGGTTAAGTACGATAGGTTCAGAATAGAGGAGAATGTGTGTGTGTGGGTGGGGGAGGGGTGGGGGGAGATGTAGAGGGACGTGGGAGGGACGTGTCATGAACTATTTTTAAACACCTCTCGAAGATGTTCTAGATTACCAATGCGACAGACGATTTATCCTTAGTTTAAACATATTTGATTCAATAAATAAACACCGTTATTTACATTACAAACAATTTAGTGAAACGGATTGGAACTAAAGCTACAAGCTTATAAAGTTCCTCTCCTTAATCGCGACACGCAGGTCATTTACTATATAATAATGTAAATGATTATTTGCGTATTGATGTTATAAAGAGAAGAAATAAAGCATTATAAAGGTAATGATAAACAAAATAACAAATAAACATTTATCCTTACGACACAATGTATTCAGAGTCAATTGTGAGAGGATGGGGACAGGTGTTAACATGTACACATTTGAGAAAGGCAATAAACACACCTAATTAGACCAAACTTACCTTAAAACATTGATGACAAAATGAAAAATGCTCTTTGTCACACTATTTCCCTATTGATTTGCAGAAAACACGTTCATGGCAGTATTTGAATGTTTGAATAGATAAAGAAAAAATACAAATACATGATACCAAAGTTAATCTTACCTTGTCTGTCTATGGTATATCCCACCACGTGAATGATAGAAATTATCGATTATACTACACAGGGCTGTTTGAACATGTTAAAATGTTCTACAATATCAATAATGGATTTTGAATTGATTTTTACACAGCTTTTAAGCTACCCGCTATACCTTATAGGTGTATAGAATACAAATATGTTATTTCATATGTACGAACGTCTTCCCACATGCTATAGAAATATACTTAATAAGCTATAAACATGTTTTTTGATATTTAATGCTGAACAAAATTATGTTAAGTTATGTTGAAACGGGTATGTGCACACCAGTATTTGGAGAACAAACAGCATTTTCTCTAAACTCTAGGCTATCCCCAAAACATGTAAACCTGCTGGGTGACTGAATAGTTGTCACAAGATTGGTTAGTTATTCGATGAATTAATTAGTTCATTAATAATATAACTCAACCTGATATTGTTTATAAATTCTAATATAAGACTATTAGTTATTATCCTTATTTCTTTATTAACAACGTTTTAAACATTATTTTATTCATAAGCGTTCACAGGATCTCAACCAAAACGATGATTTGGTCTAGTGTGGTCCAGTGGTTAAGATCGCAGTCTTAGTACATGTACACAGGGGTCCCGGGACCGAGCCGCGTCGCTACAAATGGCTTCGTGTTAATATCCTTTGGCAAGCCACCTCAGAGCCCACTACCTAGTACCGGTGAATCCAAGAAAGCCGTACCATTTCTGAACGTTTGTTGACATGTTGTTGAATCACTAATAAAAGAAAGAGGGCATCTGCCAGTTTTGACGTTGAGCTGGCCTTTTTGCTTGTCACCATGGTTTCTGCATTACCCGGACCAGGGTGTTATGTCAGGATTTGTCTTCGATTTGACCCGGTTTTGAACCAACGACCTCTGACACAGGTGTATAGTAATCTACATTCCTCTGTGGTAAAGTGATAAGAAACGGTGGCAGGGAAGCTACTATTTTTCATTATGTTATAACGAGGGACATTAGTGCGCATCTCCTGAGTAGCGGTATCCACCTTGCGGTTTTTCATTAATATGCACCCGGCGCCATAGGGGTATATCTATATACAGTCAAACTTGTGTTAAGAGGCCAGCCTATGGGACAGAGTAAATTGGCTGTTTAAGACAGGTTTGCTGCCTAACACAAATTGATTTACGCTATAAATCTAACAATGGGACTTGCTGAAGTGGCTGGTTAAGGCACGTTGGCTGCTTAAAAGGGTGGCTGCTTTCCACAGGTTAGACTGTATATATCGGCACTAAATCACCTCAAGAATATTTAGTTTGGATCCTTACCAATAGTTGTTTTTTAAGTGCCGGTAAAGTGTCATCGCTGAAATACTATAACCGGCATCAGGATACGTGAGAGAAAAGTGTGACATGGTGGGAAATAACTTCTATTGCAAATATTTCGACTATCTATTGCAGAGTAAAGATGTTAACTGTTGTAGTCTTCATAAACATCGTCTGCTTTCATTTTGCTTTCATTTTTGCATAGCGTAACGCGTAATCTCTGGTTTGGAAATGTTTGCCCAGTGGTCTAGGCTAGGTTCAGTAACTCCTGCGGAGATACGCAAGGGCCAGCAGCTTGTATCACAAAGGTTAGCATGATAGTATACCTCGCAAACTTAGATATAACGAGGAACAAAGTTCACCAGTAAAAGCGTTTACTAAGACGTGAACGGAACATGATTCCCAACCCGTGAAATATGTACCGTGCATCTAAACACATGTCTTCTGTTTTTAATTCAGAAAAAAAAAACAAAGTTAGCCTACCTTTGGAATTCAAGGGTTACGACAATTTTGTAAACGTTGTTGCAAATGTACGAGACAGGTCCCATGGTACCATTTTATCTAAACGACTTAGGGAAAAAATGTGCGTAAGGCAAACCTGATAAAGAAGGATGTACAATATTACAATGTTACACGCCATTGGAAGCTTATCCGAGAGACGATTCCAATGATATATTACCTAGCAATATTGCTTATCTCAAAGTTTATTAGGTCTTTGCTTATTTCAATATTGAAATAAGAGGGAATGTTGTTTTGAACTTACACACATTTTAGCATAAACTGTTTAGTAACACGGTAATCTGGACCTCAGGCTGCCAGTGACTTGCCATCTCCACTTCTAATGTCATAAATGAAGACATTTTCACTGTTATTTCAATTATCAATTTAACTTAACGTTAGTTAGACCGAAGGCACAAAATAACAACAACAAGACCACGTAAGAGACAAACGTGTTATGATCAATTAATCATGTTTATTTCTTATACTTACTACATCATATGGTCTTACGAAAAATCACTTTTATAGAGAATGATTAGTACACTTACAGTTCTAGTATAAAAATATAGACAAACAGTGTAACAGTGAAAACGACAATATCTAAAAGGATAAGTTCGAATTCATAGAAAAAAAATCAGATATTTCAAGGCATTATCCAAAACGTGTATCTATCTAGTTCTTTTAACGGGTTTCATAGAGTCTAGAAAATCAAATTACTCTTAAACAAGCCTTGTTGTATTTCTCTCTTTAATGATTTATGACTTCGATTACGTTTTGATATTGAAACGATTTAAAAGTCTCGTATATTTAAAAAATATACATGTTTCAACATACTATGCTCCCAAATGGTTTCATTTGGACCATGGCTGTAAGTTTGAACAACCAATACAACGTTAATATGTTGCATGTAGAAGTAGTAATAGATTGAAATTTCACCAAGCCTCCTTAAAGCGACATAGGAAGAGGAAATAAACACAGGTACCACAGAGATAGATGAAGGAATGTAATTTTAGAAGACTATCCTACATTGACACTGCCCACATTCTTTAGCCTTAGATGACGTTTAATAATGGTCATTTAGAACAAAATTGATGCATTTTTTCGCTATAAGATAAAAATTCCATGTCTTTTGAAATAGTAGGTCTATAAAATATAAAGTATTTCGGTATCGATTTGCTAAAAGTCGTTATTCTATGGCCGAGACTTTCTTAGTGGATTAATGTAACTATTCCGACAATAGTCCCGTCAGCAACATCAAAGGACTAATTGACAGAGTGGCACATGTACATAAACTAATTTTCTGCAAGTACTTTAATTAAAACGAAAATGAGAGATAATATATCACAGTTGTTTCTATGGTTACTGGACGGATAAAAGAACAATCACACATTCAAACATAAATCATACAATTGCACAAACATCAAAATACTTTATTAACGTGGTGTTGAAATACAGCATTAAAACTTTAGTAAAAGATCAAACAAAATCACTGGACAACCGTACGACGCTAAATTTCTTAGGTAATGGTAATTCTAGGTTTATAATATTCTTTAAATTTGTACTAACAACATAGAAGGATGCGTAGAAAAAACAAGAGTACTGTTTCCCAAATAGCCAGTGATTTTGACCAATCTATATAGATTATATAGTCGCTTGCACGGTCCTTTATAAAGGTACAACATTATAATAAAAACAAATGGCATACTTCTTCTTAACGAGAAGTGACCGACGCCGTTTTCTTCTTCTTTTTTTTAAAGTTTATGAAAAATACATATACAGACATATGTACGAATGGGTGTCTTGATGTTAAATAGCTTGCTGGGTATGCGTATTTGTCCCTTGGTAATGCATTTCCGGTTGTCTGAAGAGGTTTCCACATGTCTCTTGGTTGAAGTTTCTAGTTATATCTAGAAAATATATTTTGTTTGCTGAGGGATTATATTTTCCCGGTCGGTTCAGTTGCATATTTTCAATTAGGCTCCGACATACATATTGACTGATTGGCCCTGGTCTCTTCGATTCCTTTGGTAAGTGGTATTTGTTTTCCGGAATTCTTTATCACGTTTCCAGGCGATACTCGTCTATTCTTCTGCCATAATTTCAAGATGAATTCATAGCAATCAGAGAGACTGCTAATAGGGCGGTCTCGAAAGACCAAGAAATCGTTAATAATATGATGCTAAAATGAAATGTTTTCCTAACAAAGAACAGCTAATGACAGTTGGGGGTCATTTGAAAGACATTGATATACAAAAAAGGAATACTCTCTCAATAAACACATTCCTCTCTTTTCAATTTGGTTCTGGTAGTTATATTGATGCATAAAGATCCTGCATATTTTATTTTCAGAAGGATGGGTGGTTTGCATGGCGTTCGCTGCAAACCCCTTGAATTGATACGTATTCTCTCTCTCTCTCTCACTCAATTGCACACGATTGATAATACTTCTATACTTCGGTTTGACGATTCCTCCTGCAAATAGAAAAGTAAGAATATTAATACACGATTATTTCAATCTCATCCAATACTTTATATATGGAGGCTGTATAATGCATTTCACACGGTCAGACGACAAGTATGAGGTTTGTAAAATACCTTTTGACAACTGACATTGGAAGGGGTGGTTGTCACAAAATGTGCGAATTCTCGCAACGAGCAAATTCTAATTCTGTTTCAATAGTTATAAAGAGTGTTTTTTAAAATATACATGACAAATAGATAAATGTTTTACGACTCGAACACGGAATACTTTTACTAAGGGAGATAACTCTATATAATGACGAGGTATTATACTACCATAATTATTTCCCTTGTTGATATGTATACTCCAACTATAACGCGGATGATCCAAGCTGTAAATGCATTCTGGATCATTCGGACTATTCATAAAACTGTTTTGTGTTGTTTTGTTTTTCATCGTGTCTTAAGTTTTCCAGACGTATTACGATGTCCAGCTAAAAATCTAGGAATGAAATATCCCTATAAGAACTGGTTAAGCCAATGAGTAGACATTTCCGACACAATCAGGAGATTACCTATCGCAAAAATTCCAAATACCTTCACCATGATTCGAACCCTCACTACTCTTACCACTTGACCATAGATGCCCGCTGCTATGAATGATCACAACGAGTACGTTTCGAGTATAGATGTAATGTTTTGGATTATTCTGATGATAGTTCGTCGTGATTTTCAAATTCATGTTTTGTCAAAACTGTATGAATGCATGAATTAGTGCTAGTAATACGGTTGATTTGTTTATGTTGAGTAATTCTTCCGTTGGCACAATGATTTTGCACCAAATATCTGAAACAAATTGTTAGTTTTCCGTAAGTTCCCTGGTGTCTTCTATTCTGTTTAACTTGGGGTAAAGGGCGGAGGGCAAGGTTAGGGCGTCGGCCTCGGAACACAAGGGTCGTGGATTCGAAGTGTTAAATATTTCATTAATCCACATACAGAACGAGTACCGGTGATATACCCACATTCTAGAGTGCCTTATCTATGTTATGAAAGTTAGTTTCAGAATAGACTTAAAATAAAGAGGTTTAAACTAGAAAATATATCAATAATCGTGATTTGAGATTGATGAGCCTCGTATCATATCGGCCGAGAATCAACATTAAAGGTGCTTGTTTATTTGAGGAACAAAAGACATTGCCATTAAAATACATTTTTTATTGCTGTTGATATACAATTACAAGTAGTTTTTGAAAACGCGATTAATTCAGGAAGCGCCAATCTATCAAACCATAAACATTTTATATGCGGGATATCTCAAAAGCGATGTCACGCTTTTTGATTGAAGTACAAGTTAATTCCCTGTATACGATTTTTAAAGAATAAAAACGACCCAATTTTTATTCCAACGACTTTTCTTCAGTCCGTTTTATGTAACAGTACAGCTGTTGTGCACTTTTAAAGAAATCAATTTATAACTTCCAAATTTCAGCGCATCTATGAAAAAGCACCTTTAAAGGTCCTACATATTTTGTCTCTACAATGCATTCATTTTAATTGGAATGGGCAATACTTTCTGTTCCAATTCCTTCGACAATATATAATCCTATTTAGTTTGTAAATTATTATAAAAAGGTAAAGGTAAAAGTTTTCATTTATTAAAGTGTCGCCCCTATTGAAAGGGCCAGCCAGTTTGGCTGATGAGACACTCTTCATTGATTATACCAAGTATCTCCAAACTTCTATCACTATGCCAGGCGCTCAGCAGATATTAGTCGGTAACCATTAATCTTACTGGCTCACGAACCGGCCACAAGAAATATTTCCCGGACGAACGCTTCCCGTGGGGCACAAACCATCGACCTCCCCGTCCCGAGGCGGATGCATTAACCATAGACCACGGTGACTGATTGTATTATGTAGCAACGCCTCTTTAGCGCTTTCAGCTTTAGTTAAGCGTACGTTAACGTATACATTATATAAGTATTCATAGGCGTAGGAGCGTTTTCAACATTGGGGGGGCCAACTTCAGATGAAGACTGGTCTAAGAATAAATGTTCCGAAACTTTTTAATGACTCTTCATGCATTTACAAATTCAATAACATTATGAGAATTAAAAGAAAGCGTATGAAAATATGTAAAAAAAAAAAAAAAAAAAAAAAAAAAAGGATATGCTAGGTCTCGATCTCACGCGGAAATCAAATGTATTGATTTAAACAAAAAGTAGCAGCGACCAGTCTGTCACAGCCACGGATTCATCTGCTTTAGAACTGAGAATAAATCATTGTTCAACCTTTAGCTAACAATTGAAGACAATATTGAGTCTGACTCCTTAGAACAAATTCTATTACACCATTGTTTTTGTCAATCAAGACTTCCCGGGTATTTTTGTGAGATGAGTTTTCATTGGATAAACCCGATGTGTTCAGATTGCCATTTGCGATGATGACGTCAAAAAGATTTTGGTTATTGTTCGTTACAAAAGGCGAATTGGAATTAGATAAAGCACAAAATTACACATTTATTTTTGTTCTGCTGTTAAATTTCGTTTCTTTTCTTTTTCTTTTCAAATATCTTCATTTGCCATTGTGAATATTGGGGGGGCCAAAGTATAGTCTGGCCCCCCCGGTCTGGATATTGGGGGGCCGGGCCCCCCCTGCCCCCCCCGGCTCCTACGCCTATGGTATTGTTCACCAACATTCACCGTCTGTTGACCTGCCTGATTAGCATGAACTACACGCTATACTGAGTATCTAAAAATATCCCCGGAGCCGTCCGTAATGTTCGACCACGTGGTTCGTCCACATGCATTATTTGATAAATGCTGCCAAGCTTACCTGCCTTGCGTTCAAAAAGGAAAACGTTTGCGAATTGTTTGCGAATTACCGTAAGTCCGTAAGATTTTACAACATTATCTCCACGAGCGCTCGTGAATCTCGCAATCGGAAGTGGAGCTTGACTCGCGAATTACAAACAGGCGAACAAAAATGGTGGCATTTGGATTATTTCACTCCTCGTTAAACTGTTTTCATTGACTGTGTAATGAATAAAGGTTGGTTCATAATAAAATTAAAAGTAACGTTTTACGGTTGTTTAAATCTTAATTTACATTATAAGAAATACGAGGCATAACTTCACATTTATCCACAAAAGGAATATTTTGACAATATCCTGACCATGTTCGCACACATACACAATCGTGACCAGTTTCTGACTTTCTCACGGTGATTTCCCTTTATCGGATTTGGTTTATCTCCCTTATAACCGAACGTTTGCGAAAAGTTGTTTCAGTTCAATAGAGATTTCCTTGAGACAAATTGTTCGCCGAAAACGCTTTTCCTTTTTGAACACAGGGCTGTTGATAAATAATGCGTATAGCTCTATCGTTTATCAACTGTGTTCGGAAGACAGCGTCATAATTATTCATGCATAGAGGGCAACAGACGGTGAATGTTGTGAACGATACAACAAGAACAACTTCTTCGCTTAAACACTCTTCAAAGAAGAATCAGTGTGTGTAGCGGGGTATTGGAGATTTGGCGGTTGCTTTGGTTGGTGCTTTGATAGATGGGCAAACCCTTGAGGTAGAATCTAAAGGTTGTTTAAAACCCTTACGCTATCAGATATTAATGCATATTTCTTCCACCAAAGATATTTGCAAAGAAGTTAGTATCTGGGTACCGTTTTACTAAACAATTCATGCAAAAAAAGAAATGTGCAAGTTCAAAACAGCAATCCTTCCTATTTCTAAATTTGGACTTAGCAATATTGCATAGCAATACATCATTGGAATCGTCTTTCCAAAACGTTTCCATTGGTGTGTCACATGGCAATGTTGCGTTTTCATTTAAGATACTACCCATGTTTATCAGTTTTGACTTACGCAAATATCATTCTTAAGTCGTTTAGTTAAACGGTTCCCTAAAGTGTTTGAACGCTACAGTGATACGTGCTAGGTTCAATCCCCTTTGACCGACAATAATTTTGCATTGCATTATTTTTCCCCACCCATTATTCTATTCATACTTGTATATGATCATTTGCCTTTTTGTTCAAATAAAAGGATTTCAAATCGATTCTTGATATCATTCCTCGTTCAACAACGATTTTAATATCCTTTTCCTCTTCCCCATATTGAGTAGGACTTTCTGGGATTTAAACAATCGAATAACAGCTCATTCGATTTGCCTTCTATTTGCTGATTAGTTTTCGGGACGTAATCTATCGATTTAAATAGGATTTTGCCATTCAATTAAACATTTCGTCACGGTGCGTTAATCTTGTTTCAACTACGTGTTTCCAATATTGATACGAAATAAACGAGCATTGTTTGGTTAACCCTATTTTACCCCATTTACGATTTATTCGCATTAGACAACAACGTTACCGATAATCAAATTGTCAGTAAGAAGTTCTATGGTAATTTGCTTACATGTTAACATATATGCTCTTAGATGTTCCTATTCATGAACCTATATGGATAATGCAATGAACAGTAGCTGTTTGTTTTTTGCAATAAAAGATAATTTAATGTTATGTAACATGTACGTGTATCAACGCGACAAAATAGGTGCAGATGATGTTGCCCAATATGATAAAACTGTCCTCCTATCACAATGTTCGTATGAATTGATTCAAATTCATTCAAACAGACCTGTCAAAGGAAAAAGAATCGAGCGAAGACATTTCCAGTCTGTTTCAATTGCTTTGTACTAATCCTTAATTGGGAAATGGAAAAAAAGAAAAAAAAAAGAGAACGAGAAAAAACAACTTCTTTTTACAAATCCTACAGGATGGGGTGTCCCCTCTAGACCCACAGCGACCAATGTTGTTTGTCATGCCTATAGTATCAGTATATACATACAAATTAGAAATATAGGTAAGTCAAACGACATTGGTCCCTGTGCGTGACCAAGCGGTTGAGGTCCTCGGAACCCAGGGCTTCGAGCCCTACCAGCCCTCTGGCACAGTTGGAGTATCCTTGGGCTAGCTCCTCTGGAGCGTTAGCCTAGCGATGGTGGATCCAAGAAATGCCGAAAACCTGTTGACACTTCTTCAAACCCCTTTACTTCAAGACGACTCGTGGGTTCACTTCAATTACATTTGATATAAAGGAGAAAAAGCTTATAAGGCAAAGTCATGACTGATTTCTTTGTATTTCAGTAACATGACGTGTCTTTAGAAAACTGTGTCTCGTCGGACTAAATACAAATTTGTTTGTTTATATGAGGTTTAATGCCTTTTCAACATCTTTTCAGTTATTTTAAGGCTACATGGGTTCCAGTACTAGACAAGTGTTCTAAATTGTCGTCTCATATAAGATGATATATCGGTTGGATTCGAGCCCGGACCTTAGAGTCATAAGTTCTCTGCCTTAACCACTCAGGACTTTTGGTAGGAGACGATCATGCAGGACCATTAGGTCTCTTTCCTCGTGGAAAGGAATCCCCGTTATGGTGTATTTCGATATTCATGAGGACAATAGGCCAATAGTCCACATGCAGAACATTCCACCTGGATTTGCAAAACCCAAGAGGGTTAACACTCACGATCAGGTGTGAGCCAAATCTACTCAATACTGATGACCCGATGTAGACCCCCTCTCCCAACGAAGCAATAGATTAAACGATATTAATTTATAAATCAATAGAATATAGTATAGCAGATAAAAAAAACCGATACTCTTCCATTAACCAATCCCAAATGTAGATTTGCATGACTGGTCTGATTTGAAAGCAAGAGCAGACGATACTAGGTGACAACAAGTTACATTTAACAAACCAGTTCTTTATGGCGATGAACCGAAAAATTGCCACAAGGGAGCTATTTATCATTATCCCAATGAGTTCTAAGTGTCTTCCCACCTTGAATTTATCATGAATTAACGAGTAGAACAATTACAGAGAATCTGAACTCACGACACACCTACCGCTCTATTCTTCGGTCGCTTCCGGCTGCTTTGTTTCCGGTTCTGCAGGTGTTGCTTCCGGTTCTGATGCGTCCGTTTTAGTTTCGCTCTTTGTGTTCGTTTCGTCTATATTTTGAAAGCCATCTGTCGAAATAAAAGCCAATAGATTATTTCATTACAGCCATAAAGTTTATAGGTAGTTTATGTGTACTAGTTTTCAAAGTCTTTTGACGCATACCAAGTTGCGAATCCGGAATATTAGTTAGCGATTATACGTATAAATTACGGCAGTTAAATAAAACTTATCTACAGTACAGAACGTTCTCATTATGCAATATATATAGCGTACAGTCCCTAAAACATTGACCTTTCGGAACACTGGGTTAAACACATTTTGAATTATAGGAGTGTTTGTCCGCATGACTCATCGCAAACAGGCTAAGTAATTCAAATATTGACCCTTACATCATATAATGTATGTGATACATAATATGTCAATAGTGAACGCCCATTTGTCGAGTTATTTAACATATTTTTCCATGTCATTAGCATCTTTGTAGTCTGCGGAGTCATTAGGTTCTTTTTGTCGTTTGGGTCTTTTTTTCATTTTTCGAATTAAAAACTTTTAAGTTGAGCAAGTATTTTTTGAGGATATGATACTTTGACCTATCTCAAGTCAGACAAGAAGTTAGGACAAACCATGATTTGACCTATGATTCGTCAATATTCAATTATTGACATGTTACGGTTGTAAATTAAACACACGTCTTTTGCTGGATCGGACATTGATTGAGTCAAACAGGTAGCACTTCCCCAACATTGGATGAAATGTTATTTATTTTGAAACTATCTTGATACAAGACGAAAGTTTTAAAGAAAACACGGATACCTCTTTTTTATTATGCTAGCTTACAGCAAGGTTTACTCTCTTTTCTTTGTTAAAGAATAAATTGAAATGTAAATCACCCAATCATTTACTAATTCAAACGCTGAAACCACTTTTCCGAATTTGTCTGAGTGTGAATTCATATTTACAAAAGGAATAGCAACGAATTCTGTTATCAAATCCATAGTAAATATCTTCCCTTTAGTTACCAATTTTACATTGGAATAAGTAGAACATGAATCAAAGGCGAAAATAAAGATTTCAATCTACAAAAAAATATATAAAATTTGATTCGGCATTTCTCTGTTACAATCTTTCACTTTGTTATTCTGACTTTTCTAACTTTGCTCCAACAGGGGTGGAATACCAAAATCATTCTTAACCTTGTCCGAGACGGAGATATTTCATTTTATGTAACATATTTACAGCTTGGATTATCCGAGTTATCCTAAACTGTCCAGCTTTCAACATGAACATAACTGTAAAGTGGTTACACATGAGTCCTTTTCGTTAGTTATGTCACAAGTCCTTTTCGTTAGTTATGTCAAAATTCCCTTTTGTTATTTATGTCACTTTGAATTCTATAAAAGCCGCGAAAAAAAATATTGTTAGAGTCGAATTTGTTTTGTCAAGGTTAAACGCGATGTCAGCATGTTTTCAGTTGTGTCACAGCTTTTCTGGATGTACCAGTAATAGGCTAGGGATCTGAAAAGTCTGCTTTAAGTCAGGGACGAAACCGTTGTACACAATATGGTATTCTAAACCGGGCCCGCTATCAACTTCTCTATTGGAAATGCTTGGCATAAAAAGACGCTGTCATCTCTCAAAACAAAAGCAAACAAAGCGACAGGTCGAACAGGGATCTGCCATAGAGTACTTGACGACCGCAATTGATTCAAATCGGCTTAATTACATGCTATGCAAACAGACCGATGAAAACAAAGGACTTCGAGGGACCGTGATCTGCAAAATCGATACGATTTGGACCGCTGACGCTGAATGGCGAACTGTGTTTCTTTTAGTCAAGTGCTAATTCGGATGAAATTATCGAGTTGCAAAAAACGCAGAGAAAGCATTTTCACTCTGAAATTCAATTGTATGGTTGTTGTTGTTGTTGTTGTTGTTGTTTTTGTTCGTTTGAATTCATCCTCATGATATGTATCTTTTTTCATACACCATGAGATGTATTTGTTTTTCATGCTATGTATGTTTGATGATGTACTATATACGAGTACAAAAATCTATTCTGTTTTGTCGTTTTTTGTTTCACCTTGTTTGTTTGTTGGTTACAGTCGTTTTCAACATTTCTACAACTACAGCGTCTCCCTTTCACATATGTGGCTACGCTATTTCAGCTCAATATTGCCTTTTTCATAGGGTTCAAAGCCGTTTCAACAGTATTTCAGTTATGTTGCATATTTCCTGTGATCGACCGATACTAGACTAGGACTCTGAGTTACCATTTTAAAGGTCACTCCAACGAGACCAGCAGTGACGATTGGGCTTGAGCCCCTGTCCCCCAAATAATAGGTCCACCACAATAGCCACTGAGCCACACAAGACGTGAGATTGTCATTTGTGTGCATGGGTTGAAAATTGTAAACCGACCTTCTTCAAGCAAATGATCTTTTGAAATATAATAGAAAGGTACATCAAACGACTGAAAATGCACCCAATCAATCCCCATATTCAAAATGGAAGTGACTGGCCCGAATCGAACGCAAAAGCAACCGGTTATTATATGTTGATAATAATTCATGCGGTATTAGGTAGCAACACTTTGACAAAAGAAACGAATCCCATGATATGCGCAATATTGAAACGCATGCCCGTTGGTCCATATTGTTTTTGCAGGTTCCGTTAAATCGATAGATATGTAAAACATGGACGAAGATCAAGCGGTATGAATTGTTCAAGTTGAACAAAGATAGCATTTAAATCTAAATGGATTTCACCGAGATTTTAAGATAGCGCAATAAACTTATGCAGTAGTATTTGTGTAAGTTCTCCTTTGTTAAATACAACAGAAACCCTTAGAAAGATATCTCAGCAGAGCGAAGAAATCAACATCATCATCGACAACAATAATAAGCTACTAGTATATGGCTTCCAAATAGTGGTCAACAAAAAGGGACATGCTTAAATGAACGGAAAGGACACATACGTATAAAACGAGCTCAAAAACTGTTACAAAAGACGCCTGCTACCTAGAAAAGGGTGTCATACGACTTACTCAATGGCTTCATTTCTAGGCATATGTACATGTCTGTTGATCAATTCGTAACAATTGCAGGTCGAATGAACTGAGATAAAATGGTTGCATCATTAAACTTGCATGACCATCAACGGCAGGTTGAAATGCATCGTGATTTAGTACCTTCTTAAGGTAGAACAGTAAGAATAACCATAACCCGCCATTTTGAAACTTATTCTCTGGTCAGAATACTTCGGTCGTTTTCGGTATGCATCGGGCGGTGCCGGGTCTATTCGCATTAAACCAGATAGTTCCGGCCCCGATCGATGTATACAGAGGTCCGAGAACGACCGAAGAATCCGAGGAAAGAAGTAGCATGTAGATACATGTACTGCTCAAGCAGCAACGCGCTGATCAAGCTGTATCTAGATACTGTCCAAGCAGCAAATTACTGGTCGGGCAGCATCAAAATACTGCTCAATCAGCAATCCAAACCAGCTTCATCAGGATCAAACATTTCGACCCGTTTGGTATATTATACACGGTGGTACCTGCAAATTAATCAAATTGTATTGGCATAGTTTTTTTTCTTTATCTTGATGTGTACATAAATGCTGAAAATATCATTCAGGTTCATATCACCATTGATTTATTGGACAGCTAGTGTACCATCTTTTCTAGATGTTTGTTGTTTTATATTAAGTTAAAGCCTACAAATGACCCTATGATTCGCATATTCTGCAACGTCATCATGCTTATGCACCATTGTTGCTATGTCTGATGGTTGCGAATATAAATGCTGATAACGTCCTTTACATGTAGGTTCATATCATCATTGGGTTAAGCGTGGGCTGGTGTATCAACTTTTCTTGATGTTCGTTGTTTGATGTTAATGTAGTAAAGTGCTTTGGTTCACAATGTAGAGTTAAATGTGTAAAGCATGCCGGATAGGTCAGTCGATATCTAGAGCATTTGCACGGTTTGTGGAGATCCCGGGTTCGAATCCCAGTCTGACTGCATGTTTTCTTACCATGGTTACATTAAGGTAAACCCTCTACTGTCCTTTACCTACGATAAATGGACGAGTCCATTATTTAGCCGAAGTAGGTAGGTATATGTAGTGTTTTTAGGTTTGAGGTTAAACGTATTTTACTGTATTTCCGTTTACAATTGAATTGGGACGGAAGCTTTAAGCTTATCGAGTTCTTCGCCTGAGTATGTTTTAGGTTATAGAAAGGTAGGTAAGTTTTAGGTAATGAAAATAGGTACACATTTTTAGACGACCCCATTCTGATCTGTTTATAAATGTTAACATGACATTACATCCGTCGTGAACTGTAAATGACATTACGTGTATGCATATTTCATGTTGTCATTGAGCTTATGTAACATTGTAGCTATACCTGACGATAATGTTTCCGTTTTAATGGCTTGCATTTAAGAATTCGTGATTTATAGTTTCCATTAGTCCCGGCTAACTTATTAATGCCTATTGTTCCTACCAGCTTTACCAGTCCTTGTTAGCAGTTAGTCACTGGGTCTTACTCCATCGATTATATACCGAGTATCGTACGATAGTTGATAAACATGTACCGCTGATGCAATGTAAAACCCTATAAACGATTTATTTTTTGTGTTAAAGCGAAACTCTTGTAAACAGAATTTGTTCTGTGTATAATACATGTTAATCCTCGTCACTAAACAAATGTCTATTTAAAGGCACATAAAAGGAGATGAGTACAAATAAATTACTGAAAAAATATATGGAGTTCTTTTATCATGTTCAAAGAAATCATGACAATAAATTAACGAATGCATTGAGACCCTATTAAATAGACTTCTTTAACATAAGTTATTTTGTGCTTGAAATATAGTTGTCTCCAATTCAATCATGTTTATCAACAACCTGTTTGTTTACAAATTCAGAATAACAAATTCTGATTGGTCGGTTCAAAGATTTTTGTATCAACTGTCAAGGTCAGAGGTGAAGAATCTTGCAATCTTACTTATTAAACTGGCGAATATGGGTTATTTCTGGTTGACTTTCACGTTTAAGTTGTGCTAATGGTGTTTTCTGGTGAAAATTATTTGAATCTGACCAAAAAATTTCCAGAAAATGAAGTTTGATATAGCATTAATCTCCTTTTACGGGCCTTTAAGTTCCTTTATCTTATCGTTACTCAAAGTTTATGTTCTTATAAAAAGAAAGAACAACGTTAAACAAGAAAAGTGGATATTTAAGCACTTTTGTTAAACACACTCTTTTTTACTAGTCATTGAATTGGTACCCGACGTACTTTTATAGTACCACAAGATTTGAGCGTCGACCATTTCATAGCCTGGTTCAAAAACGATCTTCTGCATTTTGGTGACATAATCTATGACGGAAATGATAAGTCATTGTTTACAAAATAAACTGATTAAACGGTTTAGACTATTTGCAAGATAATGTTGCCTTGTTCTGCCCAACCCGTTATGAACGCATGTCGAGAACCGTATCACTAATCTAGTGTTTTGAAAAGTTGTAGATCGGTATTTTCATTTTATTTGTAGAAGCCATTTTATCAAAAAAAAAAAGAAAATTATGACCAATCTTTGAGATAGCCGCTTTAAGCTGATGGTTAATTGTACTGTAGTTTAATGCCATTTCCGGCATCAACAATTAGTTAATTATGATATTGAGAGAACTATGTCGATCCATTATTGCGTCATTTACTGTCGTTAGGCATATTTGAATTAGTAAATCTAAACTCATTTTGTTGATTTAGCACGTATTCAAAAACATTTTTTTGAAACCTCTTGTGAAAGTTTCGCCTGTAAACTATGTAACCATAAACAAGTTTCAGTCAAAGACATTGAATAGAAGAAATTGTTTAACCTATTTCATTTTATTATTTATTACATATTCACAAAATTGTTTCCTTAAGACAAATATTAAAATTATCGCTTGTGCAGTACTATACCGCTTGTCAATTTTCTTGAGAAATATAAATGTTTCTTTTTTATACATCGTCGACATGCTTAATCAGTCTATCTGTTTGTTTCAAATTGTTGTCAACAAGACAGAGCCAATATGAATAAGCTACCAAAAACTGCATTCATATGTTTGTCGTGAAATGTAATTTCAACAATCTGTATGTAACTTCGCGCGGTTTCTTATTATGACACTATGCTGGTTTTACGCGCTTTAACATGTTCTAACAGGCATGTCATATCAGGAAGCTATTTCAACTTCTTTTTTTGTCTGTGGTATGTATCTGTATCGAAATAAAAACACGTATCGGTCTTCGTCGTGGTAGGCGGGCAATATACCTTTACACTTCATCTCCTACAAATTTATCAAATGTGATATTGAAGCCGAAGTATAACATAAATCGTATACTCAATAAGATATCTTAATGATTTGTTTGATTTACTGCCGTGTTAGTTTATCAGACCCATGGATAGTTTTACAATACCCTTAACAAGACCTTGTCGGTATAAACAAGTCCTCGTTTATCTGTATTCTTAAGTTTTGTCCGCTTTATCCTTTTACGAAATTTTAAAGGGACTGATCAGAGATTTGCGCTACAGGAGTAATAATCGTTGTAAATAAGAAACCGTTTAAGATAAGAAAAGATGTAGAACATTTTCAGATAAAACCGTCTAAACGGGATTTTTCGTAAACAACTATCAAGACTAAGAATAAGAGTTGGTATCTTTAGATTAAAATGTCACGTGTGTCTTTGGAAACGTTAATAAACTGGTAATCGGTATCGAATAGAGAGACCGGTAAGGTACAAATTTACCAGGCAGCATTCTGACCGTTGTCTGTCTTGTGGAACATAGTGGAGTCAGTAGACAGCGGGGGACCAGTTTGGAAACGTAAACAGCTCTTGTCATGTGAAGCTAGCAAGGTGCACGAGAAAGAATTCCTGCGTCTATTTATAAATCGACTTTCCCATAGAAGTGCTGTCAGGCGCGAAGGTTGTCTTCACATTATTTAACGTAAACACAGGATTTCAGCAACTTAAAAGTAATGAAATTTGAAATTGGTATTTTGCTTAGTGACAATGACTGTATATATCAAGTTCTTAATTTACTACTCCCAGAACACTAAGACTGAGTCCCTTTAAAGAGTGGTGGCTTTTTACCAAGATTGACTGTATATTTTGAGTTTACTCGATAACTTACATGATTTACCGCTATGCTACTTTAAAAGATCTACGGTTAGTTTTATGATAATCTCCACAAGTCTTGGTTGATGTAAATCATCTATCTGTATAAACTTAACCCTTTACCCGAAAATAATTCGTTTTATCCGTCCAAATTAGAAAAAGAAAAAAAAAAGACGGCAATTGAAATTACGACGCCGTTTGAAGAAAGATAATACCTTCTAGAATAGATGAAATCATGATTAAAAAAGGAGGAAATTCTACACATGCGTTACGTCTTTTATTCCTTATACAATACGTGTTATTTATAATCTATTGTGGGACTATAAAGTGAATGAATAATTGAGCGAAGTTTATCAAGGCCCCGTCGGTTTACAAGTTTACAAAAAAGGGTTAACAGCGATCTGAAGAAGCACTCGAAGATACGGCCGACCTTTCCACTTAAGATGAGTGATCCCAAGGGGTCTGATGCAAGAGTTAAACTTTTATGTTTCTTTAGATGTTAAACTTGGACGTTGTAAATTGATTTCTTTAAAACTGTGCAACACTTTATTGATATATAATAACATTTGGAGAAAAGTCATAGAAATAAAAAATTGACCGTTTTTGATTCTTTAATTCTTATCACGTATTCTTATACAAAAGCGTGACATCACTTTTGAGATCCGCTGCATAAAAGTTGTACAAAAGCGTTCCAATCGTTTTAAATTCTACTGCAAAGTGACTGTACAAACTACGATAAACTGATGTCTTAATTAATTGTGATCCCATGATTGTTTATCATGTGACAATACAAGAACTGTATTGTTTAATCGGACTTCTATTTCATTTTGACTTTCAAAAGTTCTCACATGTGAAAAAGAACATTTAAAGTGAGTCTATTTTGTAACAGTTGTTGGAAACAAGTCATGTTTGACGATTGAAAGAACTGAATCGACTGAGACAAAAGAGAAGCGTTCATATATATGATATATACGAACATGTATTCTGACTCTCTCATCGTACATCGATATTGTTCAAGTGGGAAAGCAGCAAATGGCTTCTATTGAAAACTTAACAAATACATTGATAGGTGCACTTTCGACAGCGCTAAACCTAAAGAAACAGTGACAGCTGTGTGTTAACAGATCAATGATTATTAAGCTTTATAAGCAAAATTGTTTTAAGGTAGAATAACCATTTTGAAATCATTTCTTTTGTCGGATTACTTCGGTCGTTCTCGATATACATCGGTCTTGGCCGAAACTATCCGCTTTACACTGTATAGTTCCGGACCCCAACCGATGCAAACCGAGAACAACCGAAGTAACCCCTTGAAAGAATAAAATGCTGGATTATGGGTGTTCTACCTTAATCTCAAGAAAAACTTAAAGCTGCGTGTTCACAGATCAATGATGATTCAGCTTTATCAGCATAAATCGTGATCAACCTTGTTAAAGTTCGATTGACAACACAAAGCTGCCATTATACTCTATACAATGCGAACAACTGGTTTCCGATTTCCCAAAATCAATACATATCTATAAATTTAAACAGTCTATCGTTGTGGATACAATACAAAAGACATGAACAACGATTAATTTATCATTCCATGTATTAATCATCGTTATGGACTGCTTTCAGGTTATGTCGAACCAAACACAAAAGAAGAATTTGCTTATCCGGGAAATTAATCATTTCATTATGATGTTATTTTCTGTAAATATAATTGATTTCAAAGCATTTGTTTTACTATACTCTGTCTACTGCTGATACGTTGAACAGTTCAATTAAAAGCCATAATAAAAAGCCACAACCTTTAGGTACAATGGATAAAAAAAATGAATATTTTATTCTGTTATCTCTCTCTCTCTCTCTCTCTCTCCCTCTCTCTCTCTCTCTCTCTCTCTCTCTCTCTCTCTCTCTCTCCCTCCCTCTCTCTCTCTCTCTCTCTCTCTCTCTCTCTCTCTCTCTCTCTCTCTCTCTCTCTCTCTCTCTCTCTCTCTCTCTCTCTCTCTCTCTCTCTCTCTCTCTCCCTTTTTCTTTCTCTCTCTCTCTCTCTCTCTCTCTCTCTCTCTCTCTCTCTCTCTCTCTCTCTCTCCTTCTCTCTCTATCCCTTTTTCTTTCTTTCTCTTTGTCTCTCTCTCTTTCCTTCTATCTCTCTTCGTTTAAGATTAAACGTTTAATTCATTTTACACAAACCCCTAACAACCGCAAAGAAAAATGCAGGGTCAATCTGCGACCTGTTAATGTACAGTTTTCCAATGTTTTGCAGATAAAAAGCAACGATACACTGAAGAAACCAATGGAAAATCATTGCTTTTTTTAGATGCGTTTTATCAGCGAAAATATGCAGAGCTGTAAAACATTCGATTTTTGGTTTCATGTATCGGCTCAAATACCTGAACTGTCTTCACGGGACCCCGTCTTATTCAAGTTGGACAATGAATGTCGATGTAATAGACTACTCAGCTATGTTATACATAAATCACGTACTTCACATGGGCGTGAAAAGACCGACAGACAAAAGACGGGATTAGTGTAGAGACCTTTATAAAGATCGTCGAAAGAGTTGTGCAAGTTTTAATAGACGTAGATAATCGCGTATTGTTAATTTCAGTTCATTTCGTTTAATAACTAATCTAACATAAAGGTAACGTTGTTAATGATTAGTTGTGAGGCACGTACCATGGCCGTCTAAATGAATTGCAATGTTGGCTGTGCATAGCGAATTATTTCCCAAGGCCAAACCATAACATAACGAAGTTTATCCTGTCACCAAGGCAATTTACGGACCGATAACGGGGTGCCGTTTAACATTCTTGATACCCGTCACTAGATCATGTGATCGCTGCGCGTACAAGTCAGCATTTTGTTGGGCTTTCTTTCGTGTTTTATCTTCAGTTGTTTTTAAATCCTTATAAAGGTGACAGGGTAAACAGAATAGATGGTTGGTGTCTTTGAATAGAACACTTTTGCCAACAATTCCAGAATTTAAAGCAAACGAAAAAGCAATTGCTCGATTTAATTCTTACACAACACCACAGAGGTTTCATATCTGATGGAAAGCATCCCTTTTGCTTTCATTTCTGGTAAACCACAGAATCATATACGGCGCAATGATAAATCACAGAACCCTATACGGTGCCATGATAAATCAAATATCTATATACGGTGCCATGATAAATCACAGAACCATATACAGTGCTAAGATAAATCACAGAACCATAAACTGTGCCATGATAAATCACATGACCATATACGGTGCCATAATAAATCACAGAACCATAAACGGCGCAATGATAAATCACAGAACCCTATACGGTGTCATGATAAATCACAGAACCAAATACGGTGCCATGATAAATTACAGAACAATATACGTTGTCAAGATGAATCACAGAACAGTTCATGGTGCTTGATAAATAACAGAACCATATATGGTACCATGATAAATATCAGAACCATAAACGGTTTTGTGATAAATCACGTAACCATATACGGTGCCATGATAAACTACAGAACTATATACGGTACCATGATACATAACAGAACCATATATGGTCGTATAATAAATCACAGAACCATTAACGGTTTCATGATAAAAAAAATACAGAACCAGATACGGTGCCATTTCCTTTGACAACTGGCTAGAGGATTGAACTTGATATTACAATTCCCCCCACGTCGCATTGTTGGGATCCATGTCCAAATATATTTCAATTTTCATGAGGGCTAATTTCCAAGACGATTGAAAGATTGCTGATTGGTTTTCAATGTCCTAGTCTATTGAGGTAGTTAAGGTAGAATATCCATAATCCGCCATTTTGAAACTCATTCATCTTGTCGTAATACTTCGATCGTTCTCGGTATTCATTGGTTGAGGCTTGAACTGTTCGCATAAAACCGAATAGTTACGGCCCTGATCGATGTATACCAAAAGCGACCGAAGTACTCCGACGAAAGAATGAGTTTCAAAAAGGCGAATTATTGGTATTCTACGTAAAACGTTGGAACCTTTATCCATTGATTAAGAGCAGAGTATTGCAACATGAATAACAAGTTGTTAACGTAACGCAAACCCAAATCAAACTAAAAAAGAAATGAAACATGATCAAAACAATATGATCATATAGATTATACAATACACGAAGATACCAAGATGCTTAGAACAAGCAAAAGTAACTATTGTAGACGATCGTAAAGCGAAGGAAAAAAATGTCAAGTTGGTCTACAAAATACCCCCGTGTTCGTTAACCTTAATCCTGCAACTTGTGTTTAATCCTTTGCTATTGTACCTAACATTTTAATGTTGTTTTATCCGATTGATGCGATAGATTCTGTAAAAATCCAAAAAACTCTTACCCTGTTTAGTGTTGGGCGTTTCCTCAGTCTTGCTGGACGATTTTCCCGCCTCCGGTTGGCTAGTCGTGTCCGACTTTCCCTGAGTGTTGTTCACCTCACCCTGTTTCGTAGAATTACAACCCATAGTCGTCGAAAAATGGAACGATACTAATAAAAACAGACTAAATCTTACACACTAATAATTCTCACGGCCGAGTGTTGAATCGTCGTTGATTGATTTAACACGATCGGGTCGAAATTAAATCTCCGCAGAAGTCCTGTTTAAAAACGTGAATTATTTACGGAGCGTATTGAATCCAGCGCAATTCCCAATTCCAGCGCAGGTCAATTTACATAAACGAGTATCGGGTTGCGAGGTATCTTTTTTATTAAAACGAATTCTTTAAGTTTATTTCAAAATGCTTATCTTGTGCGGCCCACTCACTCCGTACAATAAACTAGATTGTCTCGCGTTGAACGTGATGGTACGCGACAATAAATCAATTAATCAAGAGCCGAATATTCGAATGCAGGTATGCGCTCGTCCTCTGGTTGTTTTATCGGTTGAGATTTATACGGGGGGACTTCAGTGATAAACTTTCCCAAACGAGACAATAGAAGTTATATACATCGCGACTTTGTTTACGTCGCTGTTTGCGGTCGTCATAGCGATCCGACTGGTCCCTCGTGCTCTGCAATCGGACCGGGTCGCATCGCGGGAAAACGAATCGGACCGGGATGGTTTGTAAATGGGATTTAATCTCCCACACGCAAAGTGAACTCACTCTCCATTGAACTGTTGTAATTTTTTTTTTATAAATCTGTATAATTGGCCAATGACCAAGGTACTTTAAATAAAATTTCTATGTCTATGATTACTCGTTTGTTTGTTTTATTGTATGATTTTCTTTAATAATCATTTCGATAATTTATCTTTATGTATATTGCGATGCCCGGTCCACAGTTGTTAGAGGAAGACCACGAACTCGACTGCCAATATGACTCGGTCAAGCTGTCTAGTACCACCGGTATTTCGTTCGTCTGGGTCCCATGAAGGTTAGGTCCACTTACCAGTACTTTGACAAGGAGTCATGTGTAGTCATGTGGTTAACGTGGCGGATTTAGAAACCGGGTGTCCCGAGTTCGAGTCCCCACCGACACCTCTTCGTGGGAGTATCCTTTGGCAAGTCATTTCAGAGCCCTAGCCTTGTACTGGTGGACCAAGGATGTCGTAACATAACTGAAAAAGTGTTGGCACGGCCTTACGCAACATACATAGAACTTGGACATAAACCCATGCGGATAGGGCCGAGCAGTTACATGTTTAGTGCTCTGCCAATTTGGCCATGATGACTTTTTTTTTAGAGAGAAGAAGTGCTGATTTTTTACCTGTTTACTTTCATATTCATCTATGTATAGCCCGAAACGTGAGTCTGGTTTGGTTTAGGGTTTCCCTGTGCCTGGTACATCACATATGTCTTTAAACGTCTTTATCCTTCATCAAATATTGAATAAAGTTGTGCTGTCTGTTGTACACGACTTTTGAAATAGTTGTCGGACTTTCGGTTATTGCTCATACATCTAAACTCTTTTTTCCCAATGGACAGGGTTGTATTTAATTTAAATAGCATCGTTGTCTTATCTGTCACCCTATATTTCTTATCTGCCACCCTTTATTTTTTTTTAAAGATTTGATGATGTATGTGTGTGTTATACAATTGACTGTTTGTTAAAGATCTAACCAATGTTGAAAGAACAGATAAAGGCAGACTACCTATAATCCGCCATTTTGAAAACCATTCTTTCATCGGATTACTTCGGTTGTTCTGGGTTTACACCGACCCGCATCGGAACTATTCACATTAAACCTAAAAGTTCCGGTCACGACCGATGTTAACCGAGAACAACCAAAGTCATGCGACGAAATGGTGGATAATGGGTATTCTACCTTAATGAGGCTCTTTCGCAACTCAGTCTTGCTAAAAGTAGTGTTCGCAGTAATACTTTACTATACATTGACTCTTTTCTCTTAGCAAAGTTCAGCTTGGTATCCTTGTTTGTCTATTTCATCTGTCTAGAGCAGGGAAGCAAACCATGTATGAAATAGGTTGGGCGCAATGTGAAATTATTGCTGTGAAACAAATCCTACATGCATGTAATTGTACATCTGCAGGAAATATATTTACGAAACCAACGTGACTTACGGGGAAATTGCTTGCTAAGAACAATCTTGCCTTTTGACGAATTACTTTCCACCGAATAATAGAAATAATATGTGTCTATGCATACTTATTAATGACTTCTACGTTTGCCCATAATTCAGAACAAGCCCAAAAAGACAACACAAAAAACACAAGCGCCCAGAAAGTGAAAGTCGGTTCGCTCAATATTTGTTCGTACGTTTAGTGAAGACAATGTGCAAATATTATAGTTTGTCTCTAACTATTGATCAACAGTATTCATGTTGAAAAGCCGTCGGCGTGTTGGTACAAATAATGTGTAGATCTTGGTACTGTTTCGCTAAAGACTTCATGCGTAAAGTTTGCGTAAGTTCAAAACAACATTCCCTTTTACGTCAATATTGGGCTGAGCGATATTGTAATGGAACACATCTGAGACTCTTCAAATGAAATGTAACATTGCAATATTGTACTTTAATTTAGGATCCATAAGAAGTTTTTAAGTTGTGACTTTTTCCCAAGTTTTTATTGTAAAACGGTACCTAAATACCGAAGAAAATTCGTAAACAGCGCTGACTGTCGAGTAATGACGTAAATACTGTTGAAAACAGCGTAAAATCCAAAAAAATCAATAAACACAAATGATAAGGGACTAACCGAGAAAGAGAAAACATAATTCAAATTCGCCGAATGGTTCCGGACCGTCCGTATCACGTTCCGTTGAAAAAGAGAAACGAAACGAAACACACCGGGAGACAATCGGAACTTCTCAACAAACTCCGGCGGATCATTCGCTCGCCGACATCACTGAGGGGATCCGATTAATGGAATGTGGTGCGATATACTGTACTGCTGGACACCGAAATAAAACAGGACGGTATAGGCGTTGATAGATTACTGAATAAAAAGCAGACAATCGTAAAGAAATAAATTACGCTCGCACATCGATAATAAAACAAGGATTGAGTGACAATCCCTTAACACCCTACTCCACACAACCCTAGCTTTACGTATAGGCTGCAGAATAGTTTAGAAACCGCAGAAAAACAATTGAATTCATTGTAATGTATAAATTATCCCATAGTTTCAATGAGTTCTATTAAACGCAATGAAATGAAAAAATATTAGATTTTCGAGTAATACGTTTGTCGTCTGCTTTTGCTCTCAATTCGGGAAAGTCGTAAAATCCAAAAAAATGTTTTAAACCTTTTCCTCACATTGGAGTTGTTGACTGGTCCAAACGGGCATCATGACAAAAATACTATGAAAACGAAACACGGCTCGTTCTCTTTGGCATTGAGTAAGTAAAACATTTTGACAAAATTATATATTTCTCATTATAGGTATTTATAGTCTATAATTTAGTCTATTTTTTGCCACATATGGTTCCAAAGCTTTCTCAGTCGACGCGTGAATTTGATTGAGAGACCTTATATTTTGTTTGAAGGGATGTCGTAAAAGCGTTTGTCGCAAAAACAAGAGTCGATGGCAATGAAATATGGAGCCAACCTTGCGCATGCGTAGTACGAGTCAGGACGAAACTCGGTGATGAGATTATATATCCGATTCACGGACAAACGCTCGTTAAACAAAGATAAAAACCTGTCGATATCAAGGTTTGACGCTTCTTCTTCAACCCATTACAACTCATGAAACTTCATGGTGAATCCGAATTAAAATGGGTCGTCAGACGGCATTTAAAAATTGTGTCGTAAAAAAGCACTGAGTAGAAATCATAATGACAAAAAGTTTCTCCGTTTGTTGCCATGTTTTGGTACATGAATAAAGTTAACGTGCTTTTGCAAAAGCTTCCATGGCGTAAAACGAAACATTCTTTATCAAACAAGCAAGTGCTTTAAGTATGCGAAGATAAAAGAGTATAATGAGAAAAGTTGACATTCAAAATGAACTAGTTTCTCTCTTTGTTAAGCAATTTTATTCTATCAAATGAATAGCTCCCAAGTTAAACAATTTTAAACCTATCGTCTGTTATTTGTTTCCATTTGGCAAGACACACACAACTCACCAGTCCGTTAATAATGGGTTAGTTCGATACGAGGGGTCTTTGCTATATAGAAATACGATGTTATATCTTGTTAATGCATGTACACTGTTTATAGATCTACATAATCAAGGTAGGGCATACCGTGCTATTAAAGATTTTAAGCTAGAAATGTGCGTAAATTCAAAACAACATTCCATCTTATTTCAATAATGGGCAAAGCAATATTGCATAGAAGCACATTATTGGAATCGGTTCTCCACGGCGCTTCCAATGATGTGTCACATGACAAAATTGTACTTAAATTAAGATACTATCTACATTTATTTGTTTTGACTTACGTAAATAGTTTCCTTAATTAATGCGATTTGTAAAAGGGGACCAAAAAAGGGGACAAAAGTCAATTACTGGTTATTGGGCTTTAAGGCATCCAGATTATACATGCATGGCGCTAATTCATATTTTGTGATTTTTTTAAACGACTTAACGTCTTTTCAACAGATGTGGTCGCTTAAATGCCGCCTGGATCACATCCTCTAGTACACCGCTCGACATAAAACATGCCTTCTAATAGTAAATGCTATCATCATAACGCTTTGTGTCATTGAAGTTAGCCATTGCTACCATTGGTTTTAAAGGGACTAACTCAGAGGCCTTATTGAAAGGTATGATGAGAGATGGACACGTCCCTCATATACAGTGGAATGAGCATGTGAAGCTTAAAGAATGGCTTCTTATTCAGCTTCGACGGTGCCTTTACAAACGTGTATCTTCGATCACCTATAATTGATTCTCTCTCTCTCTATCTTCCTAGTCGCTGACACACACGAATGATTGCATGTACAGAGTCTGTGTCTAGCTACTCCTCATTTGACCCATTACCAAACAATAAAGACATTTAACAAGTTTGTTGCAGACGACTCTAGAAAACATTGTGGGAAAAGGACAAATCGCTCGTAACGAGCAATTTCTCCTTTCCCACAATATTTTCTACCCAATCAGAGGATTATTTTCCAATTTCATCAAATTTTGAAACGGCGTCTGCCAACTCTTTCAATTTGGGACAGTCTAAACTTTGGTGTTTAGTAAAGGGTTGAAATACAATTTCCCCTATCGTAATAGATTCTCTTCGGTGTGCATTTCGGATTAGCGGTCGTCTATCCGGCTATCCAGGTTGATTGGAAATAAATCCCGGACCGGAATCGATTCTCAGTTTTTCAAATGCAGTCTCATAAATATTTTAATCGGAACCATTCACATTCGCACGGCCATTGTTTCGATACTTAAATTGGATGACGTCAATGGAAATAAGCCGTTGTTTTGCCTATGTTTGTTTTGTTATTCAAAATAATTCGTTTGGATGTGTCTACAACAAATAGCTTTTGTTAAAACCAACATTGTGACAAAAGGAGCATTTTCCCGATTTGACCAATTCTTCTTTCGTCAAAATGTTTTCTAACTTCAACCAAAGGATTGTGATTTCTTTTATTTAATGAGCATGTTTGTTTGTGAAAGGAATGACGCCATGCACATACGTAGTAGTTCAGTATGACAGCAGATGAAATGGCTTCCGATATCGCTACAATTAAAAGTTATTTTTACGACCTTTTGTGTGTGCAGAACACTGCTTTAGAAGTCGGTATTGCTTCACATGCTTCACATGGGTACATATATTCTGTGCCAAATGTTTTATATAGGTACATATAGTCTGTGCCAAATGTTTCATATAGGTACATATAGTCTGTGCCAAATGTTTCATATAGGTACATATAGCCTGTGCCAAATGTTTCATATAGGTACATGTATGTAGCCTGTGCCAAACGTTTTATATAGGTACATATAGCCTGTGCCAAATGTTTCATATAGGTACATATAGCCTGTGCCAAATGTTTCATATAGGCACATGTAGTCTGTACCAAATGTTTCATTTAGGTACATGTAGTTTGTGCCAAATGTTTTATATAGATTCATACAGTCTGTGCCAAATGTTTCATTTAGGTTTAAACAGTTTGTGCCAAATGTTTCATATGCTTCAATAATCACATGGTTACCATATTAGATACCTCATACATAAAGCAACATACATAAACCAACCATGACAATTCCATATCCATATGCTATTCTGAATGTATGGAGAGGTTGGCATGAATCTTTTAGATCGACCTTTTTATCCATTGCACTCAAGCTAAGTCCCTAACAACCACATGTAAACTACTTAACATTATAAACATATGCAATGTAAATGAATAGAAACATTTCAAATCGACTGCTTTACAATAGATCGCTATTTGAATACATTGTTATTATGAGGCTCAAAATTAATTATTTAAAAGAAAAAGAACAACAAATAACCGATTCGTCTAAAAGACGTCTCTCCTCTTTCATTTTAAAAAATATAGTTTTAGAGTCCTAATATCATATCAATTTTGAGATTTCCACCATCTGAAAACAGGAAAGTTATCAGCCAAAATACTTCTGATTGTTTGAACAATGATTATTTCAAAAATGGATTGCAGAAGGCGTGCGAATCTAGCTGTTACTTTGTTAGAACATATCTTAATGTAAGGTGGAACGAGTGAATAAAGTTGTTGAACTATTCTTAATAAGTTAAGGCTGTATCAATATTCGATGTGAGACAAGGTTTATGTTATGGTTTCACATAAATCCGGAATCACCAATGTAGTTACCGGTTCCATCGACTTCAGGTGCATGAATTATTAAGTTAAAGCATTTTACTGATAAAAAAACATTAGGTTGGCCCTGAACGTCCAAAACATGCCATGTTAATGTAATTGAAATTAAAATCTCCATGTTATGTGTGTTGTCCTGGTATCTCAACCCTTAACTGGATATATGTTACTGCCAGTATAAAATAAGATTTATTCCAGTAGCAAACTGTCCACAAATAGGCCATTGACCCAACTTATCAATTGTTGAACAATCCAATAAAGTATATTGTTTGAATACTAACATAGTTTGACATTTTGTTTGACGACAAAACTGTCCTTGCTCAATTGTTAGTTTCGATGTTAAGGAATACCATAAAAGTATTCTGTTATTTCTGAAGAATGAAATTTACTTTATTCGTATTCTTTAAACTTTTCTCTTTCTTATAAATATTCACAAACCTGTGCAAAATAGCACGACGTTCTGTTTTTCATTTGCATGTAAACTATATTTTCAATTGACACAAGCTACTCACTAAAATGTCAATTATCGCAGAAATGTAAAACTTTTTTTTTCTATCTATTTTTTCCTGTCGTGTCTCTGCCTTTTCTTAATGATTCATTTTATCGAATAAACCTTCTTCTATAAATTGAAATGACAAATAACCGGCTATTGTAAAGTAAGACAAAAATATTGTTCGTTTAAAAACTATGTTATTATAAAAGAACTGTCTTATCTTAGTTTGATCAAATACGGCAAACGTCTTTAGAAATCCCTGTATTAAATGATTAAATTCTTCTAATGAGCAATGCATAATTCAGGCATAATAGTGTCTATTCTGTTTCGTAAAAAAACTTTTGTTGAAGGAAGACTTCCCATAATCCTCCAATTTGAAACTCATTTTATTGTCCATTTACTTCGGTCATCCTCGGTATACATCGGTCGGGACCGAACTACTCGCATTCAACATAAGAGTTCCGACCCACCCCACCCTTACTGATTAATACGGAGAACGACCAAAGATTATGGGTTTTCTACCGTAATAAGCAGTTCTTTCTTTGCTGTTTACTATCAATTTGGACCAGTCATAAATTCCCAAATAAGAGGAGGGTTAAAGGAGAATTTTATGCACCACTTGTGCGCTGATAAATCTTATGACCGTTGCTATTGTAGACCTAGCAGAGATGTTTTGAAAATTAATTCAAGCCTCATTCAAACCTTGTTGATCAACTTGTTGTTCACTGATTATCGTATGCGTCATATCAAGTGTGTTATCCCTTTCCCAAACAATAATGACATTTGACCGCTTTGTTGCAGACGACTTTAGAAAGCATTGTGGGAAAAGGAGAAATTGCTCGTGACGAGCAATTTCTCCTTTTCCCACAATGTTTTCTGCCCTATCAGAAGATTTTTCCAATTTCATCACATTTTGACATGTTGTCTGCAAACTCTTTAAATTTGGGACAGTCGAAAATGTATTGTTTGGGAAAGGGTTAATAAATCTGCCAAAACATTATACTCGTTATAATCGTTGAAGGCTGGTCTCCCTAATTGAGCTTCTGTATATTGTCTCCATTACTTTATAGGGACCATGTCTGTCGTAGTTAGGAAGATACTTATCCATACTTCATCTATTTACCTTTTTGTTTTACATCGATTGTGAAGGAAGCTTTAGCTTATTCATAGGCACTCTCGATGACTGCTTCATGAATACTTAACCAGTACTTGCGCCGATTTGTGGGTTAGTCCCCGAAATTGTCACCTCGCCTAACGGGGATTCGAACCCGGGACCCTCTGTCCACGAGGCCGACACTCTACCTCTGCACCACTGTCACAAAATGCTAGGCAAAGTATACACTATAGATATTAAACCACGAGAAAGATACCGCGTGTAGTCCTGTCTACAATCTTAACTACAATATTGCCCGTAGCACGACTTTGGTTGATGCAAGGCATACATGGAAAACAATGGCTTACAATATATTTATAAGTAACTATTTACATTTATAAAGAAAAAACGAATTAGGACTTGTACATGTATTAAACTTGATATTTATATATGAATTCATACATACATACATACACACGTGTATCCATACACTTACATACAATCACATATTTGATTATAATCAGTCAGCAGACATGTTTATTGTTTAAACTCTTGGTAATAGGGATTTCGTTACTAATATAAAGCAAGTTCAATCTTTTGATGGATAGTGCTCACTGAAATTAAAGGAGTGTTGGTAAATAAATGAATGAATGATTGAAATAAACCATAATTCTTGAACGACTTAACTTATGAAAAGGCAATATTATCCACTACTTCGATTTTAATAATTTTATTGCTCTTCTCTTAAGGTAGAATACCCATAATCCGTCTTTTTGAAACTCATTCCTACGTCGAACTACTTCGGCCGTTCTCGGTATACACCGGTTTGGGCCGGAATGATTCGCATTAAATTTCGGTCTCGGCCGGAACTATTTGTATCAAACCGAATAGTTCCGGTTCCGACCTAGGTTTACCGAAAACGACCGAGGCAATCCGACGAAAGAATGAGTTTCAAAGTGGCGTATAATGGGTATTCTACCTTAAATGAGTATTCAACATAAATGAGTCATCGACATATACTCTTCAATCAGAACACATGTTGTTGTTCTGTTCCTATCAAGGATGGTAACTCACACAGCAATATCCAAAGATTCTTTGATCAGGCGACGATATGGTAATAAAGTTTATGTTAGATTTAAGAACAAATCGCTGTTTAATGACGATTACACAAAACGCCCTTGTTTTACAACTCGGTCAATATTTGAGTTAAAATTTTAAAATTCTCAAATATTTCACCTATGCTGTAGCCTATTATGTCGAGGATCAATAAAATCATAAATAATAGACCGAAGAGATTGGCAAGTTCAAATGCCTTACCCATTAGCCTTTTACTCAACTATAGCTTACCTTGACGGTTCTGTAGGTAATGAGAAATCAAGCCGTTTCTCTTTCTCCTTTTTTAATAATCATGGATTCTATCTATTACTACAACGATAATGGTTTTTTGTCTTTTCTTTCTTTTTAGTTTTAAAGCTACTTGATTACAGAAATTGGAAATTAAGAAGTTAAAGATCATTTTCATCAAAACTGCAGATCATCTATGTTGTTTGTATGATGCGCTATTAAGAATAGTCATTGGAAGCAAACTTAGAACCTTTTTTAGCCATTAGAATGTGTTTTATTGGGTATCGTACGTTATCAAAACATGTACATTGCAACTGGATGTCATTTGTTTACATGTCGACATGTGTTTGATATTTGATCAGTTTAGTGATCAGTTTAGGGGATGAGGAGAAATGAAACGAATCATGATTTTTGATAGTTTTAATTTCGCAAAAACCGTAATATTTGGTCAACAAAAACGAAAATGCGAATAGTAATTTACGATTCGAATGTTCGGACCTAAAGCCGAACATTCGACTATTCGATCATTCGTCCCATCCCTAGTATACATTGAATACACGTATCTGACATCGCTTTTGAGATCTAACTCGTATAAACTGTACATACCTCCGATTAGAATTGAAACCGGACGGAACGAGGGGCTTCAAAAGAAGCACAGAAAATGTCCGTTTTGTATCTCTCATATTGTTGAAACTGAGTTGCATGTCATTTTAAATTGTCCTGTTTATAGTGATTTAAGAAAAGAACTGTTCACTAAAGCATGTTCTTTATACACCGAATTTCTTACTATGTCTAACCATGACAAATATCGGTTTCTGTTTTCCAACCAAAATATGATAAGAATTTGTGCCAAAACCTGTTTTAAAATCTTTCAAACGCGTATGTCTTTACTTTATAGCTAGTTTATAAGTAAATTGAAAATACGAAATAAGTTTTACTGCTAACCAGACTATCATCTCACTAGATAGTTTTATTGTAAATGCACTACTTTTTTATATCATCTTTTTTTTTCCTTTTAAGTATGTCATCTTTGCTGTTCATTAAGAATCGTTTCTCTTTTTATCCCAGTATTACTTGTAGATATAACTTTATAATGTATTGATATGCTTTTTATGTTATTGTATCTTTTGTTTATATTATTATTTTTATGATCTCCTGTTCTAAATATGTCGATTTTTTATATCTTTAATTAAGATGTTTTTGTCTTAAATCTTATCTCATTTAGACTCATCTTTTATAACTCCATAATGGAGTGGCATTGTATCTTATATGAAATGAAATCTTATGTTGTAAAAGTGTTTTATAACTGTACAATGATGAGATGTAAATAAAGATTACTACTTCTTAGATAAATTGACGCTTTCTGAATAAATCATATTTTTATAGCTACATTTAATTGTATTTCAAACAACAATTCAAAATCTGTATCATTTCAAAGACATTAATCTTTGGCTTTGGACCTTTCTCTTTTGTGAGCAGACACTTTTAAATTATTGCAATTTTAAAATATTAGATTATTTATTCTTAAAAAGTTACTACAGAGGCCAGCCTATGGGACAGAGTAAATTGGCTGTTTAAGACAGGTTGGCTGCTTAACACAAATTGATTTACACTATAAATCTAACAATGGGACTTTTTGTAGTGGCTGTTTAAGGCAGGTTGGCTGCTTAAAAGGGTGGCTGCTTAACACAAGTAAGACTGTCCCTATAGATTGTTCAGTAGATACCATTAAGGTATTTTCAATGTTTCTTCTTGTGTATAGTAAAGTATTTGCCCATAAAAGTTCTTTTTATATCTGCCTTTATCAACCTTTCGCTCCGAGGTTTTCTTGGGCATTGTGAAGTGTCTGGTCTTGTTAGGCCTTAGAAAGTTGCCATGATCATTTGTTTAATTGATGCGCTTATCAATTGTTAAATACCTTTCCTTATCTATTCTCAGATAATTGCCCTTATGAATTATTTAGTCGAATCCCTTAGGATGTTTTCCAAGTGTGTCCTTATAAATTGATTAGTAGCCACTCTTATTAACCATAAGATGCTTTGCCTTTTGGATGCTTCAGCCATTGCTATTAATAATCATTTAGTAACTTCCCTTACTATTTGTGAAGTAGTCGCTTTTTTATAATTTCAAAATCATATAATGGATGAGAACTCATTATAGGAGCCTTTTTTTTTAAATATATATAATTAGCAAATGCAGTCACGTAGACTCAGGTAGAAGAATAATAAACGCTGTTAGAAATAGTGTTTAAAAACAATTTTTTTCCCACAATGAATTCGGAGAAAATACTTTGGTGTAACTGAACAAGACACCGACCTCTTTCATTTATTCAAGGGATGCTATTTCAAAATTATGATCGATTTCAACAGTCAGTGTTGTCGTTCTTGTTAGTCAAATTTTGCATGTATAATGTATGTATGGGTACTTTCGGTTCGTAGTTGCCGATTTTTCGATTCCTTTTAAAATTATATTTATAAAGTTTTTCATAGTTCACCGTATGAGGAGTTCATTATTAACTATTTCTAGTTATGAATATCTTTAATTCAGTATCAATAGAGACATTTAAAATCTTATGACAGATAAAAACTATTAAAGGCGTCTTTTCACAGAAGAAAAAGAAAGGAGAGTCTAATAAAATTTCGTTGAAACAATATAGCTGTGTACCGAAGTTTGATGTACAATAAGAGCATTATCTATTTAGAGAGTGTCAATCTAACTAAGAATGTACAGTATATATACAGTATATATCAAAAGCGATGTAACGCTTTTTGGATTAAAAACATGTTAAATCACCGTATATAATTAAATGATTAAAATAAACCCCAATCTAATTCTGCTGCCAATGAATATTCTTCAGTACGTATCATATCATCTGTGCAGCTGATCTGAAGTTTATGAAAAGAACACACACTTCTAAATTGTCTTACCTCTATGAACAAACACCTTTAATAGATGCGTATGTGCCCTGATCAAGACACCGCTTTGATATATTCAAGGGAGGCAATTGCAAAATTTTGCTCGATTGCAACAGTCAGTGTTGTCGTTCTTGTTGGTCAAATGCATGTCAAACAGCTGTACGGGGTACTTCCGGGTTGTAGTGGATCTACGAATTTTCGGTTTGAGGAATTTGGTTAGGATTGACCCATATCATGCATTTGTTCGATGGCTGAGAATTACATTACCAAGAAACAGGACCAACATGTGGCTGCATTTAAAGGTTGGGGGCTGTTGACAAGCAAAAGGTCCCAAATTATGTATACTATAACACATTGTAACACCAAATTCAAACAGGCGTGTATGCATCCATAGGCCAATTAAATGTACTTTGTCACAATGAGCTTATAACTAAGGCTAGGGATACTTTATTAAGAACTTCTCCTTTTACTAGTTCGTGTTTGTTTTTCTTCTTCTCCTGTTTCATCTCCTTCCCTTTTCTTATCTTCTTGTTCTTGTTTTCGTTCTTGTTTTTCCTGTTCTTGTTCTTCTCCTCCTCCTCCTCCTCCTAGTCCTCCTCCTCCTCCTCCTCCTAGTCCTCCTCCTCTTCTTCTTCTTCTTCCTCCTTCTTCTCTTCCTCCTCCTCATCCTTCTTCTTGTTTTTCTCCTCCTCCTCCTCCTCCTCCTCTTCCTCCCCCTCCTCTATCTCCTCCTCATCCTTCTCCTTTTTTCCTCCTTCCCTCCTCCTCCCCCTCCTCCTCCCCTCGCCCTTTTTAATCTCCTACTTATCTTCTTCTTCTTTTTCTCCTCCTCCTCCTCCTCCTCCTCCTCCTCCTCCTCCTCCTCCTCCTCCTCCTCCTCCTCCTCCTCCTCCTCTCCTCCTCCCCTCTCCCTCCTCCTTTTCCTTCTTCTTCTTCTTTTTCGTCTTCTTCATGTTAAGAACCATTTAGAGACATACCGATAAACACCACTCTATGCAAACATACCTCGGTTATTTTCTATCACAGTATAAGGCAAGTGAATCATCTAAAACTGGGCCATGGTTAAATATATCCCGTCTATCTTTACTCTATCTCGTTTAGGCTTGTCTTCAACATGATTAGATAATTGGCGGTAGATGTTTAACACTCCTTTCCAATGTTGTACAATTTATATAGGCGACCTAGACATTCGAGAAGTCATTCGGAAACCTCTGTCATCTTCCTCGGCGATTGCAAGCTCGAAATACTGCGGGTTAACTTCACAGGTACTACACTAAGTTAATTATTAATTGACGCAAGGAAAAGTGCGAATAGTGTAATGATTCGAAAGTATTTCGGACGAACAATTTTACGACACCTTTTCAATGATAGTCGGCGACAATACGTCTGAAATGCTGCGAGACATTTATACGTGCTGTACACAGACTCTTAACAAATCGAACGCAAAACCGTTTCAAATTGGTGATGGGTTCTGAAAAAAATGAAATGTGCACTTTCTCTCCATACATGATAATTTGTAACACGTCCAAATTGGTTATATCAACAAACAACGATATTTACATGCTGCAAATATTTGTTCTTTCTTTTTACCAAATTAGAAGTCATTGACACATTTTGATAAGGTTTATGCTGACAGGCGTCATGAAACAACAGACATAATTTCGGCCGAGCTAGGGTCTCGAATTTAAAAGAGTCAGGACTCTCTGGTGATCAGGACATGCTTGTTAACGACTTGTCTTTTAGCGGCTGTCTTAGGGTTTTTAAATAATGAACTGTTTGTTTATCATTTACTCCATGGCTCTTTCACATCCTTTATCTGCGACAAAGGTTTGAGAAACCACTTTTTAAAAAAAAATGTTCTCATCGAGTAATAATATTTTTCTCATAAATGTTTGGTGTCCTGTGTGGTACAGTAGTTAAGGTGTTGTACTTATAACTGGGGTCCCGATTTCGAGACCCATCAACAGCTTTAGTCTCCTTGGAGTGGTCTTTGACAAGTCACTTCAGAGCTCTAGCCTTGTACATGTACTGGTGGATCCAGGAAAGCCATAACATAAATGAAAAATTGTGATAAAACGTTAGACATCATAAAAACAACGGTTTGCTTTCTGATCTTTCAAAAAAAGAAAGAAAACGTATTTTATTTTAGCAATTCCCATCGTCTGCTATCGCTTTCGATTTAAAGTAGTCAAAGTTGTCAAATAAGTGAATGGGTTAATAAAATGAAAGGCGTTTCTATTGATCAATATTAAACTTATTTGCAAAACGACATTTCAAACGAAGCAGAATAGATGTATGCCCTCTGACAGCATAAAAATGATTATCCATACATACATTGCCTTCCGTCTCCATACACTATCCAAAAGACGTCTTTACTTGATTATTTGGTGAAAAGAATTGGTTATAACAAAAAATGTTGCTGGTAAAAGGAAAGGAAATCATGTGAGCAGTTTGTTCTAATATCAACGTAAGGGCTACCGTGAAGTTACGGGTATGTCTCTGATAACGGTTTTAGGTTCAGAAATACCAGCGTAGTGTTGTTAGCTTAGTAGACCCGCTTATCAACCCTTTGCTTATCACATGTATACACAGTTTGTGTGTATCATCAATATTACTCATTAACTTCCTGTGAACGACGTTGTAAAATTTTGAAATCCGCATTTCCTTTACACGTAAGTTTGCCTCATTACACTTAGTTCGGCCTTTTGTTGAAAAATATACATTTGTCATTTTATTATGTATGAGTTTGTATATCAAATTATTGAATGGTTAGTCTACTTGCTTGTTTAGTGTTATTGTTTTATAAATATGATGATGGTAATGATGTGCTTTGTACAAGTCAATAACATGTATATTCTGTTATGTAGATAATTAAGAAAAAAGGTATTCGGTGGGAATGGAAATTCGAAACTAATCAGAAAAACATTTAAACCTTGGGTACCTGTATGAAGGGAAAATATATATTTTAGATAAGTGTCAAGACGATGTGTGCAAACCTCCACATGTTAACAAAGCCAACATTTGATACCGTGTAAATAGGGTTAACGCTGTGTCAACAGTATTTCAGTAATTGTACTTCAATATCATCAGTGCAACACAGGGCTATCCACTGTCTTTCACAAAGAAACTCCTTCGAACAATTCGATGGTGAGGATTCAACCTGGGACTCCCGTGCCACAAGTCCTACACCTTAACCCTTTACCAAACGCCAAATATTCGACTGTCCCAAATTGAAAGAGTTTGCAGACGACATTTCAAAATGTGATGAAATTGGAAAATAATCTTCTGATAGCGCAGAAAACATTGTGGGAAAAGAAAAAATTGCTCGTCACGAGCAATTTCTCCTTTTCCCAAAGTGTTTTCTAAAGTCGTCTGCAACAAAATGGTCAAATGCCGTTATTGTTTTGGAAAGGGTTTTATGTGCTTCTGTAATGTGCTTAATGTGTTGTAAATACTTAAATAAGGAAGCGTCAATCTTTCTATGACTGTAGAGCTTATTTGCGGTAGATTTCAAAAGCGACGTCATGCATATTAATTCACGTTATTTCACTGTATGCACACTTGACGGAATTAAAATCGATACCAGTTTGCTTCCGATAACTAATCTTCAACGTGAATCATATAACAATACAGCTGTTTTGCAGTTTTAAAGAAACTGATTTTTAACTTCCAACTTTCCTCACATCTTTGAACAGGACCTTTAATTAACTACTGACTGAGTAACGGATATGTCTTGAGTTAAAACGTTTGTTTACATTGACTGCCTTCGACCTAGAAACTATTAATAGATGTTTGTCACCGTAAATTTTCGCTATCGGAGAAACGTTATATGTGCGTCATGTTCGTGCTTGGTGGCTTGCTTTATATATAACTGGCCGGGACAGAATCTTCAGTTAATGCGTGAGATCCGAGCGAGGAAGCATTTGCAAAATCGAGTAACAAATATTTAAGGTTAGTTTATTATAAATCATCATTATCCCTTTTTTCATCGTCACTATTTTAATCATCATCACCATTTTAGCCATTATCACTTTTTTCATCATCACTTCTTCTTCTTCTTCTTCTTCTTCTTCTTCTTCTTCTTCTTCTTCTTCTTCCCTCCTCCTCCTCCTCCTCCTCCTCCTCCTCCTTCCTTCCTCCTTCCTCCTCCTCCTTCCTCCTTCCTTCCTCCTCCTCCTCCTCCTCCTCCTCCTCCTCCTCCTCCTCCTCCTCCCTCCTCCTCCTCCTCCTCCTCCTCCTCCTCCTCCTCCTCCTCCTCCTCCTCCTCCTTCCTCCTCCTCCTCCTTCCTCCTCCTCCTCCTCCTCCTCCTCCTCCTCCTCCTCCTCCTCCTCCTCCTCCTCCTCCTCCTCCTCCTCCTCTTTATCATCATCATATTCATATTCATATTAATATATCTTCTCCTACGCACAACCTCCTCATTATTTAAGGACATCTGAGCCAACTACATCCATGCATTAATTGAACAATTAATTCGTTCGTTTTCATAATTTGTTCCATGCTATCTCGGACAGCGTTACGACGAGAAAGCCATATTCAAAAGGTACAAATCTCATCCTTCACTATACATCTGTCAATTCTGTCATGAGCACTTTGCCATTTTGTAACAAAGTCTTCTACTCGAAAGATTTAGAAAATGCTTTTGCTTCAAGGTAATTTTCTTAAAATAGATTTCTGTGATATCTTGTTTCCAAAACCTTAAATATCTGCTTAATTTTAAAGAGAAGGATACTCAGAGTAGCAAACAGGTTAGATCACAGGCCAGCCGCACTTGGCGGCTGGCCTGGATCTAACCTGTTTGCATAAGCATGAAGTCGGTTCCAGCCTTATAAGGATTAAGAAAGGCTCAACTTGAACATAAAAATACTTATAATGTTTTCTGTCTAATCGAATGATAATCAGACAAGAAAATAAAGCGAAAACATGTAGAATCAATATAAGATGGACATGGAGTGCATATCCTTGTTTATACATATAGCTACATGTATATGGCATAGCTATATTGAGCTAGAAAACGACCCCACTTCTAACCACAAACCATGTGAGTCATCGTTGATTAAGATCTTTCTATTTCGCTCACTCCGTTACACTTCTCGTTGCTGCAGAAGTCGTTAGAAGCCCCCTTTACAAAAGAATATATTGCTCATCGTGAGCATCATTTCATCGAGATGCTTTTTAACATTAGAAAATGTTTTACGTTTTTGTTTATAATTGTAATCTGGTGTCTTCTTTTATTTGGACCATGTTCAAAATTTCCCGTTGGGAAATTGGTTAATTAGTAATTAATTAGTAATGAGTAACATGATAACACATTTGGCCTGCATAATCGCACTTGCTTCAAAAGTCTTTTGTCATGAAGTTTCACACTTCTTCAAATTAATCGCAGCAGTCAGTTTACCTATTTATATAATGCTATTTACTCACCATTACTTCACAATAGTTTTCTGCTCACTGGCTGATAGCCAACGTCTTGCACGGTTCAAGACACCAAGCCACGATCAGCCTTCTTAGATGAGATTGACCGGTTGAGCGACGAGTAAATCGTACCAAAAGTTCATTTATGAGCGTTTTACATCGCGTAAACAGTTTTTTAGTCAAATTGCATTGCTCGGCCCCAATAAACGTTGATCAAACCGGGAGGAACTATCGACATTCCGTAAGCTAGCCGATAGAATACCTCTAATCGTAGTCCATCAATCTTAATTGATCGGGTTTAGCCAATGAAAACACCTCTGAAGTAAAATGAAGGTCGCCATATTGTTTCTCGTGAGACTTCTTTCGTTCATTTTCAAATATTGATCCTAAATGTAAAATCTAAATAGTCTTACAACTTAATCAAAAGCACAGTAACATAAATCATAGCTTATAAATTCACTTTAATGTATGAGTTGTTGATAAAAAATAATGATTTTAGTTGATGTTTAACACCTGTTTGCACATCGAACTACTCACTTTGGACGAACATAGGACATTTGTTATAAGCCGGAGACGATACAGCCGACATATTGTAACCCTGCACTTACGTACGAGATGTTTTTCTCAGATCACGGAAATACCCGAGTAGTTACGATTGGGGTGTCCATATGTCGCTAAATGGTATATGTACGAAATGTTTCCTTTTTGGACATTAATTTTTAACTGTCATCTTATCATTTTGGTCACCTACTGTTTCTTTGGATAACCAATACATTCCGATAAGATGAAACAGCATACATAACAGCATCGATTAAGATATCCAACATTATATTTGCAGGTGAGACATAAACTGGATTGACGATGGATATTCTTGGACTCGTGAGCCTGCCTAATTGGCTTATATACCTGTTGACACCGATTCTGACATTTTGTCTGTAAGTAAATCTACTTTTGTCCGTATAATAAGAGAGCTAGTTGATGCGTAAGTTCAAAACAACAGTCCGTCTTATTGAGCTAATCAATATTGCATTGTAACACATCATCTCCGAGACGTGTCACAAGACCGAGACGTGTCACATGACAGTGTTTCGTTTTTTCTTTAAAACTACTACTCCATGTGTATCAGTTTCGATTAACGCAAACAGTTTATTATGTTGTTTAATAAAACGGTACCCAGAAGTGCTAGTGATGCGATGTAAAACGATAATCAATGAACTATACCAGAACGCATGAGTAAGAGCTTTCAAAATCGTACACTATTTATCATTTGTGAGAGTCAAATAGAACAATCGCATTGACTTCATTTAGCATCGGAGAGTACAATGTTCTTCGTTTATGGTGCTTATCAACACGATACGTCAACATATAAGCAACACAATGAATCTGATACGCTAAATGACATTCAAACCTGAACTTGGTAGCACGTTGAGCTGCTGTAATGCAGGACTCGCAGTATAAACGTATCTGCAACGAATATGAATTCAATTTGTCATTAATTACAAAGGGTTTCATAGAGAATTTGCGTTATTGAAATGTTTTCGGATAGCAATAAAGTGTAACGAACCGAGCAAATGAACCTCTCAAAGACACATACACATCCTATCAGTGAAAAACACTGTCGTTCACTGAGCGGTTGTGTTGTCTTTATATATACCAGGATGTTCTCTCAAAAAATGCAATAGGTCCTTATTTACATAAACAATCAACGAACGTTACAGAAGTATCCGAATACACGATTATCCGGATTTACGTATACAACCCTAGTTATCACCAATCAAACTACACAAAAGGGCGAAGTTGAAATGTACCGTATGCCATATGTTTGTCGTGAACGTAAAATAAATAGATATTTACTTTGCTCCCGTTGATTGTATTTTTAGGTACACGTTGTACAAGCAGAGCTTTTTCACGAGGCATGGCATAAAACAAAAACCGACAACCTTCATTGTGGGCGACTTCGTGCAAGCTACTAAACAGGTATAGTTCACCAACATTCACCGTCTGTTGACCTGTTTGATTAGCATGAATTACATGCTATACAGAGTATCTTAAAATATCCTCGGAGCCGTTAATAATGTTCGACCACGTGGTTCGTCCTCATGCATTATTTTATAAATACTACTAAGTTTACCTGTTGATATGTAATGTGTATAGCTCTATTGTGTAAAGACTGTGTTCGGAATATTGTCGAGTATTGAATATACTGCGTCATAGTTATTCACGCATAGAGGGCAACAGACGGTGAATGTTGGTCAGCAATAACTTACTAACATTTTGAAATAGTGTTTGTAGGGATATACAATTGATTTTGACTCATGAAGCAAAAGACCCAGTGTTTTACGGTTAAATGTCATGTGACTTTCCACATTTGCATATTGTGCCGGAACTACTTGTGTCGTAGTTTCGCTTTCCTGATATAAACTTTTGAATTACAGCATTAAAATATTGCCAAAGTATCCAAAGTTGCATAACAAAATTGAACAAATATTGATTTTTCATTTGACTCTTTTTTTGCCTCGTAATTTCTAAGAATAGTTATGGCGCCGGTATCACTTTTATCCCATGGCTGTTTAATAATGATTGATATTGTTTCATTTTCTATTATAGGGGAACGTTTACTTCAACAAGGAAAACTGTTCGAAGTATGGTAAAGTGTATGGGTAAGTTGTATTGCTTATACCTTTTCGTGTATTCGTTCTTTTTCTTGTATATATAACAATCGCTTTATTGGCAAGGAAATAATTTCATTTAGTTTCCTTAAATACTGTTTCGTAGGAATTATTTGCAGAAAAGAAACATCGTTTTTTCACTGACATATTCCAAATATTCTACCTGCTTGAAAAGCTGATTTTGGCAGATAAGTTAGTGGTCTTCTTTAACTTTCAATAAGCCAATTATAGAAATATCACTCTAAGACTGTTTAAACTGTGTAAAAAGAAAAAGATGAGAAAAAAGAACAGCAAGCGTGTTGTGTAAACATAAATAATTGATTTGAATTTATTTTCAACAGCGTTCAGTTATGTCGTTGGCGTTGTTTTATATGTTATAGTATTGATGAAATAGAGGACGAGTTTCCTTTTTTACCTATTTGTCCATTATATGCAGAGATAAGATATAGCTACTTAAAATATATTTATATATATATAAGGCCAAGTATGTACAAATTCATATAACTTTTAACTTTCAATGACAGACAAACTATTATCAATTTGGCAAAAAAATATACATATAAAGGAAGCACTTGCATTAAGGACGTTCGTGGTAATTTTTTCTGCGCACTTCATCTGCGCATCCAAGGGAGGTATAATCTGTTAACGAAGAGGTACTTGCATGGAAGTCGGATAAACGTTTTTATTGGGATGAAATTCCCTGTATGCAATTTCTTTCAAAGAATAATCATATTATCCATAAAACTATAAAAGATTACTAACAATATTACATATTTCTTATGCACATTAAGCCCCCAGCTTTTATTTTTCAAGTTTTAAGTTATTTAGTCGTTTTTATAAATGTTTTTCAAATAAGGTTACCATGGAAACTGTCATTTTACATAAAAACTAACTCGTCAGCATACACTTCTTTTGCATTTTGTATATTAAGATTAAATTCTACTTTACATATGGAAAAATAAGAAATTTCTATGAAAGGAATTTTTAGATATGTTCATTTATTTCTAATATACATGTACATATCAATGTTCATTGTTTTATTGTCACATACAAAAATTTGAAAAACTGATTTGGATTACAAAAATTGTTCAGATAGTAATAATTTGAAATTACATTGAAATATAAAGTATTGAATGAATGAGTTTATGTTTTTTTGTGTAAATAAACCTTCCAAAACTATTCTTTTCCCTTTTAAGATGGTATGGGCATTTTGACATTTTTTCCCAAAACAGTTGCCATGGAAACTGTCAATTTACAAAAAAACTAACTCGTCGACCTGCATTTTTCTTTTCATTTTTGAATTTACAATACAATTTCATATAACAAATAAAAAACTTAGAAGATTCTATAAAAGGATTATTTTCTTATGAAACTGTAGAAAATGTCCTAAGAGCTAGAAGAATGGACAACAATAAGGCCTACACAATACAGGGTATACCTGTATGATGTTTATCATATAGCATACCTTGTACCGAGATCAATTCTAGACTGAGCCTCTTTGATCAAATAACGCTATGGCATTATTCTTGAAGTGGCTATAGTTATGGAGTTATGCTCCATCCCATAAACAAAATAAAAAAATATAAGGATACGAACACCGCAATCATCTCATGAAAGATAATGTAAGTTCGATCGAAATAATGATATCGAGTATGAATTCCACTTTATTATTAAATGCCATTGCGTTTTTCAATGAAGAAAAAAGATTATTGGTATTATATTTTGGTACGGTTTTTTATGTCAGGTAAAGCATGTCTATATTCATAGCTTTACGACAGTCTTATGATCATGATATACTGATAAACCTTTTAACTGTTTGAAATCAGCGTTTTCTTTACGTGTAAGTTTGTTTCATGTTTCATTCTTTCACGCGATGATCTGAGAAAAGTTAGAACGTGTACGTCAAATTATTGTATGGTAAGTTTGACTGCTTGTACAGTTCGGTTGTTTATATGTATGATGGTGTTCTTTGTATAAGTCAATAGAATATGTGGTTTGTGCATAAAATTATTATTGATAGGGCCATGGCTAAAACAAATATACCGTTATAGCTATTATTATATGTTCTTTCAGAATGTACTTCGCAAACGTTCCTTGCTTGGTTGTCAATGATCCAGATGTACTTCAGCATATCTACGTGAAGGAATTTTCGAATTTCGCAAACAGATCGGTAATACGTGTATATATGTTGATCAAATGAACCAGGGTGCTTACGTACCAATTTCAAAAATGCGTTTCATCGCAAAATACTCAAGGGGTTAAACAGCTGTAGAATTGCTGATCTACATAATCTCATAAGTATTTCTTGGTTGTTTTTTTTAAGAAAAAGAGACAAATATTGATTAATAAAAAGCCATGCGGGCGACAATGGTACCGTGGTAGAGCGTTGGGCCCTTGGACTGAGGGTTTTGGATTCGTTCCGAGTAAGCGTTTAGGCTTCAAGCTTCCGTCATGATCGATTAAAAGTAGGTGTTAAAACTAAGAACGAGCTCGATAAAACATGAAATGATACGTATGATACGAATTGCAGCGGCCAGCGCACCTATTCATCCTTCTGGAACTTGCTCACCAATCACTGCACACGTTTGTTCCAAGCCGCTGACTGATGTTAGATTTCTAAGAACTCTAAAAGAGTGCCTGACGATAAGAAATAGTTTTAATGTGAAATCAAAAACCGTATCAAATACATTTCCCACCTCGGATATTTTTTCCTGTTTCAGTCTAGCGTTGAGATGCCACCGGAGTGGCAGGGAGTCCTAACCAGAGCGACGGGAGCCCATTGGAAGTTCCTGCGGTCCGTCATAAGTCCGGCATTCTCAGCGGGAAAATTGAGACAGGTAAGGGTTCATGAGTAGAAATCGTTATCTTTATGTATTTTTAGTGTGAGAGCTGAGTGAGTGGTGGTTGTAAGAACGCGTAATTACTAAATCAAATAATAACACAATTGGTGCCAAAGAAAATATATTGGATGTAAAAAGAATTACTTTTCCTTGGAATCAATTTGCAATAGATTTATTTGAATTTACTCGGGGGATTTTTTTCATTCGACTTACGGCATGCTGATGGTTCTACCCGATTTGACCAGGGCTTGAGGGTACTACAGATTGAGGTGTTCTTTCAGTAACGATCTCGAGTGGATCATTGCAATGTAACTGAATACAGTTGACGCAATTAAAGCACAAACAAATAAACAAACAATTAAGCAACACAACTAAACACAAATAAACAAACAAACACAATCGACCCGTAATAAACATAACAATATTTATTGCATTGTTAACATAACATGTTATAAAGCAATTTTACAAACATTTTAACAAAGACATGAATTGACAGAAGAGATGTTCAAATTAAGATGTAATTCATTTACTATTTTGTTGACCATAACAAATATACTTCGACATACAACTGTATTAAAACCGGTTTTCTTTGAAGGATTGATAATAGACTTTTGAATTTATGCATGTTTGACTATTTAATATTAACTCCTTCAGATGGACCCGTACATGCTAAGAAGCGTCAATACGTTACTCGAGATATTTGAGGAAAAAAGGATGGCTGGCGAAGACATCGATCTGGATCCGTAATATTTATGTTTTGTTTGTTTGATTCTTTGTGCCGTCAACAACTGTTCACTTATATATCGGATTGTAAAATTGTATTCTGTGTAGAACTGGATCTTGACCAAACACTGTCCAGACATGTAATGGTATTTTTTTTCTTTTTCGGATTCTTTATCCTTATTCATATTTATTCATATGAGTGTTTCTCATTCAATAACTTACTTTGAATTGATAATGGTTCTATATTCAATCAATCAGCTGAATTCACATCAGTTGGAAGAGAAGATTTACAATCGGAAGTTCGAGGTAAGGCTATTCTACTGTCAATACAAAACATGGTAATTTCCCTGCTTTTTTGTTACTTCGACATGTGGAGAGCTTCGAGAAGCGGACGTTCGAGATAAAGATATTTCACTGTATGTAAAAAGCATGGTATTATATCTGTTGAATTGACTGTGATTGAAAGAGAGCTCCGACAATCGGACGTTCGAGGTACAGATATTCCACTGTTTATACAAAGCATGGTTTTATATCTGTTGTATTTTAGCCTTGTCCACGCGTTTACGATGGACATCATATGCAGTGTTGGATTTGGTATGGACGTCGATGCCCAAAGGAATCCGAATGACCCGTTTGTTAAACACGGAGATAGCTTCAACAAGTTCAACTCGGCATCGCCCCTTCTACTCATAGCATGTAGGTGGATTTCATCTATTTAATGGTTCGACACAAAATATTAAACGATAGTTCAGAGAAGCTGATGTGTATGAAAATAAAAGAACACATGCTTCTGGACCGTGTAATGTCTTCGACATAGAAAAGACATAGAAAAGACCTCGACATCAGGGAGTTCCACATGAAGAAGTTTTACTGTAATTCAAAAACTCTTTTCCACGATATTCGCTAAAAAAAGAGGAGTTAAGCAACACTTGTTACAAAAAAATGGTTGTTTTACAGTTTATTGCTTCTTATCCTGAAAGTATCCTTTATAAACTTTGCAGTATTAGGTAAAATACTTCTGTTTTGAGATGATAAAATGTTGGTGAATTTACCAACTGATGAGAAGCGGTTGATTTTATTTAGTTTAGTCGTAAACCTTCGTTGTTTTGACAAATCATTAAGAAATGATACTCCGTCTCACTTTGACCTTGACCCAAATTACATTGTTTGCAAAGTCGATCGTTACTGTTACTATTGTTATGTCTTAAACAATTTTAGGGGTTTATTGATATTGAAAAGGTTGATTTACGGAATGCCGATGGATCTACCCGGCTTGACCAGCCCTTATGGGCAGTTTAGTTATGGGTCTTCGTCCATCATTAAGAGCCAGGCATCGCAATATGACTGAAATGATGTTGACGCGATGGGAAGTATTGAATGATGCGTTTTTTGATAAAACGTCGTTTTTAACACCCAGTTTCTTGGCCTAAAATGGAATCACGTACATATTTGTTTGGTTTGTATTTGATATCGCTGTCAATTGCATATGAATGTTTGTGTTATTGATATCCGGCAAATGGACGATGAGCAAGACACCAACATTTGTCTGCCAACATGGTCTGGCCAAGTTGAAAAAAGAAGTGTCGCAACACCATAAGTGAGCTGTGAAACCGCCTCTCATGAAAATCTAAAATTAATCTACGCTATGATTAAATCAACTTCTCGGAAAGGGGACAAGTTTCAAGTTCTGTTCTCAAACCAATTTAGTCTGAATTACCTATCATTTTACACTTCGTTAATTAGTTATAAAAACTCAATTCTCAATTAATAAGAACTTATCAAGTTAGAATCTAAGTTATTATGACTTCTTTCTCAATCAATATGAACTAGCCAAATTCGTATCTAGGCTATAATGATCTCTTTCTCAATTTATACAAACTAGTCAAATTCGAATCTAAGCTATAATGACTTCTTTCTCAATCAATACAAACCAGCCAAATTCGAATCTAAGTTATGATGACTTCTTTCTCAATCAATACAAAACATCCAAATTCGAATCTAAGCTATGGTGACTTCCTTTTCAATCAACACAAACTAGCCAAATTCGAATCTAAGCTACGACAATCTCTTTTTCAATTAAAACAAACTAGCCAAATTCAAATCTAAGCTATGGTGACCTCTTTCTCAATCAATACAAACTAGCCAAATTCGAATCTAAGCTATGATGACCTCTTTCTCAATCAATACAAACCAGCCAAATTCGAATCTAAGCTAAGGTGATCCCTTTTCCAATCAATACGAACTAGCCAAATTCGAAACTAAGCTATGATGACCTCTTTCTCAATCAATACAAAACAGCCAAAATCGAATCTTAGCTGTGATGTATACTTTCTCAATCAATACAGACTAGCCAATTTTGAATCTAAGCTATGAGATATCTCAATCAACACAGACTAGCCAAATTCGAATCAAAGATATGATAATTTCCACCTCAATCAATACAAACTATTCAAGTTCTAATTTGATGCTTCATTTAAGTCTTTCTTCCTGATCTGAGGATGCTCCAAAAGCTATTTAGAGGGACCCTCTTACCCAAAGATAGTTATGAGTTCTTCAAGTCAGCAACTACAACGGCATTTGAAGAGCGAAAGAAATCGGATTCAGTAAGTAGTTACTTATTTATCCAAGTGTATAAGTGTCCCTTTTTAAACCACCGGCCTTATATACTGTTTAGGTCTTATTTTACTTTGGAGTTCATGTATGTGGCTGATTAGTCTCCCTTTTCAAACCACCGGTATTCTATAGGCCTCATTTTACTGTGGATTTCATTTATGCGGCTGTCCAGTGATTGAGCCAAAAAGATATATTTCCAATGTATCTTTATTTCGAAAAGAAAAAACAAACATCATGTTTGATTTATTGGATTGTCAATTGATCAATTTGATTTAAAGATTGGGGATCTAACGAAGAATCGAATTGAGTGTAAGTCTAGCTGACATAATAATTAATTTCTCCCAATCATCATAACAGTTATTGTATTTAATGTCACCGGTTGATATGTATAAGCATACACATACATGATGCATTTGTCGTAAATTTCAATCGATATTGTGTAACAATTCCTATACAAACTCCTTATCGACAATGTATTATAGAGACGAGTATTCTGTTGAACCACATCGACCTTGATAATAGAGAAAGACAATTCGAATGAGACCTTATTTTCATACCTATTTAGCAATTATCTAATGTGTCTTGAAACTACTGACGTCCACAACAAAACGGACATTCACCCCACAACACTGTGAATGCATTTCTTTTATACCGCTGGAACCTACTTCATGCTGATACAAACAAGTGAATTGGCGACTGGTCTGTATTCTAACCTGTTTGCTACTATGAGTATCTCTCCTCACCAAAATTAAGCAGAAATCTATGGTTTTGGAAAGCAGACGACACAAAATTCTATTTCTTTTTCAAAAAAGAAGAAAACCCAGCATTCTAAGGGTTAAACAGTCATAACTGCTTATTGTAGAAACACAAAGACTTGCTGCAGGTCCTGATTAATTCCCAAAGAGAAAACGGTAATTCGGATGCATTAGAAGATGGTCCTACGTCTTTCGAAGACTACAAGGAAAGAGGTAAGTTTGACTTCATAAATGTTGTAGTTGATTTGATTGTGCTTCCTGTGGATGTTTAATTGCTTACTGAGACAGCTGATGATTAAGAAAGCCACATTCACGGGTCCAAAGTCTTTCGAAGACCAGAAGTAAAGAGGTACGAATGGCTTGATGTAGAACGTATTTAGTTTGATTCTGTCATTTTGCTTACCGATATGACAGCGTTTTCCGAATGAAAAAATCACAAACTTGTCAATAAGAAGTACATCCAAAATGCTGAGGACCCATTACACAGGTTTTACAATAAAGAAAGCTTAGGGTGAATGTCAAGGCAAAAACCCGGGTTCACACGGTGATGATTCTTTCTTAAGATATATAGGGTTATCAACACGTCAATAATTTTATTGTCATGTGACGGCTACTTGGGATTTTCAATTAGGATTGAATAGGCTTTGTGTCTTGTCAAATAACACTTACAAGAAACCTTTGGTGCTGGTGGGACTTGAAGCAGGGATCATCGGGTTGCAACTTCATTACCTTTACCACTTGTTTAACTCTTACAGTTTTAACACGCCATAGTATGACATCACGACACGGTGACAAAAGAAGAAATTGCTTGTCCTTATACAAATACGGACAATGTCTATGAGATAAAATGTTTGTCATCGAAGATGAAAATTGTATTTTATATTTAGCTGTCCATTCATGCTCTCTTATTGGTATTTATGTTCTGTGTGTTACCGTATTTATTTGACTGATTTCCTAAATACTTGAAATAAGCTCTATCCATGTCTACACGTAACTGGTTGAATGAAATACACACGTGTTGTCAACAGGATTGACGGACAAGGAGATCCTGATCAACTCTATAGAGTTTATCGTGGCCGGAAACATGACTACAGCAGCCTTACTCCTTTGGCTGTTCGTGGAGTTGACCTCCCACCCTGAGTGTCAGGATCGATTGAGAGAGGAGATCGAAGACCACGTGGGACAGGTAAGTATTCCTATCTGCCCCACCACACGGTTTTGTTATGTTGTTTCTTTTCTGTTCATTTCAATGTGGTTTGGTATTCTAGGTAATCCACCAGTCAATCTATGGCGTTCGTATATTATTTGTTATCTGATTATGGTTTGATATCCTGGATACCCATCCATCCACTTTCGACCATCTGGTTTCTTTTCTGTTTATTTCATTTTGCTTTTAAAGCCTAGGTTTCCACCTGAGACGCTCTTCACCATTTACTTTTGTCTTGTACATTTTACTTTTGTTTGGTACCCTAGGTACCTACCCATCTGCTCTCAACTATTCGTTGATTATTTTCAATGTGGTTTGACATCGAAGGTAACCCATCCACCCATTCTCAACAAGTTGCTTAATTTGTGTTCACTTTTTATGTTTTGCATCCTAGGTACCCCACCAGCTGCTCTCGACTATTTGTTTATTCTGTGTTCATTTTATTGTGGTTTGGCATCATCCTAGGTAGCCTTCAAAGCCGGTCTCAACCATTCGTTAATTCATTGTGGTTTAAAATCCTAGGAAGCCCACCAACCTGCATTCGACAATTTGTTTATTCTCTGTCCCTTTTGTTGTGGTATGACAATCTGGGTAACCTTTAAATGTACCAATCAGCTCTCGACCATTCGCTTATTCTTTATTCATTCTATTTAGATTTGACATCCTAGGTAACCAACCCATCCGCTTTCGACCATTCGTGTTATCTTTTCCTCATTGTATTGTGGTTTGACATCATGAGTACCCAAATCATCCGTTGTTGACCATTCGTGTAATTTTTGGACTAAGGGTGCTTTAGTCCATTGAATTTACAAACCACTTTTTGAGGGACGGTACTTTAACAATAGATAAACAGTGGTATGACCCCAATTACTCATTAAACATCCGCCTTCACTGTGCGGAATAATACCTTCTTGGAACTAGGAATGTAGTCCGGATTTAATCGCTTTGTTTTGCTCTATATCATTATAACGCTGTCTCATGGGAAATCGTAAAACGAGGCTGTCTCCCGACTGACTTACGGATTGACGATAGTTCTACCCGCTTTGACCAGCCCTTGTGGACAGTTGAGTATAGGCCTGCAATCAGCTTGTCTATGGGCAGAATACGCCTGGAGGGACCTTAAACCTTATCACTTATCAATCAATCAATTATTTCAAACTGATAATGTTTATAGTTTGAAAGAGAAAGTTCAAAGAGAGGTGTAAAAACAAATGAAAATAAAATCCCTTAAGCTGCATTTTCCTGTTTCTTCTGTATAAGAAATAAAACTTAAATCCATTACTTCAATTTTTACAAATCTCAAATTATTATTTTCAATAATTTTTATTTTAATTAACTCATATTTAAGATGATTTACTGTTTAAAGTTGATCACATGTTTTACTTAAGAAAAAGAAAAAAATGTATATTTAGCTTCCAAAATTTAAAAGTACATCAAAATATGAAAGTTAATGAAAAAAATTTTTTTTTATACTAAATTAACAGTTTACATAAATCTAAAAGTCAAAATGAACAGTTATCTAAAAACTTTTATAGTATCATTATATTTCACTACTTCCCTGAATCTAATCAAGTGGTCGTCAGTGTTAATGTGTAATATGACCTCTCAATTTTCAGGGATTTCGTGAAATCCCTGACATTTTTAGGGATTTCACGAAATCCCTAAGTGAATTATTGATTTCATGATATCGCTGAAATTTTCACAGTTTCCCTGTAACATATATAAGTTAAACAAATAAAGAAAGCTTGGCAATGGTTGTCTACGAATCTAAATGAGAAAACATTGTTTCAAAAACAAATTTCAATTCATTTCTTGATAAATCTTAAACCATATATGTTTGTATGGAATTGTTGGTGTATATATCTTGAAATTGTGGAATTAATGTTAAAGATAGACGTGGTTAGTACTGGAACCGATTCCAATCTAATGCAAACATATTAGAACCATCTGCGATCTAACCTGTTCGACATTCAATAGAATCATGCAGATATCAAAGCAGATATCTATGGTTTTGGAAATCGGACGAAACAAAAATCTTTTTCCAGATGATTACCCAGCATTTTAAAGGTTAAGTCTCGATTTTATCCTTCTTGCAGGATCAACTTACATATGATGCTGTCGTCAAAATGTCCTATCTCGACCAGGTTATCAAGGAAACGCTGCGGGTGCATCCTCCTGTTGACAAGTAAGTTGTTGCTGAAGTTTGTTTTGTGGCATGTACTTGCAAGTAAGTTTGTGTTATAATTCGCCTTATGATCTCGCCAGTCAGATGAATTTATACTGTGAGTCCCCGGACATGAACTGGCAAGCGAATTTGTTTGCGTAGTTATCTGTCTTGTTGTATGCATTTGAAAGTAAGCTTGTGTGTGTTCTAATGTGTCTAGCGGCCTGTACTCTTTTAAGCATGTTTGTGTCTTTGTTCTGATTTGTCTAGTTGTATGTACTTGCAAATGAGTTTGTGTGTATTGTAATTTGTCTAGTAGCCTGAAATTGCAAGCGAGTTTCTTTGCGTTGTAATAAGTCATGTGATCTGTACTATAAAGCGAATCTGTTTGTGTCATAATAAACCATGTTGCATATACTTGCAAGCGAGTTTGGTTGTATTTTAATTTGTCGCATGGCATTGATTGGAAAAGAAAATAAGGCGACTGGTCTGTCTGTTTACCCTGTTGAACTCTTGACGTGTTCGTCCAAACAGCTCTGATAGTTACGTTTACACCTTTGGAATATGGTTCATTTGATATTGATAGCATGTGTCCGTATCTGTAGCTGGTACCAGTTACAGTGGTAATGAAAGATTAATAACATGATTATACCCGCAAAACGTTGCTTTTAATCAAGGGACTCTTTACCGGAGGGGCTTACTTCAATACTTCAATGTCCATATGTGCCACCATCTTTATCTTTTAACGCAATTATTTGTGTTAGGTATATCGATGGTAGATTGTTTAAAAATTTCTGTGAATACACAAACTTAAAAAAAAAGCTATATTCACATGTATGTCATTCTACAAAGACATCACATTTAAGTTAATGATCTGGCAGGGAGACATGTATGTTATATAGAATAAGGCTTACCATAGGGTCTGAGCATCCCACGTGTGTAAAATTATAACCTACACAATTAAAAACAATTTGAAAACATCTTAAAATGTGATTATTGATGATTTGATTTGACAACAAAAATAATGAGTTAATCAAAAGAAATGATCGTTTCAGTTTTACAAAACGATTTAAAACAGAATGTGATATTAAAGTGTGGTGACGAAAGAAAGAGCTAAAAATAAAATCAAACTCAACGTTTGACACAATGATAGTTTTTGATAAAAACGACTCAGACATGCTCATGTATGTCTTTATTTATCTCCAGGATAGTTAGGATTGGGACAAAGGACACAGAAGTCAACGGGACCAAAATCCCAAAGGATGTCATGATTCTAAGCTTTGCCAAAGTGCTGCATTTCATGGACGAGTATTGGGATAGTCCGAATGAGTTTAGACCGGAAAGGTAAGGTATTACACAGCACAACAAACCTTTACATAATATAATTCAACCCAACACAATATAATATCACTTAACATGACACAACACAACGTAACACACAACACCACAACGTTACACAGTACAGCATAACACACCAAGTCACAATTTAAAACAATATATTATATAACAAAACAATACTTCAATACAATTCAGGATAATATAATACAATAATCAATACCAAAGCATGGTGTCTTATATCACAACAAAGCACAGACACAAGTAAATAGAACACAAAACATAAGGTCATTTATCATAACATCTCAAAACAAAATTATATACACCATAACATAACATTTCAAAACAAAATTATATACACCATAACATAACATTTCAAAACAAAATTATGTACACCATAACATAACATTTTAAGCGCATAAGGCCATACTAACTATACTTCTATGCATACCTGCATGCTGTGAAAATCTATATCTTTATTGTTGATTCAGTTCATCAGGTGTAAAACATACTTTTTTTTACAAATTTACACCTGAATCCATCACTTAAAGAAACGTATTAATAGTACCGACAACATCTAAAAGAGATAAGGGTGAGGGGTGAGGAATTACCTAAATAAGGAAAATGCATCCTTTTTGATCCTGCTAAATGGCGAAGCGATATATAGTATTCTTTACCCAAAGTAGTATCGTCACATTGTGTGATTTTAAAACAAAAACTTTTTAACGTTTGCATACGCCTTCCAAATAAGTTGACGATTTTGCTTAAATTTGGGTTAATAAATAAATTAATGAATGCCGTTTGTCTTGAACGTGAATTTTCAATTATTCAGACTACTTAGCTTATCATATTCCTCAGGCGGAGATGCGCAGTGCGTTCTATTTGAAGGTGCTCCCCTTATGTATATATTGATGATAAAGGTATGTCGAACGACATTGTTCCCTGTAAATTTGATGAGAATGTCGGTTTCTTAACATAGATTTGCCCCCGAGAACAAGGCGAACATTAACGAGTTCGCATACATTCCGTTCGGTAATGGTCCGAGAAATTGCGTTGGGGTGCGTCTCGCCCTGCTTGAGGTGAAGATGGCGTTGGTGTGCATCCTTCGGAAATACCGAATTCTCCGATCAGACAAGATGGAGGTATGTTGTATATATCACATTATATTATGTTCTATCTACCAGTGTTTCGCTTGCACAGGTAATTATATTGTATTTCCGCTTTGAGTCGTCAGCACTAGAAACAATCACGGTTTCATTATAAAAGCAAAACCGACGGCACACTGCCGTGAATCGGTAAATAAGAGCTACCGAAAGGCTACAATTATAGTAATTGTCGAAACCATAGCCTTTATTTTTTAACTTTATGTGTGAAAACACAGGTAAAATCATGTGTCTCCTTATTCAAACTAATTAAAAAAAACGTTTACGACAATTCTTTTTATTTCAAACTGATGTACTAGCGTGATTGTATCTAGTGCTACCCGTATTAAGATTGTACTACCGTTCTGTGTAGTATTTATGTCAATTCACAGTCACATACCTTTCCAAATGTATGGTATGCATAGGATCTTTTCAAAACTGCTGGGTTCCGTTTTACTAAACAACTTAAGGAAAAGATTTGCGTAAGTCGTAACTGAAAATCATGGATAGTATATTTAATGTAAGTACAATATTTCAATGTGACACGCCATTGAAAGTGTCTCGGAGAGATGATTCCAGTGATGTGTTACTTTGCAACATTGCTTAGCCAAATATTGAAATAAGAGGGAATGTTGTTTTAGACTTATGCAAACCTTAAGCGTAAACTGCTTAGTAAAGCGGTACCCTGACTTTTTGTTATAAATGGAGGACAGTGGTCCGTGGGTAGAGCGTCAGTACACGAGGGTAGAGAGTTCGAATCTTGTGAGTAGCGAGATTCTCCTTGCGACCTTTCGTTCTTTAATCGACTTTTGGCGAGAGTACTGGTTATGTATCCAGATCTAGTATGCAGAATCAAGAGTTATTAGTCTAAAATGTAATAAATTGTTTCTCAATCGATATGAAATGAGTATGTTTAAAGTTTTTTTTTTACTAAGAACATGATTGACTAGCCGTGAGAAAGTGGATTCGAACCTTGGAACTCTGTATCCAAAGTTGGACACGCTACCGGCTGAATTATTAGTGCTATAAGGGGTTCAAGTTAGTAGTCGGTGCACTTCAAATGTACTTGTTCACAGAAGAGAACATTTGAAATAATACAGTGTTAGTATCGTTGTTTGATACACAAGTAAGAGAAGCTATTGAAAGCATGATTAATCCAGAAATTGTCATTTCATCTAGGTGTGATGTACAGTGTTTATGCGGTAGATCTCAAAAGCGAGTTCACGTTTTTGTTTCAAAATAGAGTGTTACTTACAATATGCACACCTTACAGAAAACGAAACGATCTAATTTTGATTCCAATGCATATTCTTCAGTGTATATATCTTTCTTTTTTCATTCCAGGTACCGATGCCTTCTGTCAAGATGGGAATAGATAAACCCGGTAAACCGGTTCTTATAAAGTTAGAAAAACTATAACTGATCAACAGTGCATGTGCTTAGAATGTAATTCTTGTGTTTTTTTTCAATATCTATATCAAAAGTAAAGATTATGTGCGTTTTTTTCTCACCAAGGTGATACATTTGTTTACCTGGTTTGTTCATACTCGTTCGAGCAATTCACAAATATGATTGTATCTTATTAAAAAGATTCGACAAACTACATCTTTCGTTTTCAACATTCTGCTGAACAATGTACGAAATGTACATGTATTGAAGAAAAATGTAAAAAACGAATTGTATTGAACGAATGTATCAAACTGAGTGTAATAAAGGAAATGTACCAAACGAATTTTATTATAAGAAAGGTAACAAACGAAATGTAGTTAACGTTTATTAAACGAAATGTACTTCTTTGTCGCTATTTTCATTTAGCCCCGATAAATTATTGAGTGTCCATCGGCAAGGCACTAGATTTTACTAGAGTGCCGGTAGCTCTGATGATCCAAGCTTGGAATGAAATATCTACGTCTGGATCATTCCGACTACAGCACCGGTAGATTACATATGGATTAGTCAACTGTCGATACGATATAGCTATGAGTACAAATGACAATAAACTTTAGATTAAGGGATCGATGTTATCGTTTTTGTCTGTTTGCTTATATTGGGTTTGTAGTGGACCAGTAATCTTCAGCTATATAACGACTTTCCTGGATACATCGGTACAAAAACTCTATAGTGTCACCATGATCTAGTGGTTAAGGCGTCCGCCTCGGGACGCGGACGTCGAACTTTCGAGCCCCAAGGGAGGCGTTTGCCCGCAAAATGTTTCTCGTGGGACTTATTCTGAATTGGCCGGTTCATGAGCCGCGAACTAGTTAAATTAATGGTTACCCTCTTATATCCACTTTGCGCCTGGCAAAATGATGAATTAGGGAGGTATTTGGTATAATCAGTGAAAAGTGTCTCATAAGCCAAACTGACTGACCCCTTCACTAGGAGTGACCCTATGATAAAGAATTTTTTTAACTTTTATAGCTTTTGTACCCAAAACATTTCACAGGGAAAAGATACGGCCATTTTGTTTATTATGTGACAATTGTCCCAATTAAACATGCTGTATTAACTATTTGATAAACTATTCCAAGAATGTACAGTCAAACTTGTGTTAAGAGGCCAGCCTATGGGACAGTTTAAATCGGCTGTTTAAGACAGGTTGGCTACTAAACACGAATTTATGTACATCATAAATATAACAGTGGGACTTTCTGTAGTGGTTGTTTAAGGCAGGTTGGCTGCTTAAAAGGGTGGTTGCTCAACACAATTTCGACTGTACTTACTCTTTCCCTCCAATTGGTTATGTGACAGAACAAATGAAACAAAAATTAAAGTTTCGAAACAATGTTTGGTACTTTGGATAGAAACCTTTGTGACAAAAGACATCAACGCTTAGTAAGAGTAATATTTCACTCTGCCTCACACTGTATGAAACAATAGTAATGTTGAAGGTAATCTAAGCCACATTCGAATGCCTAGTTGGTGTAGTGAAACACGTACAAAGACAAGCCGTAGATCGTATAGTATAATTTATTCAGGTTCTTAGCGTTAACACGCGAGTCCTTAGTATAACATTATTTCCGGGTGGCATAGCTGATCCCGGCCCGGAGCGACAAACTCTCCACTCTGGCTCTCTAACTGCGACTCTCCGACTGTGTTTGTCTCCCAATCTTATCCGAGGCCTGCTTTGTATTTTGTTAAAGCACCAGGTGGTTGCATGGTCTATTACACAACCAGGTGATAAACATATGCCGGGGCTAAATGGGTTGCTCAAGATTACATAAGCACACCCTTTTCACTACAGTTGGTAAGTGAGCATTCACTTGTTACTTTTGAGGTAGTGAATTCCCATTGACTCCAATGTTAATTCAGGCATTTCCAGGCTTCTGCTGAGTGAAGAATGGTGTTGTCTACGCTTAGTTATATACAAAAATACCAAATCGTGCCATTGAACCGTCAGAAACTGTAATAAAATGTACACCACAATCGTCTCATTTTTTTTTCTACGGAGCAAAATGTACTAGTACCATCCGAAAATCAGTGCACAAGCTGTCAAATCTAGCCGGGGTGCCGGCATTTATGTTCATACGTCTTAAACAGTTAGTCCTGGAATAGGCATCAAAACAAACTTTGAGAGCATTGCAGGATTATCATCTATACAGGAAACACATCGGTGTTCTACCAGCTCTTACTAATAAAACCTATGCACTCACTTTTTTGTGAGAGATGAGAGACCAATTGCGATCGTTAACAACGGTGAGACATTTAGCTTTGCTACAATCCTTCTCTAACAAGGAACTGCGATTCATGGTTCCACTCTTTTTACGCCGACAACTTTCCCTCTTATTTACAATATTTAGAAAAGCAAAATTGTAAAGTTACCGGCAATTTGAGTCGTTCCTCCAAAAACACGTCTCCAATGACATGTCACTTGACAATGTTGTCAGAAGGAGAAGGGGCCTGAAAGTCCTATCCAAATAGCAAATAGAAATTGAACAGGAGTTTTCGTAGAAGGACAATAATCTGTGTTAACATTCACCTGTCGGTTTGAGTGTTAGCTTAAGACGGCACGTCACAACAACAACAACAAAACAACAACAACAAAACAACAACAACAACAACAACAACAACAACAACAACAACAACAACAACGACAACGACAACAACACCGTCTCTATTGATAGATTGATTTACCAACACTCCTTTAAGCAATAGAAGACAAATTAGTGCAAAGCGCACCTGTTCAACACAATGATAACCATGAGCCTTTTGGTATTGCTAAATCAGGACAGTCTATAAGGATTGACATATACCCAATGATATTTCAATTCCAGGTTTTCAACGCGAAAAAAGAATTTATCTGAAAAGGAATAATTCGAACACCACTGATGCCGAAATGTAGAGAGAAAAAAACTATACAGTGCGCCTCGAAAATCGACAAGGGCTTGCTGCTTGCCGTGATCACAGTTGTGTCACCCCTTTTGGAATGACCTTCTCCATCTTGGCATCAACCAAATACTCTTTACTACTGTCTAATGCTAGATGAGCCGACGAACGAACAGGTTCAAACCTTCAACAGAAGTTGATAATGTCGCCAACTCATGTTATCAGCGTATCAATTTTGAGAACTCTGTGTTAGGTAATTTAATTTTTAGAAATAATAACGATTATAAAATTCAAATATTTTCGAGCGAACCACTGCAGTAAATCGGTAAATAAGAGGTTTTGAGAGACTGCGATCGCATTGATTGCTAAAACACCAAAAATTCTATGTTATTAGTTTCACAAATAACCTTTAATTTCGAACGTAAGTGTAAAAACAAAGGTTAAGTCGTATCTCTCCTATAGTTTAAAACACATTCAAACTAATTGAAAAACTGTCGTATGCTTTTCTTTTTATATTTCAAACTGGTCTACTTGCTTCATTGTATCTAACGCCTACCGTTAGATAATTGGGTTCGCATACATGCCCTACCCGATCTAGGACAAATACATACTGGCGTATTTCCTAGATGTTTTGTTGTACAACTCTATACTCACATGGACACAATCTACACCAACAGCTGGAAAACGCGGTCCGATTCATTTCATTCACTGCTGTAACGTATATCCGGTCCCTCTCGGAGTAAAGCCATCATGGGTCACCCATCCAGGTACTAACCACTTAGTACGTTGCTTTACTACGAGAGAAGGCCAACCACTCTACCGAATCACCCATAAAAGCCGGCTTCCATAGCGAGACTGTAGAAGTAGTATTTATACATAAACCCTATTACCGTCACATTTCTCCCACCTTTCTCTTGACTTCGTCCCAAAGTCACAGATGTCACAAAGACATACATGGACAATTACCTACTTTTTTACAATTCAAGAAGGTACTACTGCCACTTTAAACACTGCTACAAAGCAGAAACAAGGATCGAGAACATGCGACAAACTACTAAGGGTACGGGAATGATGGTGATATCAAACCAAATCCCACCGCTGCCACCAATTTTGTAACGTGTATCGTGTTCATCTCGGAGTAAAGCCATCGTGGGTCACCCGTCCAGGTACTAGCCGCGATGAACGTTGTTTAGCTTCGAGAGAAAGCCAACCACTTTACCGCATCACCCATAAAAGCCGGCTTCCACAGCGAGACTGTAGAAGTAGTATTTATAGATAAACCCTATTAACGTCACACTGCTAACATTATGATGGATTGTGTTATGAAATCACACGTTGGTGTTAAAACAACGTTCCCATTATCCATGGCGATCTTAACTCTCGAGAAGTTAGTGAATATTGATTACAAGAGCGGAGGCATTCTTTGTTCGTCGATTTCCTCTAGGAACATTAGTATAAGTGGCTTATTCTGTGCATAGGCCTCCTTCATTTCACGTAAACAATATCCACTTTCGCAGAATGCTTGAGATATCACGAATATTACAACACACGATTGAGAAACTGTTCTGTAAAGTTCATCGACTATAGAAAGAACGGCCTGATTTAAAGTGGGTATCACCATGCAAATCAAATCGAATTCAACCGGAACAACTTTTCTCATTGAATCCTTAAGTTGATACCTAATATGATTGGATACAAATTTCTCTGTCGCGATAAGTATGTAATACTAATCCATATATAGTTCTTGTGTCTTCTTATCTTCGGGCTGTTAAATGAAACAATCGGCCTCTCTTTTCTTCACCACAAGTCTCCACAATAATACACCTGAGTTTGATAACACATCTGCAACAAACTAGGTCTACCGTAAAACGAATATTATGACGAGAGCTCGTCTGCCTATACCTAATACTATCGCTAAAGCTGTATCATCAATTTGAATGAATTGATCGGTGTCCAAACGGCTTCTCAGATTGAATACAGGGTCGTGGATGTAATGGTGCCTTGTTTAAATCCACCTAGAAAGCTCATTATTTTGACATGAACATTTAATGTCATTCTTGCGGAAATCGACTTTCAATACAGCTATGTTGTTATGAATCCCTTGTCTTTTAGTAAATTTCTAATTACTAAAAGATATTCCTTGTCGATGCCTGCAATTATGTCCTGATTTTATTCTAGAGTAGTTACATTCTCCAGGGTACCGTTTTACTAAACAGTTTACGCTTAAGATTTGCGTAAGTCTAAAACCACAATTCCTCTTATTTCAATATTGGACGAAGCAATATTGCAAAGTGACACATCATAGGAATCGTCTCTCCGAGACGCTTCCAATGAAGTGCCACATTGCAACCTTGTACGTTCATTGAAGATACTATCCATGTTTATCAATTATGACTTACGCAAACATTTTCCGAAAGTTGTTTAGTAAGGATAAGGTGGTTTAATCATTTTTGGGTAAACCTTTACGAAAAAGCAGTGCATTCTACTGGAAAATGTCACATGGTAGTTTGTGTAATCCATTGCTCTTTTACTCTAATTCCTCCAAGGCGGGAATGCATGAAATGCTTCGACAAAATCAGGACGTGTCTCCATTTGATGGAGCTTATTGTACGAGAGCACTGTTTGTAGACAGACATATGCCTTCTAGTGTTTTAATGGAAGGCTGTGGTGTTCATAATACAATGTATATTGTTTGCATATAAATGTTCCATTTGTAATGTGAAAATTGTTTCATCATGACCTTTGTCCTTACACATTCTATATAACGTCATGGTTTGGAATGTATGTTTTTCCTATATTTAAAGCCACTGATATCCAGAACTTTCGTATGGTTCAAGATATACAGTATTCGATATCGGCACTTTTGAAATCACTGAATTAATTTATGTGTGACATGCTAAGTTTTGCAAGCGGTAAATGCCGTGATCATCATGTATCGTTTGATGTACACATTCGTGTTAGTAAGACTTAGTGCGGTTATGTTCCTTTTCCGCAGCATATCAAAGCAATTTCTATGTAGGTGTATGACGCGATTATAGATACTTCTAACATCTTCAAGCAACATTGTGTCGATGGACGGCAGTACATGCTCGATGCTTAGTGCCGAAACAAGTGAGCCGATGTTGAGCAACACACAGTCGGAAATGTCAAGGACTTTCAGGCTATCTAAACCTAAAAATGCGTCCTTTGTCAACACGTCGAGATCGGACGAGTTGATCTTTAGCAAGGTTAGTCTAGATAGGTGGGAGAAACTACAATCGCTTATGTAGTAAAAGTTAAGCCGTTGGCTCTAGTATTAAAGTCTGATAAAGGGATGTCTGCTTTGAAAATCGCAAAAACATTGAGGGGAAACAACAGTTTGCTAGTATTTTGGAATATTGCATTCTGGTCAATCAAAACGCCCTGAAATTGTAGGCTGCATGTTGTCTATGTTGTAGAACAAAGTGGAGTAAGAATTCAGCGGGTGGCCAGTTTAATCTAGTGTTTTTCTTGTCTTTGAATAAAATCAATTGGTCAAACGTCCCTCGTCTTAAGAGACTGGTCATAACGTCTTTAAATAAAAGGAAAGTGATGTAAGTGAAATGGATGAACCACGTGCACGATTATATCTCGAAGAAACCTGGTTGAAAGAATATAACGAATATTTGATTGGTGCCATGATACAGAAGATCAATCAAGAGGTGCTGTTATAACTGTCAGTGTGGCATTCAAGAAGCCCTGGTTTATTTTCTAGCCGCACTGTAGAGTCTTTTCTCTATTTTGGCACCAGTAGTGTTCGATTTATTCCTGTTTCGATACCTATTTTTGTTTTCTTGTTGAAAATCTTGAATCAAAATATATATTGATATATGCCAATCATTTAAGACTGTCCTGATTCAGCAAGGCCGAAATGCTTATGGTTATAAAACATGAAGCTCTTCTTGGTTTAATTGTACCCAAGAATAGTTCGGATCTACAGCCAAATTGAATTATGAACAGAACAAAACAGTTCTTTAACATCTCAGGTACAATGTGTACAGTATAAGGTATACACAATTCAATCTAGGAGCCAAAGTAACATGTTAAATGGTAGAGAAAAAAATAGATATGTCTCTTGAATTTGAAAATATTTAGATATTTAAACTATAGATAGAAATAGCTTTTATTGCAAAAGAAGTTAGATTCATATATCTACTAACTTATCTCCCATCGTCTCTTTTACCGACATGTGGTTCTAACTCTAGCATTGAGGTGTCTACAGACATTGGGAGATGAGCATTAAACATCATTTCTAGTTAGGACTTGACACATTTATCTAGATCTTGTAAATAGAATACGCATAAATCGATACTGTATATTTGTAATAAAAACAACAAGAGAAACATAAACAAATAGTAGATAAAGATATACAAAAACACAATTAAAAGTATTAAGTGACTTTGATCGAAATTCGTAAAATAAACACCAGACCAATGCAAGAAAATGGAAGTCCTGCTTGCCATTCCATTTCTTAACAAATCAATTATTGTTAAAAAAACAAAAAAAACCAAGGGGAGATTGCTAATATTGGAAAATCCATTTTTAATTCTAAGAGGTACGATAGTACGTAACATTCTAGAAACGTTTTTGCATATAACCAAACCTTATTCATTGTTATAGAGAACATGTGGGTATAAAAATAGACAACATATGACTGGACGACAGTTTTTTTTCACTGATTGGATGTAATTGTGTCTTTGAGAGGTTTATTTTCCCGGTTTGTTACATGTGTATTGAATAGTTTGAAGCCACCAATGCAATAAATTGGTCTTAGTCCACCACTTAAGGCTTTCAATACAAATTTAAGTGGAACTTGGCTCCGGTTTGAGATAACCATCCTCGTCATTATAAGAGCAAGATTCAACGTCGCTTTGTGCTTGATTGATTGGCGTCAAATAGCAATTACTCTCTAGTTTTTCGTTACTTGTCCTTACAAGACTTCCGTTGTCAATAATGTCAATATTTCCCAGCGTGCCATACTCATCCTCTACCGATGACTGACGTTGCTGAATCGATTCATAGGTATCGGTGTTCATGTGCAACGATGCAAGTACTCTAGGACTGCCAGGCTCCTTCTTTGTCTGACAATCTGACGCGCAATATTCTTTTGGTGTGCAGTGCTCTGAGACCACCGTGAGGTAATTGTTCGACTCGTTTGATGTCTGCGGTCTTATAATGACATCGTCCATCAGAGCGTATTCATCTTCAATAGGTTTAATCTCTGCATACAACTCGTTTTCTTCCATTTTCATGTATTCGGCGTTTTCCATTGGGTTTGGATGGTCGTCTGCACCGACACGTTCATGAACTAAAACGAAAAAGGGAATCGAAGCAGCTTTTTGGATGACGACTCTCTATCTAGAGCTGAATGTTTTACTATACTATGAAAATAGAAGATTCATCAGTAAGAATCAACTTGTTCACTAAATATTGAATTTGAACTTGTCTCATATATTTGTCACCTTCCGCTATGTTAGAATCAACATTTATAACGTACAGGAAAACATACATGCTTTATCAAAATGGGTCTTAACCAGATTGACAAAACGAGAACATGCAAAGCTCTTTTCTAGCCCTTGCTACTTTCGTTGTTATTTCATAGACAAGACATAGACAAAATTTTATTGACATAAGCTAGTACAGCTTCTAGTCATATACAAAAATACATATTTACAATTACTTTACATAACATGTTACCGTCGTCTCAAAAAAGAAAATAATACATAAATAATAACCGCCATGGAAGAAAGATTTTCGTAAAATGAAAATGAGAATAAGCATGATGTACGTGTATAAAAGTTAACTATTAATCAGTAATCATGGAATTTATACATATGTTCCTAATTTCAAATGCATGTTTTATAAATTTTGCTAAATTGTAAAAGACTTTTGGACTTTTTGATTGGAATAAATGAACCAATTTTTGCATACAAGGACGTTCACAATAAAACTTTTTAATATATGTCTTCCTGATCTGATTGTATTTGTTACAAACGAGAATGAAATGAAATTCGTCTTCCACTTCACTCTCGTTGCACAACAAACACAATCGTTGGTTACGATCAACTCTATTTAAACCATATCGTCCAGTCTTCATATGTTGTCTGCTACAGATGATTTTATATTAAGTCTAAAGGAAAACAGATATGGTAGTAATTATTACAAGACATTCATTTTGTAACAGTGGGCATCTTACCAATTATTCAGCGTTTGTCTCGAATTTGTCTGAATTAATCCATCGGTGAAATGATCAAGCATGTCTCACCTTTGAATGCAATTTCAGGACAAAAGAAGGAATTGTGAGATATAAAGTGCATGTCAATCAATCCTAATGATAACACTCAAGGTTGTCAAATGTTTTGTTGACTTACATTGTAGATAGAAAATGAAAGACATAAAACGTCAATATGAAAGAGAATAACCTGGTGTAAATTTTTTCAAAAGCAAACTATATAAGTACAAATGAAAAAAGGGATATAATAAATGCTTATTATCAATTTATGGAGTTTCTCTAATCATTTCAAACGGTTGGATTGTTGAAATAACTTAAAATAGAGTAAGAAAATTCACAACTTATGCATTTGTAAACAGTACCAAAACGTATCGTAATGTGTATGTTCATTTGGAATTGTAGTTTTTATGTAAATATTTAATCCGTAAATATGTCGTTTCCATACCAATTATGTTAATATAATTTTATAATAATTATGAGCCTAATTACTTTAAGCTCATTTTTAATTTTTTTAAAGTTCTAGAATAGTTGACAATCGAATTAAAAGTACTTTAAATTCCTTTTTACAGGGGAACTCAGACGATAACACCTTCACATGAGATTTTAAAAGAGTGAATACGATAAGGTTTGTTTACAATTAGCGATAAAAGAAGGTCAGTCGAGAAGCGCCGGGAAACAATGAAATCCAAACATTCTTCATTTTGAATGATCGCGTTGTTGGTATTTGATAAATGACAGTATCTTTACGTTGTAACACGTGATTTTTCAAACTAGGTGATCACCACTCGTTTAAGCAATTATTTCTATTTTAGTTGTTAATCGAATGTAAACAATGAAGTAAAATTGGTCGGCACCAAATTTATGAAAACAGCACTTTAAAAAAAAAATATTACATGTGAATAGTACAGGCTTTATATTGTCATGATCCTGTGATGTTTCGCTATGTTTCAACATATTCTATCATAATTTATAACTCATTTTACCCGGTTTTACTACGTAACGGTAATAGGGTTTATGTATAAATACTACTTCTACAGTCCAGCCGTAGAAGCCGGCTTTTGTGGGTGATTCGGTAGAGTGGTTGGCTTTCTCTCGAAGTCAAGCAACGTACTAAGTGGCTAGTACCTGAATGGGTGCATCACGGTGGCTTTACTCGGAGAGGGACCCGATACACGTTACAAGATTATTTCTGAGCGCTAGTATGTTTTAAATGATAAAAAAGACATTTGGCATGATATGTTATGTTTATCATTGATTTGTGACCATGGGCAAGTTGTCTACAGTGACGGAAAGGACCTAACAAAACTCTCTAAAAAAGGGAATTGGTTGACAAAAAATCACTTTTCAACACGAAAAATAAAGCTTTACTATGATATCGAATACATGATAGTTTGATACTTTGTTTAACATTCTAAGAGCGTTTTTTTTATAGATAAAAAGGTAACAGTTCATCATTTAAGGTTTTGAAGAGCAGGCGACAAAATATATAATTATAGAAAATTACCCGGCATTTTAAGGGTTGACACGATACATTGCAAATTTGATCGTTAACAGAACTACAAGCAGTGCCTTTTCTGAAGGCACTTTCCAAATTGGAAGTTTATCAAACTCATGCAGTTCACCAACAAATTCAATGTCACATCCGCTTTTTAGTTTCCAAATCATCTATTTCAGCGTTAAATCTTCCATAAATGAACAAGCCTATGGCTCTTCCTAATTTGAGAGTAAAAAACCCTGACAGTACACCCACACATACGCTTACCGCACTTAACGTGAAACCTTCAAATACAGTTACAACATGTGACAAGTTATCATCACCTGTCGTGTTGGCGGTCGAGTCGTTGATTATGCGGTTGGTGTTTATCGAACACAAATGAAACCGCTCTAGACATTCTTCTCCTTACGATATACCCTACAAACCCGACCGGAAACAGAACTAAGAGTACTTCTAGACAAGCACCAACTGTAACCAAAATTAAAACCAGGACCTTCGAATATAGTAACAAAATGTGACAAGTTATCATTTTTTTGATTGAGCCATTTATATTAGTGTTTTGGTTTATCAAACATACCTGAACCCACTGTAGACTTCTTTCTCATAACAATATACACTGCAAATCCTACAAATACACATAGACTTGTAACCCCGACAGGTATGCCAATCGTCAGAACTAGAACCTGGACCCTTTTTGAATCTGTAATTCAAGGCAGTACTAATGTCATACAGTATAAAGTAATTTCATGGACATTTGTGGAGCAGTCAAAACTGTGATCTAGATCCGAGGCCGTAAGCCAATGGCAAAAGGTAGTCATAATGTGACGGTAATAGGGTTTATGAATAAATTCTACTTCTACAGTATTGTTGTAGAAGCCAGCTTTTATGGGTGATTAGGTAGAGCGGTTGGCTTTCTCTCGAAGTTAAGCAACGTACTAAGTGGTTAGTACCTGGATGGGTGATCCACGATGGCTTTACTCCGAGAGGGACCCGATACATGTTACAAAATTGGCGACGAGGACGGGATTTGGTTTGATATCACCATCATTCCAGTACCCTTAATTGTTCGTCGCATGTTCTCGATCCATGTTTCTGCTTTGAGGCAGTGTTTATAGTGGCAGTAGTACCTTCTTGAAATGTTAAAAGTCGTAAACTGCCCATAGAAGCCGGCTTTTATAGGTGATTCGGTAGAGTGGTTGGCTTTCTCGCGAAGTAAAGCAACGTACTAAGTAGTTAGTACCTGGATGGGTGACCCACGGTGGCTTTACTCCGAGAGGGACTGGATTCACGTTACAATGCCATCGCCAACACCGAGGTACCACAGTTGTGTCTGTTCAAAAATGTCCATGAAATAATTGTTTCATTACTCAACACATGATATAAATGTTTATTTGGAGAACATATGCACGAAGCATTTTTTTAACAGTCACGATTATGTTTATCTTCGAAAACCTTAAAGACTGTGATGCACTATGAATAACGTTGCCATTTAAATTGCCGAATTGAAATCGGTACATTCCGCTTTGGTAAACCATTGGCATGAATATCAATCCATTCCAAACAAACCCGTGTCATCTACGAGTTTTACAGAACAGTATTTATTTGTGTAAATGAGTTTTACTTTGACATATTTAGATACTAGTACTATAGGACATTTTATTAGATAGAAATAAGGCGTGTGCGTATAGTTTGTCTTATCTAATCCTAATCTTTGCTAAGAAAACAAATTTTCGGCACTATTCTTTGTCGGTATTATTTTCGTCGGCATTCCACGTGGCAGTTTGTGTGGAATATTCTAGCGTCTCAAGACGTTCCTGATGGTAGTGGATAAAATAGTAAGACGTGACGTTGACCATTGAGAAAGAGTGTATCACTGAATACTTTAAAGGCACATGTAAGGATACGAGTACAAATAACTTTCTGAAAAAAATATATTTAGTTTTTTTTATTATGTTTATAAAAGTAATACAAATTAATTTATGAATACTATGAGACGGTATTTAATAAAACCCTTCACATGAGTCGTTTGTGCTTGAAATATTTTCTTCAATTCACTCATATTCATCAACACTCTGTTTGTTAACATATTCAAAATAACAAATTATGATTGGTCGGTTAAAATGTTACTAATCAGTTGATCAGTTCAGAGATGAAGAATCAGGCAATCTGAATTATTAAACTGGCTAATCTGGGTAATTTTTCGTTGGCCCTTACGGTTAAGTTGTGTTTACCTGGGGTTTCTGGTAATAACTATTGGAATCTGACCAAAAGTTTACCAAATAATATTGTTTCACAATGCCTTGTCTTCAAACGTGCTTAAAAGTGTGATTTTACTAAAAAAAACATGAAACCAAACTTTTTGTTTCCTTCCTTTTTCGCAGTATGGTCTTACGAACTTCCTGCCAGTTTCGATTATTACAAATAACGAAAACAATAATTCATTCTACAAAATAATCAGGTTTAACAGTTTACCATACTTGCAGGATAAACTCATTATAAACTTCCATTACCGATAAATTGAGAACGGGTTATAGAAGCTAATCAATAGTCCAATTTTGTGTAACTTGATAGATCTGTGTTGTCATTTCTATCCCTTAAAACAATCTTTTAAAAAAGATATGAATTAAAATCTGTAAGATAGTCACTTTAATTTAAACCTCGCGGTGTGAGGTAAACACATAAATAAAGTTCTATATTTTACTTAAAATCATTAACCCTAAAGTAAACATTCAGAGTTCGACGCAAGACTATAACGACTACTTCACAAACGTGAAGATTCACCTTTTAACTGTTATGGTTGTTGAACTAAACATGAATCAGTAATATATAGAGAACATGTGGTAAGTGTCCTGAATTGGAAATGTTAATCGGCAATGCGTAGGAATATTATCAGGTGGCATTGGTTCTTAAGATATAGAATATGCAATAATGTAATTTTAAACATGGTTTTATATGACAAATGTGCTATATAGTACGGTATGCTAAAGATACAGAAATATGCAATACCAAGGTTCGACAGACTCAACGTATCCGTGTCACAGATCCTTCCTGCCCACCCGCTTTCGCACAAGCACGTGTATTCGTTTTGTCCATCAAAACATTTTGCATTATTCTGACATGGGTTGGAAGCACATTCATTTATATCTGAAATAGGAAATGATGCATAAGTCAGAATATATTTGAAGTGAATACATCATTGTTTAAGAACTAATTTTGCTGAAGTATACTTGTGCGATATCAAAATAGTTGACGAATTGTATGCTTTTTAAAAAGCCTCAAATGAGGGATTCAAGAACTTTGTGACGTATATGCAGTTTCAACTGTTAATAGCAAGGGGCCTGGAGAGAATTCGTACATACATATTTATGAAATAGAATCGCTGTCTTCATCCAAAAATATGTCAAGCTGGGACTAACAATTCACTGTTCAAGGACCACAATAGCTATACTTCCGCTGTACAAATGTAATGAAAGAATTTTAGCTTTTAAATATTTATGGACGGTAAAACTCAATGTTGGTCGTCCTTTATTTGATGTTGAAAGATACGAAATGAACAATTACTTATATTCTTACGGTAATTAAACCCTTCACTCGATCACGCTTTATTTTGTATATAAGCACCTTGTTGTATTGGGCCTTTTGTCATATAAGGTATTGTTTTCCCACCTCTTTGAACGAATTTAATGTTCTATTCATCTATTCAATGAAAAGGGCGACATATTTATCAGTAATATACATAGAGACAGGTGGTTGGTGTCCTGAAAAGGAAATGTTAATCGACAAGGCGAAGGAATATTATTTGATTGCATTGGTGTAAGGATAAATGAAGTAAATTTGAACTCAACTTTATATGAAAAGTGTGACATGTAGAGTTGGCATGCTTATGATATAGAATATGCAATACCAAGGTTCATCGGTTTCTACATACCCGTTTCACAGATCCTTCCTGTCCATCCACTTTCACACAAGCACGTGTATTCGTTTTGTCCTTCTATACAGCTTGCATTGTTCTGACATGGGTTGGAAGCACATTCGTTTATCTCTGGAATTGGAAATGTTGCATTAGTCCGAATATATTTGAAGTGAATACATTACTGTTTAAGAACCAATTTTGCTGAAGTATACTTGTGCGGTATCAAAATAGTTTGACGAATTGTATGCTTTTTAAAAAGCCTCAAATGATGGATACAAGAAATTTGTTACGTATATTGAGTTCCAACTGTTAATAGCAAGGGACTTGGAGAGAATTCGGTCATACATATTTATGAAATAGAATCGCTGTCTTCATCCAAAAATATGTCAAGCTGGGACTAACAATTCACTATTCAAGTACCACAATAGCTAAAATTCCGCTGTACAAATGTATTGAAAGAATTCTAGCTTTTAAATATTTATGGACGGTAAAACTTACTGTTGATCGTCCTTTATTTGATGTTGAAAGATCCGAAATGAACAATTACTTATATTCTTACGGTAATTAAACTCTTCACTCGATCACGCTTTATTTTGTATATAAGCCCTTTGTTGTATCGGGCCTTGTGTCATATAAGGTTTTGTTTTCCCACCTCTTTGAACGAATTTAATGTTCTATTTATCTATTCAATGAAAAGGGTGACATATTAATCAGTAATATACATAGAGACAGATGGTTGGTGTCCTGAAAAAAAAATGTTAATCGACATGGCGTAGGTATATTATCCGGCTGCATTGGTGTAAGGATAAATGAAGTAATTTTGAACTCAACTTTATATGAAAAGTGTGACATGTAGAGTTGGCATGCTTATGATATAGAATATGCAATACCAAGGTTCATCGGTATCTACATACCTGTTTCACAGATCCTTCCTGTCCATCCGCTTTCACACAAGCAAGTGTATTCGTTTTGTCCTTCTATACAGCTTGCATTATTCTGACATTGGTCGGAAGCACATTCATTTATATCTGGAATAGGAAATGTTGCATAAGTCTGAATATATTTGGGAGGGAAAACATCACTGTTTAAGAACTAATTTTGCTGAAGTATACTTTTGCGGTATCAAAACAGTTAACGAATTGTATGCTTTTTAAAAAGCCTCAAATGATGGATTCAAGAACTTTGTGACGTATATGCAGTTTCAATTGTTAATGGCAATGGTCTTGGAGAGAATTCGATCATATATATGAAGTAGAATCGCTGTCTTCATCCAAAAATATGTCAAGCTGGGACTAAATATTCACTGTTTGCGGACCACAATAGCTAAACTTCTGCTGCACAAATGTAATGAAAGAATTTTAGCTTTTAAATATTTATGGACGGTAAAACTCAATGTTGGTCGTCCTTTATTTGATGTTGAAAGATACGAAATGAACAATTACTTATATTCTTACGGTAATTAAACTTTTCACTCGATCACGCTTTATTTTGTATAAAAGCCCTTTGTTATATCGGGCCTTGTATCAAATAAGGTTTTGTTTTCCCACCTCTTTGAACGAATTTAATGTTCTATTCATCTATTCAATGAAAAAATGACATATTAATCAATAATATTACATAGAGACATATGGTTGGTGTCCTGAAAAGGAAATGTTAATCGACATGGCGAAGGAATATTATTTGATTGCATTGGTGTAAGGATAAATAAAGTAATTTGAACTCAACTTTATATGAAAAGTGTGACATGTAGAGTTGGCATGTTTATGATATAGAATATGCAATACCAAGGTTCATCGGTCTCTACATACCCGTTTCACATATCCTTCCTGTCCATCCGCTTTCACACAAGCACGCGTATTCGTTTTGTCCTTCTATACAGCTTGCATTGTTTTGACATGGGTTGGAAGCACATCCATTTATATCTGGAATAGGAAATGTTGCATAAGTCCGAATATATTTGAAGTGAATACATCACTGTTTAAGAACTAATTTTGCTGAAGTATACTTGTGCGGTATCAAAATAGTTGACAAATTGTATGCTTTTTAAATAGCCTCAAATGATGGATTCAAGAATTTTGTGACGTATATGCAGTTTCAACTGTTAATTGCAAGGGACTTTGAGAGAATTCGTACATACATATTTATGAAATAGAGTCGCTGTCTTCATCCAAATATATGTCAAGCTGGGACTAACAATTCACTGTCCAAGGACCGCAATAGCTAAACTTCCGCTGTACAAATGTAGTGCAATCATTTTAAATTTTGAATATTTATGGACGGTAAAACTCAATGTTGATCGTCCTTCATCTTATGTAGAAAGATACGAAATGAACAATTACTTATATTCTTACGGTAATTAAACTCTTCACTCGATCACGCTTTATTTTGTATATAAGCACCTTGTTGCATTGGGCCTTGTGTCATATAAGGTTTTGCTTTCCCACCTCTTTGAACGAATTTAATGTTCTATCTATCTATTCAATGAAAAGGGTGACATATTAATCAGTAATATTACATAGAGACAGATGGTTGGTGTCCTGAAAAGGAAATGTTTATCGTGATGGCGTAGGAATATTATCCGGTTGCATTGGTGTAAGGATAAATGAAGTGAATTTGAACTCAACTTTATATAAAAAGTGTGACATGTAGAGTTGGCATGCTTATGATATAGAATATGCAATACCAAGGTTCATCGGTCTCTACATACCCGTTTCACAGATCCTTCCTGTCCATCCGCTCTCACAAAAGCACGCGTATTCGTTTTGTCCATCAAAACATTTTGCATTATTCTGACATGGGTTGGAAGCACATTCATTTATATCTGGAATAGGAAATGTTGCATAAGTCCGAATACATTTGAAGTGAATACATCACTGTTTAAGAACTAATTTTGCTGAAGTATACTTGTGCGATATCAAAATAGTTGACGAATTGTTTGCTTTTTAAAAAGCCTCAAATGATGGATTCAAGAATTTTGTGACGTATATGCAGTTTCAACTGTTAATAACAAGGGACTATGAGAGAATTCGTACATACATATTTATGAAATAGAATCGCTGTCTTCATCCAAAAAGAATGTCAAGCTGGGACTAACAATTCACTGTTCAAGGACCACAATAGCTAAACTTCCGCTGTACAAATGTAATGAAAGAATTTTAGCTTTTAAATATTTATGGACGGTAAAACTCCCTGTTGATTGTCCTTTATTTGATGTTGAAAGATACGAAATGAACAGTTATTACACTCTTCACTCGATCACACTTTATTTTGTATATAAACACCTTGTTGTTTAGGGACTTGTGTCATATAAGGTTTTGTTTCCCCATATTTTGGAACAAATTTAATGTTCTATTTATCCATTCAATGAAAAGGATGACATATTAATCAATAATATATATAGAGACAGGTGGTTGGTGTCTTAAATAGAAAATGTTAATCGACAAGGTGTAGGAATAGTATATAAGCGCCTTGTGTTTTTAAAAAGGGTGATATATTGTTTTGTATCCCTATCTCCTTGAACATATCGATTTAATGTTCTATTCATCTATTCGATGAAAAGTATGGCATACAAATCTTGTGAATATGCAACATCTCGAAATACCTGTTTCACAGTTCGTCCCAATCCACCCGGCTACACACGAGCACGTGTAAGTGTTTTGTCCATTCCTACAGATCCCATCATTTTGGCAGGGACTGGACGCGCATTCATTTATATCTGAATAAAAGTAACACTGTTTTTACTTTCCTTTATCTTCCTTCGTGAACGAGAACTTTTCACGGAACGTCGCGAGGTGAAACATGTTGGGAACGAATCGAACTGGCGTCGCTCGTGTCCTGAAGCCGAAGCTCTATACGTCTGTCTTCTGCACAAACCTTTACTTAAACGGGTACAAGGAAGCATCATCTCACAAGAAAACAATTAACCTATCATTCTTTGGGAAAGTGATTTAGTACCCTTTATGGAAATTGGTTTAAAACAAGGCTGTGTTTAAGAAGTTCGAGTCGTGGCTATAATTATGTGCAGATTACTTCAGAACAAAGTGTGACAAACTGCACAGCTAACATCTCGTTTAAGTGGTGTTATGCACATATTTCACTGAAAAAATAAGCGGAAGAGGAAATATAGGCCGGCCTACATGCTGTGGTAGATAAAGTATAATGATCCATTTTTCTCAACTCTAACTGCATCAACTTCGGTTTTCTTCATTAAATGATTAGAAGCAACATATTTTTAGTATTGTGGTTGAATGCTACAAAGGAACAATATATATCCAGTTTGTTTAACCCATTTCTCCATGATACATTGTATTGTACCTATAGACGTGAATTTAGAAATTTTAATGACAAAATGAGTTATTGCTCTTAAGTATTTTTTAGAAATACTGTAAACATTTAAGATGTTCATAATTGATAATTATTGTCCATTAACATTAACTATGCAAATAATACCATACAAGCGTTTCTGTAAACACCCGAATCATAGCAAAGTCCTCTTGAAACTGAAACTAGGATGTATTTTATATTTTCCTTATTTTTCTCTTTCTTTTTTATTTATATTTTCTTTCAGTTTTTTGTGTGTGTCAATAACATTTGAAACTGAATGGCAACCGAACAAATAAAATAAAGGATGATAATGATATTCACTGGTAGGAAAGTAGATTGCCATATGATGATCTATTGGCATTACACCCCTTAAAGAAACTCACCAGTTTGACAGTTGGTTCCCGTCCATCCTCCTGCGCAAGTACATGCGTATTGTCCAAAGCCATCGTGACATATGCCGCCATTTTGACAAGGGTCACTGACACACTTGTCTGAAGTAGAATCGTTGAACACTTACATGTTTTTGAAAGAGTCAATAGTTTGTCGCATTCATGAGACAACATCAAACCCTTAACCTTACATGTACTTGAATGGGGATTATATTTCAGTCAAAATAAAGCGTTAATGGCATTTACTCATGAGCCTTTTATTTTCTTTGTTGTACTGGGCAATATTTTTAGTTCTTTTATACAAACATGACTTTAGACATAATTTTTTATTTCGTGGAAATAATTGAGAAATCGCATGCCCCTTTCAACCACGATATTGGTAATTACGAAACAACCCAGCTGCGTATTGCAAGAGGTAGCCTTCCACCTCGAACTGTACATGTAAGAATGTCACGGGCTAAATACCCAGAATTGGTCATGCCAAAAGAAATAAAAGGAAATGGTATGTATAGTATGGCAACAGAGGCCCACTATAGGCACCTTTCAAAGCGGAAAAATCATTCATTTTTATACCCGTTGTGCATGCGCATCAAGCGTATATAGCGATCGGTCGGGCATTCCATCGATCGGCATCCTTCTTTACCTATAGGGGCTTAATCACCGCCGAGAAGAAGCAAGTAGTTCCAACTTCAATCTTGTTTGTAATCTGTCTAGAACTTCGTAATTTATTATCAAATTAAATCATCGTTTTCCTTTTATAAATCTACTGTTCTTTAGTTTATTTTTGATGCATTTGTGACGTGCATGATGATGATCGTAGGTAATGCAAATAATCCGCGCTAATTTCTCAACATCCTAGAACTTATAGTAAAAGGTATTTAGCGGCACCCGTATCTAGGTCGTGGGATTCCCCCTCTTAACTTAAAGTAATCCCCAGTTCTTTATTACTCAGTACAGTGCAAAGTCCCTACTTGAAATAAATTGCAAAATTCTACCAATAAACAAGCCTAAAATCATTCAAGATCGAGAACAGAACAGGTAGTTATCAGCGATTTTGTTTTGCCTTTTCACTTCATTTTCCCATGACCCAATTTCAGTAATAGGTTTACGACTTCGTTTGTTTGGTTACCAGAGGGTTGGGAACTAGTATGCTCAGTGAGAAGGTTAAAATATGGACCCCCTTCTATGCAGTAATATTGTTATGAGATTAAAAAAAAAATTGAAAATAATTATCACATTTAAGCCATTACTTTTAATTTGGAAGTTTATTTTATACTTAAACAGGGCGGTTCATACTTAACAAATAATCAGCTGTTATTTGTTTTTCATTGTAAGAAAGAAAAAGAAATATTGCCTGCTGTTTCTTTAGAAGCGGGGAAATACACCGTGTTTATCATTTACCATGGAAAAGGGAAAGAAGAAATTATAACCTTTTACACAATGTATGGGGGAAATAGCTCTGTTGTTTCAAATCCTGGAAGAAACACTGAATATAGGTATTGTTGAGTAGATAAAAAAAACACCCAGACTAGTCTCAATAATGATCCGTGAACGAAGCTTATTTTTCCTCAACATTTTGACATGTATCGTGCTTCGCTATGAAGGCGTCAGTCAATATAGTAATAACCTTCGAGACCAGAAGTCTGGACTACACCCAGACTAGTATGTATGACTGTTTACTTTGTTGTTGAAATCAGCTTTTAGACTTACATCTCTCCGATCTTTTTTGATCTACCTGTTTCTTGTGTTTCGGTTCCAGACCATAACTTTCGGGCACGACATTGATATGGCATTAAGCCCAGCATATATTAATTGCTCTTTTAAAACTATTCACACTATTGGATAAAATTCTTTCCTTTGTCAAACTGTTCCATAAATCTATGACTCTTTAGCTGAAGCTGAATTGACGTATTTTGGTGCTGCAGTTTTGCTCAAGCTCAAATAACTTGTGAATGTGGCCCCTGGTAGATGGGTAATTGAACTGAAAAAGCTTATTTTCGTCTACAAGATCCAAGATACCAACGTCATCTAATTGCTTAGATGACTAAAGGACAACTGGTCTTGAATTAATATATTTGACATTACATATTAAAGGTCATATTTCCCGATAAACAAAATTTTCTTTAATTATGGTTTTTGAATTAGGCTATGGTTTCGTTATGATGGAGGTAATGATTTTTTTCTCATACAGAAGCGAAAAATGTTGTTTTTGACTACTTTTATTCACTGTTATCGATTTTTGTGAATGACTTATCTCCCTAGTTGTGACGTCATTTGTGCTTCATAGTCATATGAACTATCAGTAAGAAGAATCTAGTTCTCAGTAACGACGGTGTTTTTGCACAAATTTCGGACAGTTTAAGTGTTGAATTGTGTTTTGGGAAACGAAAATTGGATATTGAATATGGTATTTTGACAGGTCTTCTGGTGTTATTCTGCTTTTGGTCGCAGGGATGCGAGTTTCTCCCGTTTTCCGACGAACATAAAAGCTGCAAAAAGTTTCGATAAGTAAACTGGACCGTGTTTACTTTACAAATAAGCAAAAGATATATTCCCCAAACAAGAACAGTGACTGTGTTACTTTCACTTCGAAGACGGCAATTTACGCACTGTTTGGCGTTTTCAGAGAATTGATTTTATTGATCTTTAAATGATCGGACTCAATTCAAAGTAATTGATACAGGTGAAGACGCTTCAAATTCATTCTACTTATTGAGTAACTGTTATATTTTCCTTATTTGAAACACATCGACAACATTCACTTTACCTTGATGTTTCAAGACTGTCAATGCAAACCGGACAAATCTAATCTCACTTTCAAACACCAATCAAGCGATAAAGCATACAATCATGTGTAAAGACATTGGTGTGACGCGCGAATGTGTACATTGTATTTCGGAATGACCCCAAATATTTATCAAAAGTCGTTGTTTTATTACCCAATGTACCAAGTTGCTAATGATAATTTAAGTCTGAAGTCCTTTTGTTACCCTGTTTCCCACATGATCTCAGGTAAAGGAAAATATTTTTTTCAAAATTAACGATGTGGTGAACTGATGTTCGTGATTTAAACAATTCCTGACTGTTAGTTTGGGGTGTTAGAGCCTCGTGTAGTCTTGCTAGATCTTTATATAGAATTTGCACTGTGTAAATGTAGATAAATTCAAGAAAAGGATAAATCACGTTGATTACACCTTTTTTGAAAGTTAATTTCCTTGAATGACTCTCTTACTCGCCAAGCTAGTTTTGTTTGGAACAGATTAATTAACTATGCTACATACTTAGTTAGGAATACTTAATTAGGCTGCTTTACGAATATATTACGTAAGAATTCAAAGGGTTGCATGAATACGTAAATTTCATCCAACATCATAAGTTATTGTATTGCCATGGCTTTGGGTTTTAAACGCTTAAATGCATCTTGTTCTTATTTGCAAAACTTGTTTTATGTTTTAACATAATCGTAGAAACGTTGCAATTGTACATAAATGAGACAAAATGAAAAATGTAGGTTGATTGCTATGATAACAAACCGATTAAAACAAGCAAGTTTATTTTATCTGCCGTTGTCTTTGAATGAAAATTCAAAATAATGAATATTTGATATCCGCGAACTGATTATGAACTCATCAACGCAAATAATAATGGGTTCGATCTTAACTTAAGCGTCTGCTTTTCGGAATTATTTAAATCACACACCTCATTTTTTTGCCATTGGTAATATTGGTTTAAATGACGTATGTCACACTGAAATGCAGGTGTTCAAACATGATTATTACAAATTTATTTTGATAATTTAGTAATAAGATCACTAAATATATAATATACACACTTGAACATAATCTCTTTGTTTACAATTTAATTGATTATTGTCAGTTTACCTCACATACAAAGGGTCAATCAACAAACATCGGACATTACAAGGATTAAGGGTCGTGATGCAAATTAACACCAATCTGCCACATTTGCATAGTATGTTTCAAGTCTCAAGTCCTTTATTGTTTAAGCGAAAGATAGCCTCTGGCGTTAATCTCTTAAATATCTCTGTTGTTAATTAACAAGTCTGACACGTTCTGCTTTTTCAGACATGAAATAACAAGAGGCAAATCTCACAATTTCGATGCGCGGCAATTAAATTTTGCTAAAAAATTCCTTGTTAAGATATAACCAATTAAGACCAAACTCTCACAGGATGTTTGGATTGATAAGGTGTCAGGACATATTTATCTCTCAATGTGACTTACGTCTTATACTTTGTCGTTATGACATTCAAAGAATTGAACATGTTGTCTTTTCTATTAGAATAGTTTGACACTTCAATAAGTATATGATAATCAGTATTAACCAAAACGGTATTAACTCTATTATAGTGTTTCATATGAATGGTATAAGGGACACAACCATGTCTGCTTTATACTATTAATAAGTTAGAGTTACATCCCTTTAGTTAGGAATCGAAAACGAGGCTGTTAGAATGGAAGCCATGTGATTAAGTCAATAAAGTTTAATCCCCAACTTGAATCGTCTCTATTTATTGACCCCGAGTCAGATGAGACCTAACATCTATGTTTTCAACAAAAACAAACGTTTTAACATCAAAATCAAGTTTTGTCAAATTGATATTTTAATTCCAAAATCATAAAAAAAATGAATTCAAATATGTTTATTCAAGGTTGTTAGTAAAATAAACTATGGCGATTTTTTTGTTTTAGGTATTAATTATTAAACCTTTCCGAAAATTAAATGCTCAACATATCAAGGCTACTTACACGAGAGAAAACTAACATAAATGTAAAGTGAATATGAAGAACAATTCTTAAATCCAAACACTTGATCTAGTAAGACGACATCGGGATCAATTTCGAAATCATAGACCTCTTACTGGGGGTGGAGTTACTGGAAATTTGCCGGATGATTTTAACAAATACTCTTGAATGTGCTAGTGTTTAGTTTTGAAATTTGGATGTGTGGTGAAAATGTGAGTTAAAGGATAACCTTCGTATCACAAGTAAGTTGATGTGTGGTGAAAATGTGAGTTAAAGGATAGCCTTCGTATCACAAGTAAGTTGGGTTATAATACGTATGTTTGTTCGCAATTTATGATCTTCTCCCGTTTCATTTCGTGTATTAATAAGACAATGCAGAGTGAATTTGACAGTAATAGTCATACGATGTACGGTTTTAAGACAATTCGTTTATTCAGATCTATGTCTTTGTTTACTACTCAATTAAAACCTTAATGCTAATACACGATCATTGTCGAAAAAGTACTTGCGTTTTTTTTCAACAAATATAAATAAAAATAGCTGTTTTCACAAATATTGTCAAAATTTCAAGCCGATTCTTACATATGAAAACATTTACAAATCCTTTCAAATTTACGCGTTACGTCACTTACTTTTTTTTCAGAAGAATATTCTTATAATATGAAACATATTCAATAAAGAAAATGCACTGTCAATCCAAACATTGACTAAAGGATTGCTATTTCGAGGAAAATCGTCCCAATTTCAAGCCGTTCCTTTCATATGAATGCATTGACATATCCTTGTAAATTCCCGTCTTAAGTCACTAATTTATTTTTTTCAAATGGATATTCTTATTATATGAATATATCCAGTATAGAAAATTCACTGTCAATCCAAACAATGACTTAAGAATCATTTTTTCAAGGAAAATCGTCCAAATTTCAAGCCGTTCCTTTCATATGAACAGGTTTACGCAATGACAAATCCATGCAAATTCACGGGTTAAGTTATTAATTTATCTTTTTTCAAATTGATATTCTAATAATATGAATCATATTAAATAAAGAAAATGCGCTGTCAATCCAAACAAAGACTTAAGAATCGTTTATTTGAAGAAAAACATCAATTCTAACCAACGATCGCTCTTCACGCCCTCTACATGGCGCATTCAGTGGATCACAAGTGACGTCACAGCAAAGGGAAGTAAGTCATACGAACTTTTATTAATCGGTGCGCTATGACGGTGATTTATGACGTAATGCGTTATGCTAAAATGTTGCAAATAATTTCAATGTGTTTCTTTTACTTCATATTTTAATTTTTTGAAATAAACCCAACCTGTACATATGACCTTTAAAGTTTATCATCAGACTTAAAAAATAGACGAATAAGCTATATAAGGTAAGAAAATAAATGAACTCTCACATGTACAATTTCTCTCGTCTGATCCATCCCTGCAATCATTGTCTCTATCACAAACCCAGGCACTTACAATACACCGCCCATTTCCACATCTAAACATTCCTTCGACACAAGGTTCATCTGAAATGTACCAGGAATAGATCTCATATCAACTCATTGTATGTTGTTACTTTTTTTTTATCCCATTCATGTCAACAGTTGAACAAGGTTTGAGCGCATTCAAAGTTGCTTCAGGGAGATTTTCTAGTTTCATAAGAAAATAATCCTTTCATAGAATGTTCTAAATTTTTGATATATTATCTAAAATTGTATTGTGAATTCAAAGGTGAAAATATTTTTTTTTTAAAATGACAGTTTCTAAGGTTACCTTATTTGAAAAATATTTATAAAACTAACTAAGATAACTTTAAACTTGAAAAATAATCTACGGGCTTAATATGCATGAGAAATATAAAAAAAAATGTTTATAACCCTTTTATAGTTTTATAGATAATTTGATTGTTCTTTGAAAGGAATTGCATATAGTATATTTCGTCTGAATAAAAACATTGATCCGACTACTATGCAAGTACCCCTTCTGTAACATATTTATTTTCCCCATTGGATGTGCAGATGAAGCGCGCAAAACAAATTACCGCGAACGTCCTAAAAAGAATTTTCATTAAACAAAGAATGAAAATTTACCCTTCTCTAAGAATAATACGTCAAATGGTATTTTAACAATATATGCCTATATGGTTTCTAAAAACTATTTGCGTCAATGAAAAATTGTAACTTGTCCACATTTAAAAGCACAAGAGACAACGAAAACAATATGAAAAGATACATTCTTTTAAGTTTATGTGTTGGAATGTTACAAAATGACAGATCTTTCATTAAAACCAAATCATCGTTTTGTTACATTAGTGTATATGAGGACAACTTCAGCAATTTCATCAAATTGGGGTAGTCTTTTGTTATGTCTGCAAGTTTTCATGCTCTTAGGAATAATTAAAACAAAAAGGAATGTCTTAAAGGGGGACGTTATACTTCGTGACATATGCCATTACTTTTGTTTCGTTAAATTACAGAGGCCCATTACAGGGACCTTTCTATTTGGAAATATTGATCACACAGACAATGGAACGTATTCAGCCACGTTCTATGGTAAGGGGACCATTTTGAATGCCAGATTGTAGTTTTGATTTTATCGTGTCACCAAAGCAACTTACGAACCGTAAACAGAGTAACGTATACTCCAGATAATCCAGACGTAGATCTATTTGTCATTCTACTGTAACCTAATTACAGCTTTAATCATCCTAAGTTGGTGCAGTGTAGCATTTTTGTTATCAGTCACTTTATCACGGGATCGATGCTCGCACCTGTCAGTATTGCCTATTGCTTTTATCTCCTAGATCTTTTATTTCCCTTTTTTATATTTGAATCCATGATAATGAGTTCAGATGGTTGGTTGTTGGATAGGTAAAAAATGAACTCGGCTTCGAATGATATCCCTAAGCCTTTGCTGATGACATTTCCGATCCAAGATACCAAACACCTACTCTCTATTTATCACATATATCAATAATTCGAAAAAGGTCTTGTCTGCCGAACATTCATAGTTAAGTTTGTTACCTATTCGTCTTGGAATAAAGAGGTTTCTGAAACGAAGCACCTATAGGACCACTATTTGCTCTGCCGTTTAACAACGCCAATGGCATAATACTCGTCCACCTCTCAACGATACACGATTGCGTTTTAGGTGTGGATGAAGGGGAAATGAAATGAATATTTCAATGATGTAGGTCTTATTACGAAATATCAGGGACATATAGTTATGAACTGTTAACTGTGATTGACATCATAAGTGCTGAAACCCATGTTAAACAATCTCAGCTATACAGAGTCCACTTTTCAACAGAGACATGTTAGTGAGATGTTTGGGTATCGCTAAGGGAACGTATATGTTTAACTTATTCAGTCGATAATACTAAACACCTACAATTCCTTCGCACATTGGTCAAACTTTAAATGACAATAATGACAACGTCATCTTATTGCTTGGATGACTTAAGCACAATTGGTCTTAGATAAATATACTTAACATTACATATTAAAAGTTTATCATCAGACTTAAAATAATAGACGAATAAGCTATATAAGGTAAGAAAATTAATGAAGTCTCACATGTACAATTTCTCTCGTCTGATCCATCCTTGCAATCATTGTCTCTATCACAAACCCAGTCATTTAGAATACACCACCCATTTTCACATGTAAACAGTTCGTTGCAAAATCCATCTGAAATGTACCGGGAACAGATATCATATCATCTCATTGTATGTTTTCTATTCCGTTCATGCCAACAGTTAAACGTGGTTTTGAGCGCATTCAAAGATGCTTAAAAGGAATTTTCATTCGACAAAGAAATTCTTTTTTTAATTTGGCTCCAACTTTTTCAATTTGGCGCAAGTGTTGGCGCAAAGAAAATTTTCGCCAGAGAGAACCCTGAAGAATGAAAAGGTACCCTTCTCTAAGAATAATTCGTCAAAAGGTTTTAATTAATAAACGCTTATAAGGTTTCTTAAAACTATTTGCGTCAATGAAAATGTGTGATTGTCCAAATTCTAAAGCACAAGAGACAACGAAAACAACATAAAAAGATACATTCTATTAAATATATAAGTAAGAATGTTAGAATGATCGATTTCTCACTAATTGCAAATCATCGTTTTGTCACATTAATGTCTATGAGGACACCTTCAGCATTTACACCAAACTGAGAAATTATATAGTTATGGCTGCCAGTATTCATTTTCTTAGGAATGATCAAAACAAAAAGGACTATCTTAAAGTGGGACAAAAAAGCTTTTTTCTTGTTGAATAACAGAGGCCCATTACAGGAACCTTTCAAATTGGAAAAATCAATCAGTATTTTTCCAAAATTCAAAGTCACACCAGCCCTTTGGTTACCCAATTCAGAAATTGTTTTGAAACAATTTCCTAAAGTTATCCGGCCTAGACCTCTTCCAAATTTAAGAAAAACAGGCCCTGTAAAATGCAATTAATGGCATTTAAAAAAAAACACATTCTTATCAGGATCTTCATTTTAATACAGTAAAACAGTTGGTTAAATACATACTGCAATCTTTTTCATCGCGGCCATTGGTGCAATCTACTTCACTATCGCACTGCCATTTGCCATGTATACAAAAGTCTTTTCCACATGTAAACGGGTCACATTAATAATTAAACAACAGAAATCCTCATAACAGGAATCTATTGAATTACAAGAACGTTATTGAAATAAAACAATGTTCTGACGTCTTGCTCAATGATACACCAAATTACAGAAACCTGTGTATTATTTTATGAGCTCTGCAGTTATACAAGAATAAATCCTCGTTGTCGTGATAAGTTTTATAATAGGCCGAACAAAAAATCAAATCCAGACACATGCTAAACTTCTTTTGGCATCAAAGTTCTTAAACAGTTTTTCAATAGTCTATTTAAAACATGAAAAAAAATAATTTCGATATTTGTCATAGCTTTGCCTTTCAAAGCATGCTCCCGGTGCATCGACTATTGTGTATATTCAATAATAGTGTTGATTGCGATTGCAAAACACCATAAAAATATACGAACTTCTGGAAACGTTTTGAATATATACTTGATTGTCAAAAATGGAATACCAATCACACATCTGCCAAGAGAGTGTAATCATGCACTCGTGCACTTTGGTTTTTATATAAGAGACGAGTTCACCCGATCACTCGTTTCTAACGCGTAGTTGAAGTGCTTGTATGTACTATTTTATGAGCTTTACAAATGTACGTGTGTAAATCCTCGTGGGCATGATAATTATTGAAAGAAGTAATATACCGAATGAAATAGAATTTATCTTAAATACAAAAATGTTATTGAAATAAAAAAATGTTTCGACGACTTGCTCAATGATACATTAAATTGCGAATACCTGTTCATTACTTATTTAGCTCCACAGGTACACAAGAGTGAAACTTCTTAGTTGTCATTATAAGTATTGAAAAAAGCAATTGAAGGAAGGAAAAATGAATCTAGACACATGCTAAACTTCTTTTGGTATAAGCGTTCTTAAACAGAATTGCAAAAGTCTATTCAAAATATTAAAAATTAAATTCGAAATTTGTTATAGCTCTGCGTTTCAAAGCATGCTCCCGGTGCATCGAGTATTGTGTATATTCAATTATAGTGTAGATACACTCTTCAAAGTACTTCAAAACAAACACCGGGAGATGTTTTGAATATATGCCTAATTGTCAAATATTGATAATCAATAGCACATCTGGGAAGAGTGTGTAATAATAATAACTCGTGCATTTCGGTTTTTAATATAAGTGACATGTTCGCCCACTCACACGTTTCTAATGCTTAATCGAAACGCATAGGTACACTATTTTATGAGCTTCACAGATGTTCAAGTGTAAATCCTTGTTGTCATGATAATCAATAAAAAAAAATTGACCGAACGAAATAGAACTCTAGACATATGCTTAACTCGTTTTAGTATGAAAGTTCTTAAATAGCAATTCAACAATCTATTCAAAATATATCAAAACCTATTTTATAAAGAAGATTGTTGCTGTACCTGCAAATATAAGCTCCATGATCTGTATAAAGATTGCGAAACAAAGGAACCAGTTGACGATAGTCTTTCTTGATGTCGAACTGTTTGGTGGAGAAGTCATACCTTAAACATACATAGAAAGAAAACAACAATGTAATATAATAAATACAATTAAAAGTTGTTTATTCAGGAAACGTTTATATATACAGCCTAAATGTGGTAGATCTCAAAACCGTTGCACTTCTTCGAACTGATTCCGGTTCCAATCTATATTTTCCAATGTTTATCTCACACAAGTACAGCGTTGTACAGTTTTGACAGAAAATAATTTTATCTTCAAAATTTCCCCACATCGGTGGTCAAACGCTTTTAAGGGACACCTTCAGTGTGTGTGTGTGTGTGTGTGTGTGTGTGGGGGGGGGTCAATACTCATGTAGAAAAAGAAACTGATCGTAATGTTGACCAATCTCTTGCTTTGTCATATAGGCTTCAGGCCATATCTACAAAGACAGTCTTAGGTTTTTTTCTTTTATTATCACTCGCTATTACTTTCAATTTAGACCAGTCGAAAATCCCCTAACGATAGAATACCCATAATCCGACATTTTGAAACATATTCTTTCGTCAGATTACTTAGGTCTTTCTCGGTATACATTGGCCAGAGCAGGAACTATTTGTATCAAGCCAAATTGTTCCGGCCCCGACCGGTGTATGCCGAGAACGACCGCGGTAATCCGACGTATACTTAAACATACCTCAAGTAGGTACCAAAACGTACCAAAAATGCTTATTTGAGCCTAGTCTCTTGGGCTCAACATGAAGTGTGAAAGACTTCGAATTAATCAGTTTTAAATTCGATGCCCGGCTCGGCAAATATTTTTCTAACGTTTGTTAGAATTTTTGCGACATTAAGATTCGTTGTTAATCGACATTAATCAAGTTATTGAAAGGAGTCCGTTTTTCTTCGACCTTTTCTAATTTTACAAAACATAACAAAGAATATAACGTTAACGTGAACTTTACGACATCGCTCTTTCTCTTCCTGTATGATAAGATGAAGCGAGCTATCTGGCTTTAAAAGTTATCTCAATCTAATTTAACAGTTTATGCCATAAAGAACTATAATTGTTAAAGAAATTGTAAATATATTATTAGAATAACACCCTTCGAAAAGTGAAGGATGGTGGAGATTTTTCACGGATCTCGGATAAGTTGTTTTGGAGGTCGAGCCAGTCGCTATTTAAAAATTTGAATGGTGTGTTTTAATTGCGCTAGCTGTTATCATTTGGAATTTATTAAAGGTACCGATTTAAATCAACACGTATTTCATATGGTATAAAGTAATCGTATATATTTTATATTTTGTTTGTTATGAGAATGTTTATATACAGAAGCGTGGCATTGGTCTAAGGCTGGCTGACCCTGGGCTGTTGGTAGTCTCAATCGGGCCGGAGGAGTGAAACGTCGATAAGTATAATTTATATCGCCATTATAAAGTATAGTGTTTACTGTTGGGAATAAATAGGGGTCGTTGTGTTTTTTCATGATATCAATTGAATGTGCTTTAACAAAGTTTTAAACGTATTTCAAGAATGAAAAGAATTTGCGTTTCACCGGCATAAGGCAAAGATTATCTAATGCATCTTATGATTATTTAGTATCAGTTATCTACGGCTAGGAACACACTGCAAATGCAATTTTTTGGGCGTAGGACTATACTGTTGGTACTCGGGTTAGCTTTGGATTATCATGAGATCGGTTGATTAGAAGCAGAACTGACGATATAACGTAATTATATATATCTTAAATTGTGTTTGTTATGAAAATGTTCATATACAGAAGCGTAGCCTTGTTCTAAGGCTGGCTGGCTGACCCTAAGCTGTTGGTAGTCTAAATCGAGCCGGACGAGTGAAACGTTGATAAGGCTTAAAAACTAAATTGTTTGTTTAGGGTAACATCTTCAAAATCAGTAGGTAGGGTAGGTAGTGATTTTATATTTTGAGCCTCATATTTCTAAGAAAATAGTTAAACAGTATAGAACTGCCTTCTGACACAGACAAGCATCCGTCAAAATGCATTTCGGAAGTTGTCGAACTTAAGTGCCGAAAGAAGACACGAATAAACATGCATTTGTCAAATTCAATTCCTAAACTGTCCTGTTGGAAATGCACGAGAACTTTCAAATGGATAGTTAGAAATATGGCACCAACTGATTTTTTCTTTCAATGGTCAAATAAAATCTTTAGGGTAGGCAGGTTTGGCTAGGTAGGGTCGGGTTACCCTAATCAAACAACTTTTTTAAAGTCCTAAGTATAATTTATATCGCCATTATAAAGTCTAGTGTTTACTGTTGGAAATAGAAAGGGGTCGTTGTTTTTTTCATGATATCAATTGAATGTGCTTTAACAAAGTTTTAAACGTATTTCAGTTAGAATATAAAAAAAATTGCGTTTCGCCGGCATAAGACAAAGATTATCTAATGCATCTTATGGTTATTTAGTCTCAGTTATCTACGGCTAGGCATACACTGAAAATGCAATGTTTTGGGCGTAGGACTATACTGTTGGTACTCGGGTAAGCTTTGGTTTATCATGAGATAAGTTGGTTAGAAGCAGAACTGATTTTGATAATTTAATGAGTTTATTAAGAAGTTTCAACAGTATTTCGGTTCGAATTAATAATTCTTGCCATTCACCTTAGTTATCTACGGCTAGACACACACCACTGGAAATGCAATGCTTTGGGCGTAGGACTATACTATACTATATAGTGCTCGGGTAAGCTTTGGTTTATCATGAGATCGGCAGATTAGAAACAGAACTGATTTCGATAATTTGATGAGGTTATTAAGGTTTGGACGAAGAAGCGTTTGACATACAGCTTCGGTTTGTTAGCTGTATCTTGTCTGATGTTTCTTCTGTTTTGATTTTGTAGACTGGTTCTTCTACCTACGTAGGGTATGCAGTACCCTACTCGTAAAATATAGAAACTTGTTCTTGTGAAATAACATGCTTTCGCTGATCTAGCCCTTGAATTGTTTTCAAAATGCAAAGAAAGGATTCCCAGAAGAGCATACCCCAAACTCTGGAGAAGGAGGGAAGAATTGTCCAATAGTGGAGAAGGAAAGAATAACTCTGACACTCTGCCACAAGGACATGGGTAGTATATTGTTGTCATTTTCTCTTTTTGCCTTATTAAACATAAGCCCATTTAAGGCACCTCCCCGATTGGAAAATTTCTATAAACTGCAGATCAACCGCCACCGTCCCACCTCACCCCAAAAATTAAATAAAAAATGGTACATCCATCGGGGACATGCAATGTTTCGCAAAACATTCGAAGTAATAACAAGATTTTAAATTTAATCTACCCCAAAATCACGACTTCAACCTCCGGGAAATTTTGGATATCAGCAGGTCAGTACAACCTAGAGATTTGGAGAGAAACCAACAGGGGGAAACCATCAAGGCCCTGAATTGTCTGTTAAAATAGGGTTAGTTATACTCCAATTTGATTCCATATTTTGTCAAAGTTATTAAATGGCTACCCTGATGAATATGTTAATGCTATTTTGAAACGGAATTGCTTTTGGGTTTTTCATAAGGGTTAAAACTTCCTTATTCTGGTCTCAGGGAAAAAGTAATTGTACCAACTTCAATGAAGGGAAATGAGGAGGAAGCTTTAGAATAACTTATTAAAGAGGTCCTCATAGACCGACCCTTTCAGAGGCCTTCGTTGAGGGACATTACGATTTCTCCGATATGGCTTGTTTTTAAAAGGGGCAGGCCATTTTGACTCAATCAGGACTCAATCTTATAGACCCGCTTTAGGAGTCGACATTTTGCTTCAGTTAACAATATGATACAAATGATAACCTCTCGGGGTAATGCATCATTGTTAGGACAAATGGATATTCAATTAGCATTCAGACATTAGACAATTCATCCATTGGATTTGAAGCTAATGGGTGTAAGGTTAGAAACGATAGTTTTTGCAAGACAATGCCCATGGGATTCTTGATTAGTTGTTCCTTGATAACTTAGCTACATCACTGAAATGACTGTAAATGATTGTGCTCTCATTTCAACATTTGTGTACAGAAAAAGGTGTGCCTTTAGAGGAAGTTAAATCAGAGAGTCTAGTTAATGTGGTGGTCTCCTTAGATTTTGGAATTTTTAGAAAAGCTTATTACAAGATGTTACTTTTTTAGAATTGCTACCTGTTGTACTGGCTTTTCAAACTTGAGAGGGGTACGTCCACTTGTTTAAAAATGTTTACGAAATCAAACTCAATATAAAGCTTTTCATATTGTTGATTACGAAAATTGTATTTCTAATGCATTATCACGAACCAATATGTTCGTTTCAGCTATTGGATTCTGGGACTGATTTCTACCCAGCTTCCATTCCGGGTTCTTTTCTCATAATAATTTCAAACATAGGACAAACCAGTAGATTCCAGTATCGCTTGAGGTCAATACTCGAACTTTTTTGTTCAATAGGTATTAGAGCTTTCGTCGTCTTCTGACATGATCATTGTTAAGTACAGTCTGGCCCCCTATCGTGCAGCATATAATTGATTCCATATCAAATTTGTATTTGAAAATGTCTTCTCCGGCATAATCAAAATTTATCTAAACCACTTCAGTTGCTGATGTAACCCAGACTTTTATAATGGTGGCCATGTAGTTAATAGAGTAGACATTAGTTTCATAAATAGACATTTAGGATGTGAAGTTTTTCTCATTCAAAAACTTCATTTGCGAATGAGTACTGTCATACTGCCTCAGTGGAATATGTTAAACCTCTATTTGCCCGATTGTCAGTATAAAAGACTTATTAGATTGAAGACGACAACTTGTTAGTGGACGTGTTTATTCGCTCCCACTTTACGACAGTCTTACTGGACAGGGGTAGATCGTCTGCTTCTGGACACGATGGTCGTGGGTTCGAATCCTGTGAAAAGCGGGATCTGCCTTGCGAACTTTCATTAATCCACATTCGGCGCGAGTACTGGTTATGTATCCAGGAAGCAGAATCGAGAGTGAGTAATCTAAGTTGTGAGAACTTGTTTTACAATCGATTTTACAATCGATGTGAAATAAATAAGTTTAAGCTATTTGCAAAATATTTGCATAAATATTTTGTAGTAACTGGTGCATGTATCAGATGTAGAATATGGAAAGATGGTTGATCAAAGGTGAAGGGGGCGTTTAACCAATGCCAGACGGATCACATCTGAGGGTGAAAACCAAGGGCTGTGCCGATACCCGGAGTATATCTGGTGAAAGGAAAAAGGTTGTATGACAAAATGATGTTTGGTAATGTTCTAAGACAATTGAAAACATTATTGTATTTTGAAGATGCGCCTAAAATGTTAGTCTTACATATCGGGGAAGGGGCATTGGTCAGACCCCTTCAGCAGATGTAAGGGTCAACTGTATCGATATTTTAAATCAACAGACTATGTTAATGCCTTAAGTACTTATTTTGTGGTCTCATGTATTGTGTCGTTTTATGTTGAAGAAATTAGCTGAAAAAAGAATAAAAATAAAAAAAGATATCAGGAAATTCAGGTCTTTTTTGTGATAAGGGGCATCTTTCACTTTTTGGGAATGATTTTTATTTGTGCAGACTGACACAGTGGTTGGAAATATTTCTAACTGCAAAACAGATAATTTCTCCTATTGTGGCCGAAACTGGTCCGTGGCGTTCAGGGTTGCTAACCTTTTGTTTTTGATAACTAGGCAGAATTGGAAATTGCAATTTTTGACATATACTTGATACGGTTCAGGGTTGAGAATATTAAAAGATTTATGATTTGTGAAATTTTCTTGAATGATATGATGAATGAATTGGGAAATTTGGAGAATGTGTAAATTTGAATGCTGAGGATTTGTTACATTAGATGAATTTGTGATTTATGGATTTGTGAATTTATTGGATGGATTTGTGAATTCATGGGTTGGATTTGAAAAAAGTATTGAATTAGTTTGTGGATTTATGAATTTATGGGATGGATTTGTGAATTTATTGAATGAATTTGTGAATTTATTGGTCAGACATATCACTTCAATTCGAAGTGCATCGGCCAACCTCAATTTGAGGGTGAGATAGCTTTAGGTTGTTATCTGCGTTGTGCCCTCGATGTATCTCACCCAATTGTTTTTGCAGTGCTGCCGTATGTTTTGGATGACAAAACAACGTCATCATGTGGCGGATTTCCGCGGGCACAGCAACCCACTGTTCCCAGGGGATCACATTTTGAGATAGTGCTATCTGTGAACTTAATTCAAAGGTAATTGGAATGTTAAGTGAAATGTGAGATAATGTTTTTTACTGCATTTGTAAATTTATTATAACAACCCATTGAAGCCATGATCAGTTTTGCTAAATAAATATTCATAGTTTTTATATCAAATCTTATGTTTGTCATTACTATGTGTTACTAAAGGTTGATCCAATATAACTTGTGAGGTGATGTAGTTTCCACATGAAATGCATGGTCAAATCTGTGATCATGCTATCAGTTATTGTATTTACGGCTCATCTTCAATAAATAGGACGCTTGGAACGATTTCTGTCCTCTACCAGACGGGCAAATTTCATTATCAAGGATATATGTTGTTATATATGGTATATATATTTATGGTAGAAGTCCCATATCCGCCATTTCGAAACTAATTGTTCTCTCGTTCTCGGTATACATCGGTCGTGGTCTTAAATATTGTTGAAAATGACGTTTTATCCAACGTCCAAAACAAGAGAGTAAACAGAAAGGCAGTTAGGTGTTCAAGGAAATAAATCGCCATTTAAGGAAATTATTGTCCTTCGGTATGGTAAAACAATGTGTAACCCTTAACCAATCTTTCTTCAGATATAACGAGTTATCCATTGTCGGCTTACGCATAATTATGAAGGAGAGGAAATAATAAGAGATAAAGTGAGTGGAAGAGATAAAAAATAAAAGAGAGAGAGAGAGAGAGAGAGTGAGAAAGTGAAAGTGAGAGATAAAGAGTGTAAGAGAGAGAGTGTTATATTTTATTTTGTTTTCAATATCGTCCTTTGTTATTATATAAATAAGAATGAACAATAAATGCAGAGCATAGAAACTTGACAGAGAAATTTTGAATTTTGCGTTTATTTATCCAACTATCTCCATGAGTCTCCCAGTATGTATTGTTTGATTCCAGTCCTTCTGCTATTATGTCACCAAAATCGTGCCTCTCTCAATTATAATAAAAAAAGATAAAAAGCAGATTTACATATACCGGGTAACTTTAGGAAAATAACTTTTGCTACTACATCTTGCTTAAGTTGGACACCCAGCTAGATTGATCAAAGCACTTAGGAGTGATGACCCTTTATTTAATCCTATTTCATCGGCGGGCGGACGGACGAACGGACGGACGGACGGACGACAGACAGACAGACGGACAGACGGACGGACGGACAGACAGACAGACAGACAGAGGAGAGAGAGAAATAGAGAGAGACAGATGAGAGAGAAAGAGAGAGAGAGAGAGAGAGAGAGAGAGAGAGAGAGAGAGAGAGAGAGAGAGAGAGAGAGAGAGAGAGAGAGAGAGAGAGAGAAAGAGAGAGAGAGAGAGAGAGAGAGAGAGAGAGAGAGAGAGAGAGAGAGAGAGAGAGAGAGAGAGAGAGAGAGAGAGAGAGAGAGAGAGAGAGCGAGAGAGAGAGAGAGAGAGAGAGAGAGAGAGAGAGAGAGAGAGAGAGAGAGAGAGAGAGAGAGAGAGAGAGAGAGAGAGAGAGAGAGAGAGAGAGAGAGAGAGAGAGAGAAAGAAATAGAGAAATCAAGCGATAGAGACAGACAAATAGACAGAAAGACAGGCAGACAGAAGGCAAACATACAGGCGGGCAAATATAAATACAGTCAGATGGATAGAGGGAGAGACAGTCAAAGACAATAGAAGGGGAGTGGAACAGTTCACGGGGAATGGGAAAAGATGGTAAAAGATGTTTAAATCACTTCCAAATTTAACAAAGAAATAGAAATTATAACAAATAAAGTAAAATACTGATTTATTATTCAAAAGTATTTACTTACTTGTAATTACAACTAACCCATATACACAAACCATAGAAACGTCTAGCCTTCGTAGCTTTACAATTGAAGTGTCTCGAACAAAGTCCAATTGAGATGCGTCTCTTCTTCCTCCTTCCGGCGATGTGCATGACCACAATGAGGTAGTTTAGTCGCACAGTTGTCTATTTACATGATGAAGGAGGGTCACCGGTGCCAAATTTAAAATAAAAAGTATTAAGATAAAAATAATCAGGGTGATATCTAATTAACACGGCAGCAGCAATCCCAGACTTGAAAACTTCCAAGCTTGGTGCTGTGGCTAGGCTGACTGACAGGCTGTTACATGAGGATTGCATATGGCAATTATGTTTGTTCTGTAGTAATGTGGTACAGGCCTCTTGTTGTGACCTCTTGTTGTGGCTCCTTGTGGGACAAAGTATGATGGTATATCGATGTCAACAAGGTTGTTAGTGAACCTGAACATCATCACTGCCTTGGCCTGTTTTCTAATTTGTTCCAGGGTTTCCCATCCCCATGTGCTGATCACGGCTTAAACGCTGCTTCTCCTACTATAATCCCCAGAAACAAATCCGCCAGCACGTCGTTGGACCTCCCCACACTTTTGGTAGTTGTTTGTGTAGAGTGATCCCATACCGTGGAGGCGTACTCAACTTGTGGCCTGATGAGGGTCTTGTAACAAGTCTCCTTGGTGGATCGCGGGCAAGATGACAGGTTACGCCATATGAAGGATAGGGTGTTGTTTGCCTTTCTTGTAGGCATATCGATATGCATAAGTTGGCGTTCTGATAATCCTGTACAGCAGGGAGTCATCTGCGAAAAGTCTACAAGTTGATCTCACTCTCTGGGGCATGTCATTTACGTACGCAAGGAACAGGAGTGGGCCAATGACTGTCTTGTTGAACGCCGGGTGTTACTGGTACAGGAGATGATGACGCTTCATCCAAGGTGACTTGTTGGCTTCTATCGCCGAGGAAACTCTGTATTCATTTGAGAGTGCTGTTTCTGACACCAAAGTGATGGAGCTTGTAGAGCAGCCGTATGTGCGGGCCTTTGTCGAACGCCTTAGAAAAATCAAGCAGGACTGTATCTAACTGCTGTGACCAATTGAGGCTACCGACAAGATCATTTACAGTGATGATCAATTGGCTCTCAGTCGATCGGCGTTTTCGGAAACCATGTTGGTAGGTGGTTATGACATGTTCATCAAAGAAGCTCATCAAGTGACTATAGATGATGTACCCAAGGAGCTTACAAGCAATGGAGGTCAGTGAAACTGGTCGGTAGTTTAAACAAGTGGCCTTGTCTCCCTTCTTATATATTGGTGTGACATTGACAGATTTCCAGTCTGTTGGGGTCTTACCCTGGTCCAGTGAGGCCTTGAATATGACTGTAAGCGCTGGGGCCAGTGGGTATGCCATCTCCTTCAGAAATCTTGATAATATGGTATCGGGACAAGTGGTTTTATTGGGCTCAAGGCCTTATAGAAGTTTATGAACTCCGTTGACAGTGAAATGAATGTGTGGTGGGTCGGGATATTGAGACTTGCCAAAGTCTCGTAGGGAAGAGTTGTCTTTTATGACATGATCATGCACATACTGGTCATGCGCCTTCTTACAAGCTTTCTTCATCTTGGGATGCTCTGTATCTATCCCAATCTCCATGAGATTTGGTTCGTCTAGCCTTCTTGTATGCTCGAAATTTGGCTTGCAAGTCTTCGTATGTCACAATTCCACCATTGCTGGCTAAACATGGATGATGTCATCCTTGATAGGACGTATGTTTTAATGCTGTAGTACACTCCCTCTTGAAATAGTCCCATAATGTATTGATAGGAGTAGATGGGCTGTGTTCCGCAAGATCCTAGTCTGATGGCTTTCAAATTGGTTTTCTTCCACAGATGAATCTGGCGCTTTACAGATTTCCTTCTTGGTGGCAGATGTTTGTGTCGATGAGTACAACATCGTGATCACTGATACCAGGTATGTTGGTACACTTGCTCACTAGTGATGGTCTATTGGTGGCCAGGATGTCGAGGATATTCTCAAGGCGGGATGGGAAGGTGACCATTTGTTCGCAGCAATTGTTCTTTGGCAATGGAGATGTTAAGTTGTAGTAGGTATCTGTTACACATTATGGAAGCTGACTTCCAGTCAATGTCTTGGAGATAGGTAACACCAAAGTTTATTGGCGATATACTGCAATAACAATGAGAGGCTTCTTCAAATTTGAACAGGGGATGGAGGCCGCTACTAGTTCAGCATTTGTGTCGATTTCAATTTCTGAAGCATCAATATTTGCCTCCGTAGGGACTCGACATGCGATCGCGTCTGGCTGCAAAGCGGTAGTTTTCTGGCAAGATCTCTCTTTCATATATAGATGTGTGGAGCCATGTTTCTGAGCTCAACATCAGGATTGGCCTACTGTAGTAAGGTCCAGAACTCTTCCTTATTTGCTTTCATACTCTGGAAGTTTATGGTCAGCATGTGCAGGTTCTTTTCTGCAATGATCTTTGCAGAGGTTTCTTGGGAGATGATGTTAGCTTTTGGGATCCGAAGTCAAAAGATCTGTCACTATTATTACCTGATGGAGTTGTGAGGGACGAAGTATCATCATGAATTTGAATGAGCGAAGATGTGTCTTCAAACAAACTTGACTGGAAATTCCGCAGTTATCGCAATACCACATTGTCCAGTGCTCATCTTCAGGCATTCTTTGTATTACCATAGCTCGCAATTTAGACAGGCAACAGAGTAGATGGAGTTGGACCATTCGCATGCTTTCCTGCATATCTGGCAGAGATATTTGGGTGGTCTTTGGTTAAGATGACAGTCATTGGTAATACAGAGGCGAATGCTGTGCAGATATAAGTTGTGTCTTTGGCTCAAGAGTATCTTTGGAGTTGGAGTATTGTCTAGTGGGTGGGTGGGGTAACCTGCTTTGGAGAAAGGTGGTTCTGGAATAATGAATCCCATCTGGCTATAAACATGTTAACTTACATGATAGATGTAAACATTACCACTTCCTGTCTAACGCAGTGTTTACTTTCAGTCAGTGTCAACATCGACAAAGTCTACAGGTTACAATGGGGGAATGTGTGATGCTCCTGGGACCTGTGTGGACGTCTTCTGTGGATGTTCATATACCTTACCAACCCAAAGTTTATCATAAAAACGTTCAGAAATTCTCAGGGTAAAACATTTTCACTCCTGTCAAAATTTCGTGCAACCCTCCATCACGCATGCGCAAGGTCTATCTAAACAATCGAATTGATCTCTTACGCTGCAATTTCGTTGAAATCAAAATGACAATGTGACTAATTGGGAAAGATGTTTGTCATCTTAAAAAAACATTGCTTTTGGGATTTCCCTTGTTTTAAAACTGTTTTTCGGTTGACAATGCTTCTTCATATGATAGTTATGTTTCTCCTACAATACCCTTTCTCTAAACCTCAGTCTCTGCAATTTGACCAAAAGAATTGTGGTCAATACATTTATTCATGCTCCTATCATTTTCGCATTGATATTGTAACGTATATTTCTTCAAATTTCTCGACTTCTTTACCTCACATTACAAAGGTTCAGGCGAGGGACGAAAAAAGTTAAGGTCTTGATTAAACACCGAAGCCCGAATTCAATATTTCTGCTTTCTTAGTCGAACACGCTAATTAACGTGTAAATGAGTTTGTTGTATATGTGTCTCCATTTGAATCTTTCGTAAGAAGCTGTCTCATTTTTAACTTACGGAATACCAATTGTAATACCTGGATTGGACAGCCCTCATGCGCAGATAAGTATGGTGGTTTTCCTTCATAAACTGGACCATTGTCCTCCACAGTGATACCCGCCTCAAAATGATGTTGGAAGACCCCATTACTTACAAGTATAACCCTTTACCAAACCACAAATTTCGACCGTCCCAAATTGAAAGACTTTGCAGACAACATTTCAAATTGTGATGAAATTGAAAAAAATATCTTCTGATTATGCTCATTTAGACCAATTTCTCCTTTTTCCACAATGTTTTCCAATGTTGTCTGCAACAATCTGGTCAAATGCCGTTATTGTTTGGTAATTGGTTAAGCGCAAAATAGGTTTGTAGTTGCAGCAAATATCTGATAAATAAGATATGTGGTAGAAGGTATAGTGGCAAGCGTCGGGAGACTTTAGATCAGACAATCCGTGTCTTTTACAAAATGGCAGCCACCTACTTCACGATTGTATGCCCTTGGACAGGACACTAGTCCTAGCATCGTACAGTCGAGCCTCGATAATACGATCGTCGTTAATCCAGACTATTTGCCATCCGAACAGTAAACCAGTCAAACAACCGAAAATTGTGGAACGGTGTTCTGTAAATGACACACATAAAAGAGTAATTAAAACAATTCTTTTTCTAAAAATGAATGGTTTTGGGTTGTTATCTTTTTTTCACTCTAGTTCTATACTAAAGAGGCAGAATGTAAAATGGATACATGTCATCGCAGTGTTATACTCACAATTGTCAAAGACCTAATAAACATCATGAGGTCTTTGACGTTGTAACAAACTGAACAATTAAATCTCTATAAGACACTATCACATCCTACCAGTGAGAAACCCTGTCGTCCACTGATCAGTTGTGTATTTATATACCTGTATTTTCTCTATAACGATGCATTAGTTCCAAAATGTGCTTCTAACGTTCTGCACACGTTATACAACCCCAAGATCTAAGAAGACTCTTCCAGACTTTTGGCCCTTTGGAAATACGTGGGAACAGCAACTACAGGAGAAGAAAAAGTATTCAATCAAACAATACCACCATTGTAACGAACGGAACATATGAATCTCTAAAAGAGTAAGTTCTCCTTTTCTCACAATGTTTCCTGTCCCGTAAAACTTTCACTGTCATCACATTTTCAATGTCGTCTGCAAAGTCTTTCAATTTGGGACACCTTGAGAGTTTGGTGTTCAGTAATGGGTTAAAAGTTACATGTCTTATGTGTTGAATCAAATCACGTTAGCAGTAAATATGACTTTTCAAAATGAGGCATGTTAAGGTAAAATTTTCGAATTTTCTGTGAAAAAATCAGGTGCAATTTTTTTTTAGAAGCAATTACTCTGGCGTCTACTATTTTTTGCAAAGATCGCAAAGATTATGAAATTTACGACCGGCCTATTTTTCAAAATTAATCATAAACATTTTTTCATCTTCTTGTTAATTCTGAACCCTGTATACCCTACTGCTCTTTTTGTGTAAATTTTAAATTGACAACCGTATTTTATTCTGGCTAGTTCGATGTAATCCCTTCGGTACAAGAGAGTATATGCTTGTATGCTGGGTATCACTTCACCAGTTATTTATAGCTTGACATATAAGCGCGCTATATTTAGATCATGTCGTCCTGTCATCGGATTTGAATCAAATGAAAAATGCCCAAATTCATCTTATAATATTGGTTTCACTGCTGAAATATGGAATAAATGTGTATTCCTTTATTTTGTAAGTTTTTAAAAAAAATCTATAAGGTCCGGAAACTTTAAGAACATCTACGATCAGTAAAACAAAACAAGATCAAACGGACCACTGTCGTAAAACGATAAATTAGAGGTTTTGATAGACTGCAATTGCATTGATTGCCGAAACGTCAAAGCTGCTGTATAGTTATGTCTCATAAATAGCCTTTCACTTTGAATGTATTACAGGAATACAATGGCTAACTTTTATGTTTCCTATAATCTAATACTCATTCAAGCTAATTCAACAATTCCCTGGCCCGTATACTTTATCTTTGATATCAAACTGGTGATCTTCTTTATTGTATCTAACGCCAATCGTCAGGTAATTGGGTAAGCATGCATGTCCTATTCGGTCTAAGACAAATAAATACTGACATATTTCATAGAAGTTTTGCTGTACAATCATATACTCCTCTGGACACAATCTACGCAAGCAGCTTGAAAACGCGGTCCGATTCATTCCATTCAAGGCTAACATTTTGATGGATTGTGTTATGGAATCAAGCGGTGGCGTTAAAACAACGTTCCCATTAACCATGGCGATCTTAACTCTCGAGAAGTTAGCGAATATTGAGAACACGAGCGGAGGCATTCTTTGTTCACGAGCGGAGGCATTCTTTGTTCGTAGATTTCCTCTAGGAATATTAGTATGAGTGGCTTATTCTGTGGTCATAGGCCTCCTTCAATATCCACTTTCGCAGAATGCTTGAGAAATCACGAATATTACCACACACGATCCAGAAACTGTTCTGTGAAGAACTATAGAACAGCCTGGTTTAAAGTGGGTATCACCCATGCAAATCAAATCGAATTCAACCGGAACAACCCTTTTCATTGAATCCTCTAGCTGATGTTTAATATGATTGAATACAATTTCTCTGTCGCAATTACTATGCGATATTAAGGCCAGATATTGTTCTTGTGCCTTCCTATCTTTGAACTGTTCAATGAACCAATCCGTCTGTATTTTCTTCATTATACGTCTCCACAATTATACAACCGAGACAGATATCACAACTACAAGGAACACGGCCGTCAGTAAGACGACAACTATAAGAGTGTGTTTGCAAATACCAAGCATTATCCCTAAAGCTTTCTGGTCAATTTTGAAATGGTCGGTGTCCAAACGGCAACTCAAATTGTATACATGGTCTTGCATGTAATGATGCCGTGTTGAAATCCACCTAGAAGACCTATTATTTTGACGTACATTTGATGTCATTCTGGCAGAAGTCGACTTTCAAGACAGCTGTGTTATTATGAATGTCTTGGCTTAGTTGTAAATTTCTAGTAACTAAAAGATGTTCATTGTCGATGCCCGCAATCATGTTCTGATTTAAATCTAATGTACTTAGACCCTCCAGATATCTTATGTCGAAGGATAAAGTGGTCAAATAATTTTTACGTAAACCTATACGCAAAAGCCGTGTATTATACAGGAAGATGTTGCGTGGTAGATTGTGTAATCCATAGCTCTCCAAATCGAGTTCCTCTAAAAGCGGGAATGCATGGAATGCTTCGACAAAATCAGAACGTGTCTCCATTTGATAGAGCTTATTGTACGAGAGGTTTAGTTTGAAGACGGGCATGTACCCTCTGATGTAGAAAACCCCGATCACGTTACTCGAGATGCCAAAGTCTAACCTGAGCGCCCCAATTGGCCAATTAACGCTTATATCAATCACATCGATGTTACATTGGCGAAAGCGCAGCAATTTCAATTTTATCAAACAATTTTTCATGTTAAAAAAAAAGGTTTCTAAAAGCAGGCTGTGGTGTTATTACCATGTTATTTGCGTAAAACTGTTCCATTTGTCATGCTAATAAATATTCAACATGACCTTTGTTCCCAAAACATTCTGTATAACGTCTTGGTTTGGAATGTATATTGTTTCTTATTCCAAACCACTTATATCGAGAACCTTTGTGTGCTTCAACATCTATTCGATATGGGCGCTTTTTAAATCACTAATATAATGTATGTGAGACACGTTTAACTTTATAAGCGATATATGCTGTAAATCATCATGTATTACATCTTCTCGTGTGGCATAAACATTCGTGTTGGTAAGGCTGAGTGCGGTTATGTTCCTTTTTCGCAGCATATCAAAGAAATATCGATGTAGATGTATGGCACGACTATAGATACTTCCAACATTTTCAAGCAACAATGTGTCGATGGACGGCAGTACATGCTCGGAACTTAATGCCGAAACAAGGGATTGAGCCTTTAACAAGGTTAGTCTAGAGAGTTGGGAGAAACTGTGCTCGCCTATGTAGTAAAAGGTCTTTGACTCTGGTATTAAAGTCTGATAAAGGGATGTCTGCTTTGAAAATCGCAAAAACATTTAGGGGAAACAACAGTTTGCTCGTATTTTGGAATATTGCATTCTGATCAATCACATCGCCCTGAAATTGAAGGATGCATGTTGTCTATGTTGTAGAACATAGTGGAGTAAGAATTCAGCGGGTGGCCAGTTTAATCTAGTGTTTTCCTTGTCTTTGAATTATAGGATTATGTGAGACGTGGCAAACTGGCAAAGACGACTTTAGCACATTATTACAAGGGTACACGGCGTTCGATCAACCCAGACAATGTAAAAACGTGGATCGGGTGGTGTTAAAGTGTTCGTCAAAGATTGGCTAGCTAAAACGTGTCATAGATTATATGAAAACTACGAGGATTGTGTGGTTTTATTTATATCAAAAACGTGGAGTAACCTGGGTGAAGATCTGATCATAATGTTTACGTATGTTTCACCGGAAAGATCGACTATCTACGGTTCAATGGACTCAGATGGTATCCAGATATTAAACGAGAAAATAGTATCCATTGTATCGGACTTCCCAACATCCTACTATATGATCTGTGGTGATTTTAACTCGCGCATCGGTAATCTTCAAGATTATATACATCAAGACGATTTATACCATATCCATGGCGATTGTGATTATCCGACAGACGATTTTGATATTCCCAAATATAACAAAGATATAACAAAGATACTGTTATTAACAAATTTGGCAAATCTCTCATAGAAATGTGCTGTACACATGATATACACGTGTTAAACGGTCGGACATTTCAGGATAAAACGGGAAACTTCACATGTACATCAAATAATGGGAAAAGCGTGGTAGACTATATTATTCTATCAACTCCCTTGTTTAAAACTGTGACAAATTTCGAAATTGGTCACCACGACTTCTCAGACCATTTTCCGCTATTGTGCTCGTTGAAATGCGGCCGGGAACCAGAGAGTGTTTTACAAGAAAACCTTACACCAAGGATAAAATACAAATGGAACGAAGGGAATAGACATACATTTGAGTCAAATTTCTCGGAGCTTTTCACAAAGTTCGATGGGGATGCAACAGAGACAAACGCATGCAACAAATTAAATGACTTTATGGATGTTTTTAAACAGGCTGGTTCGTTTATGAAAAAACAATGCGTAAAAAGAAGAGAGCAGTATATAACGTGTAAACAGCCAGAGTGGTGGGACGATGAATGTGCGAACTTGAAAAATGCAAAATACAAGAGTTTAAGGTTGTTTCGTTTAACGAACTCCCGAGAAGACTTTGTGATGTATAAAGAAAATAAAAGTAAGTTTAAAACCAGGTGTAAATCAAAGAGGCTAGCGTTAGAAAGCCAACGGCGCGATGAACTAATTGAGAATAGAAAGAATCCCAAAGTATTCTGGGAAAAAATCAAACTGGCTGCAGTTAAAAGTGAGGACCAGAGTGCGATATCGGGCGAACAATGGCTTGGTTACTTCAAACAACTTTTCTCTTCAACACAAGATGATGGGACCGCAGAAGATTTGACGCTTAACGTAAACCTTAATGTTGAGAACACCTCGGACGAACTGAATAACGCTTTCACGCAAGAGGAAATACGAAATAGTGTTATGTCCTTAAAGGGAAACTGTTCTCTTGGAGTTGACGGTATATGCATCGAAATGTACAAGTGCACTATTGACACAATACTACCCTATCTAACCGATCTTTTAATGCTATCTACGACAATGGTTATTTTCCTAAGGAATGGAGTGAAAATATTATAACACCAATACATAAAAAAGGACAAAGAACGGATCCAAATAACTATAGAGCAATATCTCTTACAAATAGTATGAGTAAAATATTCATAAATATACTGACCAAGAGATTAACAAATTGGTGTGAAAGTAACAGTGTCATACACGAAGCACAGGCAGGTTTCAGAAAGAACTACTCGACAATAGACAATATATTCAACTTGCAATCTGTTATACAAAAGTACATCTCTCGCAGACGGGGTAGGTTTTATGTGTTCATTGTTGATTTCTATTAAGCGTTCGACAGCTGCTCACATGAAAAACTTATAGAGTGTCTATCTCAATCAGGAGTAAATGGGAAATTCTTAAAGATATTTCAATCTATGTACAGGCAGTTAAAATCGTGCATCCACACCCCAGCGGTCTTACAGACTTTTTCCGGTGCACAGTTGGAACAAAGCAAGGTTGTACGTCGTCCCCGATAATTTTTTCTATGTTCGTGAATGACTTAATTAGATACCTACAAAGACATAATAACCGGGGAATATATGTATCCGATGTTACTGGTTGTCTATACGCCTTTATGTTCGCTGATGATGTTTCAAGCTTTGCCGATACATGTGTAAATCTACAAAGACAAATTAATGAAATCGAATCGTTCTGTGAAGACATTGGAATGAAGCTTAATACTGATAAGTCGAAAGTCATGGTATTTAGGAATGGTGGGTATTTAAGGAGGTATGAGAAATGGTATTATAAAGGTGAACAGTTAGAAACAGTGTCACACTATAAATACCTTGGTGCGTTTTTTACACCGAAACTGAGTTGGACAATGACACGGGAAAACTTAGCAAAACAGGCATCAAAGGCAGTTGCAACTATTTTCAAATTCCAAAAACATTTTGGGTATTTTCCAGCAAAAGACGCTTTTAAACTATTTGACAGCATGGTACTTCCAATTTTATGTTACGCATCGGATATTTGGGGATATCAATACTCAGACTGCACAGAACGAATTCACGTCAATTTTTGTAAACGTATATGTGGTCTTAAACAATTTGTCCCAGGTTTCATTGCACTGAGTGAATGTGGTAGAACACCTATTTACGTTAATTATATGACTAAGTGTGTTAAGTATTGGATAAAACTTGTACAGTTACCAAATGATAGATACCCGCATCAGTGCTATCTTATGATAAAACACATAGACGACGCAGGTCGAAACATATGGGCTACAAACATTAGAAAGCTACTTTTTGAAAATGGTTTCGGGTACGTGTGGATCAACCAGGACGTGGGTGACGCCAGGATGTTCATGTCGGCGTTTACAGATCGCATCAAAGCCTGTGCCATACAAAAGTTACAATCGACTATCAACGCTTCTCCAAAGGCAGAACATTACAAGCGCTATAAAACTCTTTTAAACACAGAGCGATATTTATCTGTAAAAATGCCCTTTCCTAAAAAAAGAGCGCTTTCGAACTTCCGATGCTCAGGACACGAACTTATGATAGAGAAAGGGCGGCATTTGAATATCGATCGAGAAATACGATACTGTACTTATTGTTTAATTAATCATGATTTGTTTCTTATTGAAGACGAATTCCATTTCTTTTTTATCTGTAAATTGTATTGCGATATAAGACTAGAATGCTTCAATACAACGTGGATAACTAATGCCATTTGTAGGGAAGCATTTTATACCATTATGTCGGATCCCAGAGAGAGCAGTATACTATCATTGTCTACGTATATATACAGGGCTTCACTTCTAAGAGAAGAGTACTTAAAAACAATTGAGAGAAAATAGATGCTAACACTTTTTCATTATTATTATTATTGCTTTATTAGTCGTTCATTACACTGGACAAGCCAATATCATTCAGATACTGTTTCTAATACAGGTGCGTGTTTTATTTCATTTACTCACTTGCAGATGTGTTTCGATGGGTTTCGATAGGTGTGTGCATGACTGGACCGAGCCGTATTTTGCAAAATATGACTTTGTCCGGTCTTGCGCCGGGCCGTCGATTCATATTCATGTACATCTGCTAGTTCTATACGGCTTATTGAATATGCAAAAAGTATCTGCTAAATCAATGCACTTGTATTAGTTTGTAAATTAATGTTGTATGTTTAATCAATTCATTTTAACATGATTGCTATGCTAATCATTGTGTGTATTCTGGGCCGGAGGCCTTTATTTACAATAAAATTTATGTTATGTTATGAATAAAATCAATTGGTCAAACGTCCCTCGTCTTAAGAGACTGGTCATAACGTCTTTAAATAAAAGGAAAGTGATTTAAGTGAAATGGATGAACCACGTGTACGATTATATCTCGAAGAAACCTGGTTGAAAGAATACAACGAATAGTTGATTGGTGCCATGATACAGAAGATCAATCAAGAGGTGCTGCTATAACTGTCAGTGTGGCATTCAAGAAGCCCTGGTTTATTTTCTAGCCGCACTGTTCAGTCTTTTTCTCTATTTTGGCACCAATAGTGTTCGATTTATTCCTGTTTCGATACCTGTTTTTTATTTCTTGTTGAAAATCTTGAATCAAAATATATATGGATATATGCCAATCATTTAAGACTGTCCTGATTCAGCAAGGCCGATTTGCTTATGGTTATAAAACATGAAGCTCTTCTTGGTTTAATTGTACCCAAGAATAGTTCGGATTTACAGCCAAATAGAATTATGAACAGAACAAAACAGTTCTTTACCATCTCAGGTACAATATGTACAGCATGAGGTATACACAATTCAATCTAGGAGCCAAAGTAACATGTTAAATGGTAGAGAAAAATATAGATATGTCTCTTTGAATTTGAAAATATTTAGATATGTAAACTATAAAGATAGGAATAGCTTTTATTGCAAAAGAAGATAGATTCATATATCTACTAACTTATCTCCCATCGTCTCTTTTACCGACATGTGGTTCTAACTCTAGCATTGAGGTGTCTACATACATTGGGAGATGAGCATAAACAATCTCTTCTGGTTAGGACTTTCACATGTATCTAGATGTTGTAAATAGAATACGCATAAATCGATCCTGTATATTTGTAATAAAAACACAACAAGAGAAACATAAACAAATTGTAGATAAAGATTTACACGAAAACACAATTAGAAGTATTAAGTGACTTTGATCGAAATTCGTAAAATAAACACCTGACCAATGCAAGAAAATGAAAGTGCTGCTTGCCATTCCATTTCTTAACAAATCAATTATTGTTAAAAAAAACAAACAAGGGGGGATTGCTAATATGGGCAAATCCTTTTTTAATTCTAAGAGGTCCGATAGTACGTAACAATCTAGAAACGTTTTTGCATATAACCAAACCTTATTCAATGTTATAGAGAACATGTCGGTATAAAAATAGACAACATACTTAACGTTTTTTTCACTGATTGGATGTAATTGTGTCTTTGAGAGGTTTATTTTCCCGGTTCGATACATGTGTATTGAAAAGTTTGAAGCCACCAATGTAATAAATTGGTCTTAGTCCACCACTTAAGGCTTTCAATACAATTGTAAATGCATTTAGAAATGCAACAGAATCACTTCTGACTACTTTTGAAAAGTCGGAAAGTGGTACTTGGCTCCGGCTTGAGATAACCATCCTCGTCATTATAAGAGCAAGAAGTAACCTCGCCTTGTGCTTGATTGATTGGCGTCAAATAGCAATTACTCTCTAGTTTTTCGTTACTTGTCCTTACAAGACTTCCGTTGTCAATAATGTCAATATTTCCCAGCGTGCCATACTCATCCTCTACCGACGACTGACGTTGCTGAATCGATTCATAGGTATCGGTGTCCATGTGCAACGATGCGAGTTCTCTAGGACTTCCAGGCCCCTTCTTTGTCTGACAATCTGTCGCGCAATATTCTCTTGGCGTGCAGTGCTCTGAGACCGCCGTGAGGTAATTGTCCGACTCGTTTGATGTCTGTGGTCTGACAATGACATCGTCCATCAGAGCGTATTCATTTTCAATAGGTTCAATCTCTGCATACAACTCATTTTCTTCTATTTTCATGTGTTCGGCATTTTCCATTGGGTTTGGATGGTCGTCTGCACCTGCGCGTTCATGAACTTAAACGAAAAAAGGAATCGAAGCAGCTTTTTTTATGAAGACTCTCTATCTAGAGATGAATGTTTTACTATACTATAAAAGTGGGGGATTCATCAGTAAGAATCGACTTATTCACTAAATATTGAATTTGAACTTGTCTCATATATTTGTCACCCTCCGCTATGTTAGAATCAACATTTATAATGTAGCTATGTTAGAATCAACATTTATAATGTAAAAGGAAAGAACACATGCTTTATCAAAGAGGGTCTAAACCAAATTGACAAAACGAGAACATGCAAAGCTCTTTTCTGGCCCTTGCTACTTTCGTTGTTATTTCATATGTCGTCTGCTACAGATAATTTTATATGTAAGTCTTTGCAGACAAAAGGAAAACAGATATGGTAGTGCACTTTTTACAAAACATTCATTTTGTATCAGTGGACATCTTATTAACTATTCAGCTTTTGTTTCGAATCTGTCTGAAATAATCTATCGGTGAAATGATCAAGCATATCTCACATTTGAATGCAATTACAAGACAAACAAAGGATTTGTGAGATATAAAGTGCACGTCAATCAATTCTAATGATAAAACAAGGTTGTCAAATGTTTTGTTGACTTACATTGTAGATAGCAAATGAAAGACATAAAACGCCAATATGAAAGAGAATAACCTGGTGTAAATTTGTTCAAAAGCAAACTTTATAAGTACAAATGAAAAAAGGGATAAAATAAATGCTTTTTATCAATTTGTGGAGTTTCTCTAATCATTTCAAACGGTTTGATGGTTGAAATACCTTAAAATAGAGTAAGAAAATTCACAACTAATGCATTTGTAAACAGTACCATAACGTATCGTAATGTGTATGTTCATTTAAAATTGTAGTTTTTATGTAAATATTTAATCCGTAAATATGACGTTTCCATACCATTCATGTTAATATAATTCTATAATAATTATGAGCCTAATTACTTTAAGCCATACTTGCGCTCATTTACACTAAAATTGTGAAAACTCTAGAATAATTGACAATCAAATTAAAAGTACTTTAAATTCCTTTTTACAGGGGAACTCAGACGAAAACACCTTCACATGAGATTTTAAAAGAGTGAATACGATAAGGTTTGTTTACAATTAGGGATAAAACAAAGTCAGCCGAAAACGCCGGGAAACAATGAAATCCAAAATATTCTTCATTTTGAATGATCACGTTGTTGGTATTGGATAAATTCAGAGCGTTTATTGCATTTCAGGCCTACGGCCCATACACAAGATACAACATATATGTTACAGGGAAACTGTGAAATCAGGGATTTCGTGAAATCCCTGAAAATCTAAGCGATTTCATGAAATCCCTAATTCACTTAGGGATTTCGTGAAATCCCTAAAAATGTCAGGGATTTCACGAAATCCCTGAAAATTGAGAGGTCATATTTCACAGTTCCACTGGCGAAACATAGCAATGTTTCTTATAACATTCATATCTTGTGACGACATGATATAAAAAAAGACTAAAGAAATGTTTTTTGTATAACTAACATTTATGTATTTTACTCGCAAGTCCCTATAGAGAGGGCACACTAAGAGAAAGTGAAACTCATCCTCCAGCATTCCCTCACAATAGGCACAAAGTCTTAATTCTCTTGGGATATTAAATAAAATGCCTACCCTTTTCGATCATTAAATCATGGGCAGAGCAGCGAAATCTTGCTACACACTTGGACAATTTCGTTACATAGATTGCAAATAAATATTTTTCCATTACACAGTTTTTCTTAAAATTGACAGAGTAGGTTAATTTCATATTTTGACTACAATTATGATTCCAAGTTTGAATATATTGGTCCTTCAATCGTTCAACGTATCGATATAAAAACAGATTTTCATTTTCAACAGTCTGTGTTTCCCAAACATACCCAAAACCACTGGCGTTTAAATTGGTTCTTACCTCTGTTGCCCAATTTGAATGACCAATACTATCAAAATATTTCATCATTTCATAACATTTTTTAACATATCAGTGATTTGGGAGCCTTAGAATACGAATCCAATATTTGATCGCTCTTTTACATGAGATTATATATAAAGGAAACCTTCCGGTATCGCCCATAACAGCTGCGTTTGAAGACATATTAGGAACATTAAAAAACCACTTGCATGCGTAAACATGTATATTTTCAATAGTTTTTATATTTCTAAGGCCCCAAATATCAGATCCATACAGTAAGATGGGACATATTTTCATATCAAATGATTTAAAAAAGGTTTTTGGACGAACACATGTTAATTTAGTAAATGCATTTAAAACCCATATTAAGGCTCGTTTGGCTTTCACAGACATGTCTTCGGCCATTTCGTGCATTGATAAGGTACTTGAAAAATATAGTCCGACATATGAGAATACATTAACAGTTTCTAAATTTGCATCATTAAATGTCCATTTTTCCCTTTTCGATAAATGTCCTCCTTTCTTGAAAACTAAGACCTTTGTTTTTGCAATGTTAACTACCATTTTGTTTTTCTTGCAAAAAGTGTTTAATAAATTAAGTTGTTTCTGAAGCCCCTGGATCTTATTAGATATAAGCGCAATATCATCTGCAAACATTAAGAGAAAGATTTTGACGGCGTCAGGATATATTTGAATTCCTCCTACGTCATTTTTTTTCAAGTGAATCATGTAATTCATTTATAAAAAGAGAAAAAAGTATAGGGCTCAAATTACATCCTTGTCTCAAACCAATTGGGCAGTCAAAAATATTCGTAACATCTCCATCTAACCGTACATAAGCCTTAACAGACTTATAAATTGACTTTATTGCTATTAGAAGCTTCCCTTTTAAACCATTTTTCTCAAGAATTTCATACAGGATAGATCAGTCAACAAGATCAAAAGCTTTTTTTAAAATCTATAAAAGCAACATATACAAATCTACCTTTTCTATTCAAATGTTTACTAACAATTGCATTCAAAACGAAAGCACTGTCAGTTGTACAATATCCAGATCTAAAACCAGACTGTGATTCAGCAAGTTTATCAAACGCTTCAACAAAGAAAGTTACTCGTTTGTTTAAAATGTTAAAGGCACATCAAAGGAGAGGAGTACAAATAAATTACTAAAACAATATATGGAGTTATTTTATTATGTTCATAAAAGTCATGAGAATTAGTTTAGGAATGCATTGAGACCCTATTAAATAGACTCATTTAAAATAAGTTATTTTGTGCTTGAAATATAGTTGTCTCCAACCCAAGCTTGTTTATCAACAACCTATTTGTTTACATATTCAAGATAATGAATTCTGATTGGTCGATTCAAAAATGTGTGTATCAACTGTCAAGGTCAGAGGTGATGAATCAGGAAATCTGAATTATAAAACTTGCTAATCTGGGTTATTTCTGGTTTACTTTCACATTTAAGTTGTGCTGATGGTATTTTCTGGTGATAACTATTTGAATCTGTCCAAAAGTTTACCAAATAATATAGTTTGATATAGCATTAATCTCCTTTAATGGGCCTTTAATGTAAATTTTGCTTAAAACGTCGATTAATGTTATACCCCTGTAATTATTTGGATCATTTATACTACATTTCTTCTGGATAGGTATAATGACTGATTAACTCCATTGTGCTGGGAATTCTCCTGTACAAAATAAACGATTAAAAAGAATACGGACGAATTGTATAATGGAATTATTCCCACAAATAAAAAACTGTGGTATAAGATAAATGACAGTATCTTTATGTTTAACACGTGGTTTTTCTAACTAGGTGATCACCACTCGTTTCAGCACTTCTTTCTATTTTAGATGTTACTCGAATGTAAACAATTAGTTAAATTGTTGGGCACAATATTTATGAAAATAGCACTTTAAAAAAAGAAAAATATATATTACATGTAAATAGTACAGGCGTTATATTGTCATGATCCTGTGATGTTTCGCTCTATTTCAACATATTATATCATAATTTACAACTCATTTTACCCGGTTTTACATTATTTCTGAGCGCTAGTATGTGTTAGATGATTAAAAAGATATTTGGCATGATATGTTTTGTTTATCATTGATTTGTGACCATGGGCAAGTTGTCTTCAGTGACGGAAAGGACCTAACAAAACTCTCAAAACAAAAGGAATTGGTTGACAAAAAAATCACTTTTCAACATGAAAAATAATGCTTTACTATGACATCGAATACATCATAGTTTGATACTTTGTTTAACATTTTAAGAGCATTTTGTTTTATCATAGATAAAAAGTTAACAGTTCATTATTCTTAAAAACGTATATCTCGAGTTAACTTAGCGGTAACCTGTAATCAAGCCTGTTTGCTACTCTGAGAATCTTTCGTCGTTAAAATTAAGCAGATATTTAAAGGTCATATTTCCCGATAAACAAAATTTTCTTTAATTATGGTTTTTGAATTAGGATGTGGTTTCGTTATGACGGAGGTAATGATTTTTTTTCTCATTCAGAAGCGAAAAATGTTGTTTTTGACTACTTTTATTCACCTTTATCGATTTTTGTGAATGACTTATCTCCCTTGTTGTGACGTCATTTGTGCTTCAAAGTCATATGAACTATCAGTAAGAAGAATCTAGTTCTCAGTAACGACGGTGTTTTTGAACAAATTTCGGACATTTTAAGTGTTGAATTGTGTTTTGGGAAACGTAAATTGGATATTGAATATGGTATTTTGACAGGTCTTCTGGTGTTATTCTGATTTTGGTCGCAGGGATGCGAGTTTCTCCCGTTTTCCGACCAACATAAAAGCTGCAAAAAGTTTCGATAAGTAAATTGGACCGTGTTTACTTTACAAATAAGCAAAAGATATATTCCCCAAACAAGAACAGTAGGCTGTGTTACTTTCACTTCGAAGACGGCAAGTTTACGCATTGTTGGGCGTTTCCAGAGAATTGATTTTATTGATCTTTAAATGATCGGACTCAATTCAAAGTAATTTATACAGGTAAAGACGCTTCAAATTCATTCTACTTATTGAGTAACCGTTATATTTCCCTGAACTGATGTTTGTGATTAAAACAATTCCTGACTGTTAGTTTGGGGTGTTAGAGCCTCGTGTAGTCTTGCTAGCTCTTTATATAGAATGTGCACTGTGTAAATGTAAATAAATTCAAGAAAAGGATAAATCACGTTGATTACACCTTTTTTGAAAGTTAATTTCCTTGAATGACTCTCTTATTGCCAAGCTAGTTTTGTTTGGAACAGATTAACTGTGCTACATACTTAGTCAGGAATACTTAATTAGGCTGCTTTACGATTATATTACGTAAGAATTCAAAGGGTTGCAAGAATATGTTAATTTCATCCAACATCTTAAGTTATTGTATTGCCATGTCTTTGGGTTTTAAACGCTTAAATGCTTCTTGTTCTTATTTGCAAAACTTGTTTTATGTTTTAACATAATCGTAGAAACGTTGCCATTTTACATAAATGAGACAAAATGAAACATGTATGTTGATTGCTATGATAACAAACCGATTAAAACAAGCAAGTTTCTTTTATCTGCTGTTGTCTTTGAATGAAAATTCAAAATAATGAATATTTGATATCCGCAAACTGTCTCTAAACTCATCAACGTAAATGATAATGGGTTCGATCTTAACTTACGCGTCTGCTTTTCGGAATTATTTAAATCACACACCTCATTTGTTTGCCATTGGTAATATTGGTTTAAATGACGTATGCCACACTGAAATGCAGGTGTTCAAACATGATTATTACAAATTTATATTGATAATTTAGTAATAAGATCACTAAATTTATAATTTATACATTTGAACATAATCTCTTTGTTTACAATTTAATTGATTATTGTCAGTTTACCTCACATACAAAGGGTCAATCAACAAACATCGGACATTACAAGGATTTAGGGTCGTTATGAAAATTAACACCAAACTGCCACATTTGCACAGTACGTGTCAAGTCTCAAGTCCTTTATATTGTTTAGGCGAAAGATAGCCTCTGGCGTTGTTAATCTCTTAAATATCTCTGTTGTTAATTAACAGGTCTGACACGTTCTGCTATTCCAGACATGAAATAACAAGCAACAAATCTCACACTTTCAATGCGCGGCAATTAAATTTATCTAAAAAATCCATTGTTAAGATATAACCAATTAAGACCAAACTCTCACAGGATGTTTGGATTGATATAATGTCAGGACATATTTATCTCTCAATGTGACTTACGTCTGATACTTTGTCGTAATGATATTCAAAGAAGTGAACATGTTGTCTTTTCTATTAGAATAGTTTGACACTTCAATTAGTATATGATAATCAGTATTCACCAAAACGGTATCAACTCTATGTTTACAACAAAAAAACGTTTTGACATCAAAATCAAGTTTTGTCAAATTGATATTTAAATTCCAAAATCATAAAAAACAAATCCAAATATTTTTATTTAAGGTTGTTAGTAAAAATAAACTATGACAATTTTTTTGTTTTAGCTGTTAATTATTAAACCTGTCCGAAAATTAAATGCTCAATATGTCAAGGCTACTTACACGAGAGAAAACGAACATAAATGTAAAGTGAATGTGAAGAACAATTCATAAGTCAAAACAGTTGATCTAGAAAGACGACATCGGAATCAAATTCGAAATCATAAACCTCTTACTGGGGGTGGAGTTACTGGAAAGTTGCCGGATGATTTTAACAAATACTCTTGAATGTGCCAGTGTTTAGTTTTGAAATTTGGATGTGTGGTGAAAATGTGAGTTAAAGGATAACCTTCGTATCAAAAGTAAGTTGGGTTATAATACGGTTTGTTTGTTCGCAATTTATTATCTTCTCCCGTTTCATGTATTGATAAGACAATGAAGGGTGAATTTGACAGTCAATAGTTATACGATGTACGGTTTTAAGACAATTCGTTTATTCAGATCTATGTCTTTGTTTACTACTCAATTAAAACCTTAATGCCAATACACGATCATTGACGAAAAAGTACTCGTGCTTTTTTCTTTTTCAACAAATATTAATAAAAGTAGCTGTTGTCACAAATGTCGTCAAAATTTCAAGCTGATTCTTACATATGAAAACATTTACAAATCCTTTCAAATTTACGCGTTACTTCACTTACTCTATTTTTCAGAAGAATATTCTTATAATATGAAACATATTCAATAAAGAAAATGCACTGTCAATCCAAACATTGACTTAAGGATTGCTATTTCGAGGATAATCGTCCCAATTTCAAGCCGTTCCTTTCATATGAACGCATTGACATATCCTTGTAAATTCACGCGTTAAGTCACTAATTTATTTTTTTCAAATGGATATTCTTATAATATGAAAAATATTCAGTATAGAAAATTCACTGTCAATCCAAACAATGACTTAAGAATCATTTATTTCAAGGAAAATCGTCCAAATTTCAAGCCGTTCCTTTTATATGAACAGGTTTACGCATTGACAAATCCATGCAAATTCACGGGTTAAGTTATTAATTTATCTTTTTTCAAATTGATATTCTTATAAAATGAATCATATTCAATAAAGAAAATGCGCTGTCAATCCAAACAATGACTTTAGGATCGCTTATTTGAAGAAAAACACTAATTCTAACCAGCGATCGCTCTTCACGCCCTTTACATGGCGCATTCAGTGGATCACGAGTGACGTCACAGCAAAGGGAAGTAAGTCATACGAACTTTTATTAATCGGCGCGCTATGACGGTGATTTATGACGTAATGCGTTATGCTAAAATGTTGCAAATAATTTCAATGTGATTCTTTTACTTCATATTTTAATTTTATGAAATAAACCCAACCTGTACATATAACCTTTAAGATTTTGAAGAGAAGTCAACAAAAAATATACATTTAGAAATTTACCCGGCATTTTAAGGGTTAACACGATACATTGCAAATCTGTTCGTTAACAGAACCACAAGTAGTGCCTTTTCGGAAGGAACTTTCAAAATTGGAAGTTTCTTAAAATCACGCAGTTCACCAACAAATTCAATGTCACACCAGCTTTTGGGTTTCCAAAATCAACTTTTTCAGCGTTAAATCTTCCATAAATGAACAAGCCTAAGGCTATTCCCAATTTAATGGAAAAAAGCCCCTGACAATAACCAAACATACGCTTACCACACCAAATGTGAAATCAGGACCTTCAAATACAGTTACAACATGTGACAAGTAATCATCACCTGTCGTGTTGGCGGTCGAGTCGTTGATTATGTAGTTGGTGTTTATCGAACACACCTGAAACAGCTCTAGACATTCTTCTCTTTACGATATACACTGCAAACCCGACCGAAAACAGAACTAAGAGTACATCTAGACAAGCACCTACTGTAACCAAAATCAAAATCAGGACCTTAGAATACAGTAACAAAATGTGACAAGTTATCATTACTTTCAAACAATACCTGCAGTGTTGTGGATTGAGCCATTTATATCATCGGGTTGGTTTATTCAACATACCTGAACCTACTGTAGACTTCTTTCTCATAACGATATACACTGCAAATCCTACAAATACACATAGACTTGTAACACCGACTGGTATGCCAATCTTCAGAAGTAGAACCTGGACCCTTTTTGAAACTGTAATTCAAGGCAGTACTGATGTCATCATACAGTATAAAGTAATATCATGGACGTTTGTGGAGCAGTCAAAACTGTGATCCAGATGTGGAAGGAATGACTTTGGAACTATTTATCCGAGCCCATAAGCCATACTTCTTCTACAGTCTCGTTGTAGAAGTCGGCTTCTATTGGTGATTCGGTAGAGTGGTTGGCTTTCTCTCGAAGTTAAGCAACGTACTAAGTGGTTAGTACCTGGATGGGTGACCCACGATGGCTTTACTCCGAGAGTGACCCGATACATGTTACATAATTGCCCGTACCCTTAATTGTTTGTCGCATTTTCTCGATCCTTGTTTCTACTTTGAGGCAGTATTTATAGTGGCAGTAGTACCTTCTTGAATTTTAAAAAGTCGTAAACTGCCCATGTATGTCTTTGTGACTTAAGTGACTTCTGGACGAAGTTAAGACAAAGGTGGGAGAAATGTGAAGGTAATAGGGTTTATGTATAAATATTACTTCTACAGTCTCGTTGTAGAAGTCGGCTTCTATGGGTGATTCGGTAGAGTGGTTGGCTTTCTCTCGAAGTTAAGCAACGTACTAAGTGGTTAGTACCTGGATGGGTGACCTACGGTAGCTTTACTCCGAGAGTGACCCGATACACGTTACACTGACATCCCCGACACCGAGGTACCACAGTTTTGACTGTTCCATAAAGTTCCATGAAATAACTGTTATATTACCTAACACATTATAGAAATGTTTATTTGGAAAACATATGCACAAAACATTTTTTTAACGGTCAGGATTATGTTAATCTTCGAAAAGCTTAAATACTGTGATGCACTATGAATAACGTTGCCATTTTAATTTCCGAATTGGAATCGGTACATTCCGCCTTAGTAAATCATTGGCATGAATATCAATCCATTCCAAACAACCCTGTGTCATCTACGAGCTTTACAGAACATTATTTATTTGTGTAAATGAGTTTTACTTTGATATATTTAGATACTAGTATTGTAGGACATTTCATCAGATAGAAATAAGACGTGTACATATAGTTTGTCTTATCTAATCCTTATCTTGCTAAGAAAACACATTTTCGGCACTATTCCTTGTCGGTATTATTTTCGTAGGTAATCCACGTGGCAGTTTGTATGGAATGTTAATCGGCAATGCGTAGGAATATTATCAGGTGGCATTGGTGCTTGTGTTATAGAATATGTAATAAGGTAATTTTAAACATGGTTTTATATGACAAATGTGATATGTACATAGGCGTAGGAGCGTTTTCAACATTGGGGGGGCCAACTTCAGACGAGGACCGGTCTAAGAATAAATGTTCCTAAACTTTTTCATGACTATTCATGCATGTACAAATTCAATAACATTATAAGAATTAAAAGAAAGCGTATGAAAACATGTATCTTTAATATAAAAAAAAAAAAAAAAAAGGATATGCCAGGTCTCGATCTCACGCGGAAATCAGTTGTATTGAACTAAATAAAAAGTAGTAGCGACCAGACTGTCACAGCCACGGACCCAACTATATGCAAAAGTCAAACAATTATTTTATTCTTTAAGCTTTAGCTAACAATTAAAGACAATATAGAGTCTGACACCTTTTAAAGAACATGTTTTGCACCACTGTTTCCGTCGATCAAAACTTCCCGGGTATTTTAGTGAGCTGAGTTTTCATTGGATAAACCCGATGTGTTCAGATTGCCATTTTCGATGATGACGTCAAAAGATTTTGGTTATTGTCCGTAACAAAAGGCGAATTGGTATTAAATAGAGCACAAAAATACACATTTATTTTTGTTCTGCTGTTAAATATCGTTTCTTTCATTTTTCTATACAAATATCTTCATTTACCACTGTGAATATTGCGGGGGCCAAAGTATACTCTGGCCCCCCCAGTCTAGATATTGGGGGGGGGCGGCCCCCCGCCCCTGGCCCCCCTGCTCCTACGCCTTGGATGTAGTACAGTATGCTAAAGATATAAAATATGCAATACCAAGGGTCGACAGTCTCAATGTATCCGTTTCACAGAACCTTCCTGTCCAACCGCTTTCACACAAACACGCGTATTCGTTTTGTCCATCTATACAGTTTGCATTGTTCTGACATGGGTTGGACGCACATTCATTTATATCTGGAATTGGAAATGTTGCATAAGTCCGAATATATTTAAAGTGAATAACACTGTTTAAGAACTTATTTTGCTGAAGTATACTTGTGCGGTATCAAATGATGGATTCAAGAACTTTCTGACGTATATGCAGTTTGAACTGTTAATAGCAAGGGACTTGGAGATAATTCGTACATACATATTTATGAATTGGAATCGCTGTCTTCATCCAAAAATATGTCAAGCTGGGACCAACAATTCACTGTTCAAGGACTACAATAGCTAAACTTCCGCTGTACAAATGTAATGAATGAATTTCACATTTTAATACATGTATTTATGGACGGTACAACTCACTGTTGATCGTCCTTTATTTGATGTTGAAAGATACGAAATGAACAATAACTTAAATTCTAACTGTAATTAAACTCTTCACTCGATCACACTTTATTTTGTATATAAGCATCTTGTTGTATTGGGCCTTGTGTCATATAAGGTTTTGTTTTCCCACCTCTTTGAACGAACTTAATGTTCTATTTATCTATTCATTGAAAAAGGTGACATATTAATCAGTAATATGTATAGAGACAGGTGGTTGGTGTCCTGAAAAGGAAATGTTAATCGACAAGGCGTAGGAATATTATTCGGTTGCATTGGTGTAAGGATAAATGAAGTAATTTTGAACTCAACTTTTTATTAAAAGTGTGACATATAGATCGGTATGCTAATGATATAAAATATGCAATACCAAGGGTCATCGGTCTCTACATACCCGTTTGACAGCTCCTTCCTGTCCATCCGCTTTCGCAGAAGCATGTGTATGAGTTTTGTCCATCTATACAGCTTGCATTGTTCTGACATGGGTTGGATGCACATTCATTTATATCTGGAATTGGAAATATTGCATAAGTCAACAAGTTTCTCACGTATGGACGAATAGATTTCTGTTAAAGAATTTATTTTGCTTAAGTATAATTGCGCAGTTTCAAAATATAAGACAAATTGTTTGCTTTAAATCCCCAAATGATTGATTAAAGAACTTTTAACGTTTATGTAGTTTCCACTGTTTTTGCAACAGATCAAAGATGATTTATATATTTATTTTTAATGAAATGGAATCACTGTCCTCATGTATGTCAAAATGGGACCAATAATAATAAGCACGTGTGTGAGTTTTGTCCATCTTAACAGCTTGCATTTATGGGTTGGAAGCACATTCACTTATATTTACAATAGGAGATGTTGCATAAGTTCTCGGGTATTTCACGTTTGGACGAATAATCTTCTGTTTAAGAACTTATTTTGCTTAAGTATACTTGCGCGGTATCACAAAAATTAACGAACTGTATGGATTAAATCCCCAGATGATGGCTTGAAGAACTTTCTGACTTTGAACGGTTTTCACTGTATTTCGAATTGGTCTTGGAGAGAATTCATATATAAGTGTTTATGAAATAGAATCACTGTCCCCATCCGAAAGTACATGTATGTCAATTTTGGACCAATGATTCTCTATTCAAGGACAACAATATGTATACTTCCACACTACCAAGGTAATGATAGAATGTTAGTATTTTTTAAATATGTGTGGACGGTAAAACTCACTATTGATCATCCTTTAATTGATGTTGTACAAAGTAATTTTGAAATCAGTTTTACATGAAAAGTATGACATGTAGATTTGGCATGGTTATGATATAGACTATGCAATACCGATGGCCGACGGTTCTACGTACCCGTTTGACAGATACTTCCGATCCATCCGCTTTCACACAAGCACGTGTATGAGTTTTTTCCATCTATACATATTGCATTGTTCTGACATGGGTTGGAAGCACATTCATATATATCTGCAATAGGAAATCATGCAAAATCTGCAAGTATTTCAAGTTTGGACGAATGAATTTTTGTTTAAGAACTAATTTTGCTAAGGTATACGTGCGGTATCAAATTAGTTGACGAATTGTATGCTTTTGATTCCCAAATGATGGATTAAAGACCTTCCTGACGTATATGCAGTTTCAACTGAGCATAGCAAGGGGCTTGGATTTAATTCGTATATACATGTTTATGAAATAGAATAGCTGTCTCCATCCGAAAGTATGTCAATTTTGGACCAATCATTCTCTATTCAAGGACCACAATAGCTTTATTTCCGCAAAACCAATGTAATGCTATAAGTTTAGGTGTTTTTTTAAGATACATATGAAGGGAAACCACACTGTTGATAATTCTTCAATTGATGTTGTAAAATACGAAACCGAGAAATCTTTAATACTCTTACGGAAAATACAATCAAAGAACCCGATCATACTTTATTTTGTATATAAGCACCTTGTTGTATTGTCATATAAGATTTTGTTTTCCTACCTCTTTGAACGAATTTAATGTTCTATTTATCTATTCAATGAAAAGGGTGACTTATTAATCAGTAATATACATAAAAACAGATGGTTGGAGTCTTGAATAGGAAATGTTAATCGACAAGGCGTAGGAATATTATCCTGTTGCATTGGTGTAAGGATAAATGAAGTTATTTTGAACTCAAACTTTTATGAATAGGAAATGTTAATCGACAAGGCGTAGGAATACTATCCTGTTGCATTGGTGTAAGGATAAATGAAGTTATTTTGAACTCAACCTTTTATGAAAAGTGTGACATGTAGATTGGTATGCTCATGATATAAAATATGCAATACCAAGGGTCATCGGTCTCTACATACCCGTTTGACAGCTCCTTCCTGTCCATCCGCTTTCGCAGAAGCATGTGTATGAGTTTTGTCCATCTATACAGCTTGCATTGTTCTGACATGGGTTGGATGCACATTCATTTATATCTGCAATTGGAAATATTGCATAAGTTAACAAGTTTTTCACGTATGGACGAATAAATTTCTGTTAAAGAACTCGTTTTGCTAAAGTATACTTGTGCAGTTTCAAAATGTTAGACAAATTGTTTGCTTTAAATCTCCAAATGATGGATTAAAGAGCTTTTAACGTTTATGGAGTTTCCGCTGTTTTTGCAACAGACCAAAGATGATTTATATATACATTTTTATGAAATGGAATCACTGTCTTCATCCGAAAGTATGTCAAGTTGGGACCAATAATAATAAGCACGTGTATGAGTTTTGTCCATCCTTACAGCTTGCATTTATGGGTTGGAAGCACATTCATTTATATCTGCAATAGGAAATGTTGCATAAGTCCTCAAGTATTTCACATTTGGACGAATAATCTTCTTATTAAGAACTACTTCTGATGAGGTATACTTGCACAGTATGAAATATTGGAGGAATAGTAGCTTTCCATTTAATGATTCTAAATTAAAAAGACTATCTCACATTGTTACAATTTACTTTATTTTGACATGGGTTTGAGTTTTGGTAATATACATGTTTACGAAATAGAAATGATTTCTTCGTCAGAAAAATTTCAAGTTCGGACAAATGATTCACTCTTCAAAACCTACTTTTGCTACAGCAAACCGTATGAAAGTGATGGGAAAATTTCATGCGTTGCATCCACAAATACCAGATTAAAATAACTTTTTCACATTTATAGAAATTCTATCGTTTGGACAAGGGCTGTAGTCGTGTTCGTTCGTATCCAAAATAAAATCCACTTTCTATGTTAGACAGAGCACACTAGTAATTAATGTTCCCTTAATTGATGTCATCGGTTAAAAAAAAGAGTATCTATTTCAATGTTATTACAGAAATTACAATAAGAAGCTGTACCATACGTGTTTTTTTTATATAAGCGCCTATGTTTTCTTTTGAAAAGGGTGATATAATGTTTTGTTTCCCTATCTCCTTGAACATATCGATTTAATGTTCTATTCATCTTTTCGATGAAAAGTATGGCATATAAATTTTGAGTAGATGTGACATCTCGAAATACCTGATTCACAGTTCGTCCCAATCCATCCGAATACACACGAGCACGTGTACATGTTTTGTCCATTTCTACAGATCCCGTCATTTTGGCAGGGACTTGATGCGCATTCATTTATATCTGAATAAAAATAACACTGTTTTAACTTTCCTACATCCTCCTTTGTGAACGAGAACTTTTCACGGAACGCGTCGAGGTGAAACATGTTGGGAACGAACCGAACTGGTGGCGCTCGTGTCCTGAAGCCAAAGCTCCACACGTCTGTCTTCTGCACAAACTTTTTTCTTGTACGGGTACAAGGAAGCATCATCTCACAAGAAAACAATTAACCTATCATTCTTTGGGAAATTGATTTAGTACCCTTTGTGGAAATTGGTATCAAACATGGCTGTATTTTAGAAGTTCGAAACGTGGCTATAAGTATGTGCAGATTACCTCAGAACATAGAGTGACAAACTGCACAGCTGACACCTCATTAAAGTGGTGTTATGCACATTTTCCACTGAAAAAAAAAATAAGCGGAAGAGGAAATATAGGCAGGTCTACATGCTGTGGTAGATAAAGTCTAATGACCCATTTTTCGCTCTAAATGCCACAACTTCGGCTTTCTTCATTAAATGGTTAGAGGCAACACATTTTAGTATTGCGATTGAATGCTACAAAGGATTAATATATGTCCAGTTTGATTAACCCATTTCTCCATGATACATTATATTGTACCTTAAGACGAGACTTTAGAAATTCTAATGACAAAAGGAGTAATTGCTCTGAAATGTTTCTAAAAATTACCGCAAACCATTTAAGTTGTTCGTACTTAATAATTATTGTCTGCAATTTCTTTCAATTTCGACCTGCCCGAACGTTAGATAAGAATGAATAAGTTGATGGTTGTGGCATCTTTAGAAACCGTCTTGTGTTCCTACCCGCATACATAAGCATTAATTCTTTTTTCAATAGTCTATTTCAGGTTACAAAGGGCAGAGTAGACTGATTCTTTTTGAGATGTTTATATTTGCTTTAACCATGTATTCTGCTTCTCCAGAAGCTTGCTACAAAATTTGTATCATCTTATCAGACATAATAAAATATAATTGATAAATTAGCTCACTGCATTTCACAAAGCTTTTCTTTATACTTTTTGAACATGTAGTGCCAATTTGTAAACTTCCGCATAGCAGCTTCGTGAAGTTGATCTAGTGAGGGGCATTGTCAATTATGTAAGTTCTAGAACATAATGTAAATAACTGACTAAATGATTTTTCATTGAGTGCAGTAAGCACACAGGTAATCAGCGCTTTTGTTTTTGCCACTTCAAACATTAAAGAGAATTACATCACTTACCATTCTACAAGCTTTAAGATTATCCCAGCGAAAACTAACAACTTAAAAAACTCTTGCTTTATCAGAGCAAGTTTTAATTGAATCAAAATAAAATAGAATGTGGTAAACTTAGAATCGGCGAATAGTTTTAGAAGCTAAGTGACACTTTTTGGACTAAATGCAACCCTAATCAATCTAAGGTTTTTGGCAAGGTACGCGAATTAATACAACCAATACAAAGTTGTTTTCAATAAAACCTATGTAGTCCGGCAGATAAATAGCAATTTTTTCGATAAGCGTGCAATAGTTTCTATAGAAAATGTTTTTGTATTTTTATGTAGCTCAGACATTGTAGATCACAAATCTGCATGATGACACCCTGTCATCATTGAGCATTTCCGTAAAAACAAGATGGCGGACAAAATGGCCGCCAAAAATTAAAAACTGCATAATTTGAACATTTGGTTTTTATTCAGAACAATTATGATGCCACAAATGCAATCTTATTCACAAAACAAGTTACATGATGCCTAACACATACACTGCAATAAATCAAGTGGTCAGAATTGGTACTTTACATGATTAAATGGCCGCCGATGCCACCGTAATTAAACGATTTTGACACATAGACAGGTTTATTTCCGTTTAAACTTGTTGGTCCGTTGTACTGTGATATAAATGTTGTATGGGTTACCAAAGAGTGTCTTAATGAGTCTTGTCAATGAGTCACAATTTGAAGGTCTCATGATGAAAAAAAAGAACATCAAAATCAATTATTCGACGATTTTCCCTATTCATCGCAGCATAGACCCTCTCCACGACAAGCACAGAAAACCGTACACGATAATCAAGAATTGCTACAACGACAACGCATACTGGAGCACGGTATTTGACTTTCACATGAACACCGTATCAGTTTCAGTATTTCCTGTGGGGCCATCTGTAATTCCGTAAGCACCGTAGTGGGAAGCAATGACTTTGTCTTTCATTTCTAGTCCATCCGTATTCCAATGGATCAAGCTGTGGTGGATCAGGGTCCAAACACAGGTCTGATAATATGCTCTTTTAACAGTCTCTTGGAAAGATTCTGTTGTTGGCGGAAGTGCTTGAAGTTTTGGGGCTAATGCTGGCGATTTCCGTACCTTCTTCGCCAAAGCTGCAAATCTGACGTCGGACATTGTTTCCCGTCAATTCCATAGCATGAAGCCATGAATGTTGTTGATTCATCTACAATAGTCTGTAAGGATACTGTTGCATCACCTAATGATGTAAGAGGACACTTTCCAGATTTCAGGACTTTAACAACAGTCCCTTTGCCAATACCATGACAAGATGCTCTAGTGTCACACCCAGATAAGGCGTGTGCTCCTAGTAAGTAACGGATGATGTCCTTGTTTGCATTAACTGTTGCATTTATGTCATTCACTGCACGACATTGAATTGGCGATTCCATTATCACTTTTACAGCAATTTGATTCATCATGAAGTGATAAAGTACTAACACAAACACGTCTGTGTCATCCGATATAATGGCAATGCCACCGTCTGTCTCACATGTGATAAGAACCATTAGCTGAGCAAGAATGTTATCAGCTTCCTCGTGTGATGTGCGCGTATCATGACGTCTTATCCTTACGTTCTTATTTACCTCTAGGGGCATATGATCATTTCCGGTTATGACGAGTTCGTGGGGAACCTCATTTGAAAAAGATGTGTTTGCTGACAAGTCTTTGCAAATCAATGCAATTAACTGCTTCTTGTTCTCTGGAACATTAAGTACAGAGTTTTATGGCGGCAGCTTCATAACTGTGGCCATCTGGTGTATCAGATAGGACGTCGCTCCTTGCAGTGCTCTGGTCTTTCCTTTAATGCTATAATCTCTATATCTATCAAAGACAAGGTACACGTTGTGTCGATTTAATTGAGTTACGTAATCTTGAACGGTCCCATTATCTTGCCAGTGAATAATGTAAAGAACTGTCGAACCATCAATTACAACATGCTCTATTTGAATTAAAGCCATACTTGCGCTCATTTCCACTTAAATTTTGAAAGTAAATTAACTTAAAAATACTTTAAATTCCCTTTTACAGAAGAATTGGGATTGAAACACGTTCACATGATGCTTTTAAAAGAGTTAATACTAAAAGGTTTGTTTACAATTAGCGATAAAATTAGGTCAGCTGAAAAACGTTGGGAACCAATAAAACCCAAGACATTCTCAATTGTGAATATCCATGTTGTTATATATTCGATAAATGACAGTATTTTCATGTGTTTCATGTGATTTTTCTAACCAGGTGATCGTAATTCATTAATCCGAGCACTTCTTGATATTTTAGATGTTACTCGAATGTAAACAATAAAGTTAAATTAGTCGGCACCTAATTTATGAAAATAGCACTTTAAGAAAATAGATTATAAATAGTGCAGGCGTTATATTGTCATGATCCTGTATTTTTTCACTTTGTTTCAACATATTCTTTCATAATTGATAACTCATATTACCCAGTTTTGCAGTTTTTCTGAGCGCTAGTATGCTTTTAATGAATGTCTTGCTGATATTTCAACATATAAAATCTTTCTCAGTTGAGATTTTGCTTTCGAGGTTCTAAAATTGCCAGAGTCTGTTGCGGTTGCCACTGGTGACAATTCATGTGACAGAACATCTTTCAGGTCAATATCTCTGGAGCTAGCCTGTAGACCAATAACTCTGGTATAGATCAACTCTGTATCAAACGATCGTACATCACCTATGCTTAATGATTTCTTGGAAGCAGTTTGGGTTGTCACTGATCGGCTTATTGGTTTATGAAATGATTGTGGCCATCTTTCTTCAAACTTTGACATTTGATTTAAGCCAATCTCTATAGCATTGTTTACATAGACAATTGGTGGTGCTACCTTTCCAGATTCAATATTGACCAGTTCTGGAGGGTGGTTATCAGGTCGCAATTGATGAATGCATCCATCGATTTTGTCTTTGATTGCTTTCCGATCTTTTCTATCTAACGCTGTTCTGGCTTTTGATTCTTCCGTGTGTATTACCACCCCATTAGGTCTCCCTTCATCACTGAGTAACTCAATGTCCTGCTCGATTTGACTGCATATATTTAGAGTCAATGCCCAGACCTTTAATGTTTCTAGTTTTAAAGTAATCCCAATGATCCCTGATTGCTTTCCGATCTTTTCTATCTGACGCTGTTCTGGCTTTTGATTCTTCCGTGTGTATTACCACCCCATTAGGTCTCCCTTCATCACTGAGTAACTCAATGTCCTGCTCGATTTGACTGCATATATTTAGAGTCAATGCCCAGACCTTTAATGTTTCTAGTTTTAAAGTAATCCCAATGATCCCTGAGGCACTGTGGTCGTACCTCATGAAGGTAGTCTCTATAAACATGTCAGACCAAATACCATTTCATATTCCAGGCACGTGCCTCATTGCATGTTACCCTTTCAGGAACCTTTTCTCGACAGGTAATGGCATTGCTTCCATAGACCGCAAGTAGTATGATCCATACCGGGCAAATTTAACATGTCCAGCAGTAAAAAAGTATGGGAGCATGGATTTAACAACTGCAAACACCAATCACCGTCTCTCTCAGCGCGTCCATATATCATCATTAATAAGACCCCCTTAATGAGACAATCAATCCACAATTTTGCTGTTTTGCTCTGTTGTGCAATATCGTTAAGAATGCTTTCTAATGTATTGGCCTGATTGGTATCTCCATCAAGCAATGTCTGCAAAGATAACTTTCTTCACAATGATACAAATGGTGTGATGCTGAATCAAGGGAAGTAACTTTTTATACTGCTTATTAAGGGAAGCAATTCCTTCATTACTTTGAGACTGCTCACATAAAGGAGAAAAAATGTATGTAATCTTCAATCAAAGTTTCCAAAATGGTTTTAAGCAAGACATTATATATTATTGGAATCGAAATGCACACTATTATGTCCAAAATTGTGTTCTAAGAGATATAATTCTTATTAATAATTGGTTCATAGAAATTCCCTATATTTAGCGCAATTCTCCGCATAACCAATTTCTTAAAAAAATGACTAAAAATCCAAAAGTGATACCACATGTTAAAAAATTGCAGATTTGTTATCATAATGATGTTCTTACAATATTTCATCATTTTACATGAGAACATCTATGATCAAATCCATCATATAACCATATTTTATACCCAATATGATATTTGGCGGCCATTTTGGACGCCATCTTGAATTATGAGAAATGCTCAAGGGTGACAAGGTGTCATCATGCAGATTCTGCTTAAGTAATGCCCTAACAACAAGAAAATGCAAAAACATTTTCTATAGAAGACATTGCACGGTCCATCGCATTATCTGCCGGACTAATGCAAATGAATCTGTATTATGATAAATAAAAGATCAAATTTTATGACTGGCGATGTTATTTCTTTAGGCTGTTATAGAAGAAATCTTTCGTAGAACAACCTACTGTACGCAATGAGATTTCAGCGGGTGTTGGCTATATGACTGTTTGCTTACTCGGCAAAACTAAGTTGGCCATTATGGCGGCGAAACCGTGTTTTTGTGTATACCTCCTCAATTACCGGAGTTTTTTTGGGGGGCATTGATTATGCAAATTATACCATACAAGCGTTTCTGTAAACAACCGAATCATAGCAAAGTCTTTTTGAAACCGAAACTAGGATGTATTTTATATTTTCCTTAATTCTCTCTTTCTTTTTTATTTATATTTTCTTTCAGTTTTTTGTGTGTGTGTCAATAACATTTGAAACTGAATGGCAACCGACCAAAATTGAATAAAGGATGATAATGATATTCACCGGTAGGCAAGTAGATTGCCATAAGATGACCTATTGTCATTGCATCCCTTAAAGAAGAAAACTCACCAGTTTGACAGTTGGTTCCCGTCCATCCTCCTGTGCAAGTGCACGTGTATGTTTCAAAGCCATCGTGACATGTGCCGCCATTTTGACAAGGGTTACTGACACACTCGTCTGAAGTAGAATCGTGGAACACTTATATGTTTTGGAAAGGGTCAATAGTTTGACTCATTCATCAGACTTCATCAAACCCTTAACCTTACATGTATTTGAATGGGAATAATACTTTAGGTTAAGGGCTCAACTCAACAGCATTTCAGTCAAAATATTGCGTTAATGGCACTTACTCATGAGCCTTTTATTTTCTTAGTTGTACTGGGCAATCTTTCTAGTTCTTCTATACAAACGTGACTCACCAGACATAATTTTCTATTTCGTGGAAATAATTGAGAAATCACATACCCCTTTCTATTACGATATTGGTAATTACAAAACAATCCAGCTGCGTATTGCAAGAGGTAGCAGGTCCACCTCGAACTGTACATGTAAGAATGTCACGGGCTCAATACCCAGAATTGGTCATGCAAAAAGAAATAAAAAGAAACGGTATGTATAGTATGGCAACAGAGGCCCATTGTAGGCACCTTTCATATTAGAAAAAACAAGTCTTTTTTATACGCTTCGCGCATGCGCGGCAAGCGTATATAGCGATCCGTCGGGCATCCCATCGATCGGCATCCTACTTTACCTATAGGGGCTTAATCACCGCCGAGAGAAAGCAAGTAGTTCCAACTGCAATGTTGATTTTAATATGTCTTCAGTTTCGTGATTTATTATCAAATTAAATCATCGTTTTTCTTTAATAAATCTACTGTTCTTTGGTTTATTTTCGATGCATTTGTGATGTGTATGGTGGTGATCGTAGGTAATGCAAACAATCCGCGCTAATTTCCCATCATCCTAGAACTTTTAGTAAAAGGTATTTAGCGGCACCCGTATCTAGGCCTTGGGATCCCCCCCCCAACTTAAAGTAATCCCCAGTACTTTATTACTCAGTACAGTGCAAAGTCTCTACTTGAAATAAATTGCAAAATTCTATCAACAAACAGGCCTAAAATCATTCATGATGGAGAACAGGTAGTTATCAGCGATTTTGTTTTGCCTTTTCACTTCATTACTCCATGACCCAATTTCAGTAATAGGTTTACGATTTTGTTTATTTGGTTACCAGAGGGTTGGGAACCAGTAATCTCAGTGAGAAGGTTGAAATACGACCCCCTTCTATGCAGTAATATTCTTATGAAATAAAAATAAGAAAATAAAAGCAAATAATAAGAAAATTAATGATCTCTCACATGTACAATCTCTCTCGTCTGATCCATCATTACAATCATCATCTTTATCACAAACCCAGTCACTTGCAATACACCGCCCATTTCCACAGGTAAACATTCCTTTGACACAAGTTTTATCTGAAATGTACCGGGAATAGATCTCATATCAACTCATTGTATGTTTTTTATCCCATTCATGTCAACAGTTTAACAAGGTTTGAGAGCATTCAAAGTTACTATAAGGACATGTTCTACAGTTTCATAAGAAAATTATCCTTTCATAGAATTTTCTAAATTTTGGATATGTTATCTAAAACTGTATTGTAAATTGAAAGGTGAAAAGAAAAATACAAGTCGACGAGTAAGCATTTTGAAATGACAGTTTCCATGGTTACCGTTAGGAGCAAAAATGTCAAAATGACATTACCATACCATCTTCAAAAATAATAAAAATAATTTCTGGAATTCAAAATTGAATTCATACATTCAATACTTTATTAGTCAATCATGTATTCCATTATAACAATCTAAACAATTTTTGTAATCCAAATCATTTTATCAAGTTGTATTCGACAAAAAAACAATGACAATCGATATGTTAATGACAAAAAAATAAAGATATCAAAAAGTTTCTGTCATAGAATTTTCTTATTTTTCAGTATGTAAAGTAAAATGTAATATTGATATACAAAATGAAAAAAACTAACATATATGTTGACGAGTTGGTTTTTCTGTAAAATGACAGTTTCTATGGTAACCGTATTTGAAAAATATTTATAAAAACAACTAAGATAACTTTAAACTTGAAAAAAAAATCTACGGGCTTTATATGCATGAGAAATATAAAATAATGTTTATAACCCTTTTATAGTTTTATGGATAAAATGATTGTTCTTTGAAAGGAATTGCATATAGTAAGTTTTGTCCAAATAAAAACGTTTATCCGACTACTATGCAAGTACCTCTTCGGTAACATTTATTATCCCCATTGGATGTGCAGATGAACGTGCAAAGTAAACTACAGAGAACGTCCTTAAAGGAATTTTCATTGGACAAAGAATGAAAATTTACCCTTCTTTGAGAATAATACGTCAAATAGTATTTTAACAATATATGCCTACATGGTTTCTAAAAACTATTTGCGTCAATGAAAAATTGTAACTTGTCCACATTTAAAAGCACAAGAGACAACGAAAACAACATGAAAAGATACATTCTTTTAAGTATATATGTTAGAATGTTACACAATAATAGATCTTTCATTAAAACCAAATCATCGTTTTGTTACATTAGTGTGTACTAGGACAACTTCAGCAATTACATCAAATTGGGTAAGTCTTGTGTTATGTCTGCAAGTTTTCATGTCCTTAGGAATAATTAAAACAAAAAAGGACAGTCTTAAAGGGGGACATTATACTTCGTGACATATGCCATTTTGTCTTGTTAAATAACAGAGGCCCATTACAGGGACCTTTCTATTTGGCAATATTAATCACACAGACAATGGAATGTATTCAGCCTCGTTCTATGGTAAGGGGACCATTTTGAATTTCTAGTGCCAGATTGTAGTTATGATTTCATCATGTCACCAAAGCAACTTACAAACCGTAAACAGAGTAACGCATACTCCAGATAATCCAGACGTATATCTATATGTCATTCTACTGTAACATAATTACAGCTTTAATCATCCAAGGTAGGTGCAGTGTAGCATTTCTGTTATCAGTCACTTAATCACGTGATCGATGATCGCACCTGTCAGTAGTGCCTATTGCTTTTATTTCCTCGATCTTTTATTTCCTTTTTTATATTTGAATCCATGATAATGAGTTCAGATGGTTGGTTGTCGGATAGGTAAAAATGAACTCGGCTTCGGATGATATTCCTACGCCTAGTCCGATGACATTTCCGATCCAAGATACCAAACACCTACTCTCTATTTATCACATATATCAATAATTCGAAAAAGGTCTTGTATGCCGAACATTTATAGTTAAGTTTGTTACCTATTCGTCTTGGAATAAAGAGGTTTCTGAAACGAAGCATCTATAGGACCACTATTTGCTCTGCCGTTTAACAACGCCATTGCCATAATATTCGTCCACCTCTCAACGATACACGATTGCGTTTTAGGTGTGGATGAAGGGAAAATGAAATGAATATTTCAAATGATGTAGGTCTTATTACGAAATATCAGGGACATATAGTTATGAACTGTTACCTGTGATTGACATTATAAGTGCTGAAACTCATGTTAAACAATCTCAGCTATACAGAGTCCACTTCTCAACAGAGATATGGTAGATAGATGTTTGACTATCGCTAAAGGAATGTATGTGTTCAACTTATTCAGTCGATAATACTAAACACCTACAATGTCTTCGCAGGTTGGTCAAATTTTAAATGACAATAGTAACAACGTCATCTAATTGCTTAGATGACTTAAGCACAATTGGTCTTAAACAAATATACTTAACATTACATATTAAAAGTTATTCACCAGACTTAGAATAATAGACGAATAAGCTATATAAGGTAAGAAAATTAATGAGCTCTCACATGTACAATTTCTCTCATCTGATCCATCCCTGCAATCATTGGCTGAATCACAAACCCAGTCATTTGGAATACACAGCCCATTTTCACATATAAACATTTCGTTGCAAAATTCATCTGAAATGTACCGGGAACAAATATCATATCAACTCATTGTATGTTTTTTATTCCGTTCATGTCAACAGTTTAACGAGGTTTGCGCGTATTCAAAGTTGCTTAAAAGGAATTTTCAATGGACAAAGTATGAAAATGTACCCTTCTCTAAGAATAATACGTCAAATGGTTTTTAACAATGTACGCTTATAAGGTTTCTTAAATTTATTTGCGTCAATGAAAATGTGTGATTTGTCCAAATTTTAAAGCACAGGAGACAACGAAAACAACATGAAAAGATAGATTCTTTTAAATATAATAGTTAGAATGAGATTTCCCACTTATTGCAAATCATCGTTTTGTCACATTAATGTCTATTAGGACACCTTTAGCATTTATATCAAACTGAGGAATTATATTGTTATGGCTGCCAGCATTCATTTTCTCAGGAATGATCAAAACAAAAAGCACAACCTTAAAGTAGGACATTATACTTCGTAACATATATCATTGCTTTTTTCTTGTTAAATAACAGAGGCCCATTACAGGAACCTTTCAAATTGGAAAAGTCAATCAGTATTTTTCCAAAATTCAAAATCACACCAGCCCTTTGGATTCCCAATTCAGCAATTGTTTTGAAACAATTTCCTAAAGTTAGTAGGCCTGGACCTCTTCCAAGTTTAAGGAAAACAGGCCCAGTATAATGCCATGGATGGCATTTTCAAAAAACATTCCTATCAAGATCTTCAGTTTAATACAGTAAAACACTTGATTAATTACATACTGAAATCTTTTTCATCGTGACCGTGCAATCTACTTCACTATCGCACTGCCATTTGACATGTATACATTAGCCATTCCCACATGTAAACAGGTCACATTGATAATAAGACAACACAAATCCGCATAACAGGAATCAATTTAATTACAAGAATGCTATTGATTTAAAACAATGTTCTGACGACTTGCTCAATGGTACATCAAATTACGGATACCTGTGTATTATTTTATCAGCTCTGCAGATATTCAAGAGTAAATCCACGTTGTCATGATAAGTTTTATAAAAAGACAAGACCGAACGAAAAACAAATCTAGACACATGCTGACCTTCTTTTGGCATCAAAGTTCTTAAACAGTTTTTCAATAGTCTATTCAAAATATGATAAATTTAATTTCGATATTTGTTATAGCTATGCGTTTCAAAACATGCTCCCGGCGCATCGAGTATTGTGTATATTCAATAATAGTGTTGATGGCGATTGCAAAATACCATAAAAATTAACGAACTTCTGGAAACGTTTTGAATATATTCTTAATTGTCAAAAATGGATAAGCAATCGCACATTATTTTTGAAAGGAAATTGTTGCTGGTACCTGCAAATATAAGCTCCATGATCTGTCCAAAGATGGCAAAACAAAGGAACCAGTAGACGAGAGTCTTTCTTGATGTCGAACTGTTTGGTGGAGAAGTCATACCTAAAACATACATAGAAAGAACACAAAGTATATATAATAAATACAATTATAGGTTGTTTATTCAGGAAACGTTGACATATACAGTCTAAATGTGGTAGATCTCAAAACCGTTACAACTCTTTTGGATTTAAATACATATCAATCTACTGTGTACAAGCAGTAAAAACACTTCAATTCGAACTGATTCCGGTTCCAATCTATATTTTCCAATGTTGATCTCACACAAGTAGAGCGTTGTACAGTTTTGACAAAAAATAATTTTATCTTCAAAATTTCCCCACATCGGTGGTCAAACACTTTTATGGGACACCTTCAGTTGGGGAGTCAATACTAATGTAGAAAAAGGAAGAAATTAATCGTTATGATGACCAATCTCTTCCTTTGTTATATTAGCTTCAGGCCATATCTACAAAGATAGTCTCCGAGATTTTTTTTTACTGTCACTCGCTATTACTTTCAATTTTGACCAGTCAAAAATCCCCTAACGATAGAATACCCATAATCCGCCATTTTGAAGCATATTATTTCGTCGGATTACTTAGGTCTTTCTCGGTATACATTTGCCAGAGCAGGAACTATTTGTATCAAACCGAATTGTTCCGGCCCGACCGGTGTATGCCGAGAACGACCGCAGTAATCTGACGTGTACTTAAACGTACCTTAAGTAAGTACCAAAACGTAACAAAAAATTTGAGCCTAGTCCCTTGGGCTCAGCATGAAGCCTGCAAGACATCGAATTAATCAGTTTTTAATTCGATACCCGGCTCGGCAAATATTTCTTCTAACGTTTGTTAGAATTTTTGCGACATTGAGATTCGTCGTTAATCGACATTAATCAAGTTATTGAAGGGAGTCCGGTTTTCTTCGACCTTTTCTAATTTTACAAAACATAACAGTGAATATAACGTTAATTTTTCGACATCGCTCTGTCTCTTCCTGTATGATAAAGTGAAGCGAGCGATCTGGTTTTAAAAGTTATCTCAATCTAATTTAACAATTTATGCCTGAAGAATTATAAGTGTTAAAGAAATTCTAAATATATTGATAGAATAACATCCTTCGAAAAGTGAAGGATGGTGGAGATTTTTCATGGACCTCATCTTAGTTGTTTTTGAGGTCGAGCCAGTCGATATTTAAAAATTTAAATGATGCGTGTTAATTGCGCTAGCTGTTATTATTTGGAATTCATTAAAGGTATCGATTTGAATTAACACACATTTCATATGGTATAAAGTAATCGTATATATTTTATATTTTGTTTGTTGTGAGAAAATTTATATACAGAAGCGTGGCATTGGTCTAAGGCTGGTTGACCCTGGGCTGTTGGTAGTCTAAATCGGGCCGGAGGAGTGCAACGTCGATAAGTATAATTCATATCGCCAATATAAAGTATAGGGTTTACTGTTGGGAATAAATAGGGGTCGTTGTGTTTTTTCATGATATCAATTGAATGTGCTCTAACAAAGTTTTAAACGTATTTCAGTTAGAATGAAAAAGAATTGTGTTTCACTGGCATGAGACAAAGATTATCTAATGCATCTTATGATTATTTAGTCTCAGTTACCTACGGCTAGGCATACACTGGAAATGCAATGTTTTGGGCGTAAGACTATACTGTTGGTACTCGGGTTAGCTTTGGGTTATCATGAGATCGGTTGATTAGAAGCAGAACTGACAGTATAACGTAATTTTAAAATATCTTAAATTTTGTTTGTTATGAGAATGTTGATATACAGAAGAGTTACATTGGTCTACGACTGGCTGACTCTGGGCTGTTGGTAGTCTAAATCGAGACGGACGAGTAGGTAGGGTAGGCAGGGATTTAATAATATTTTTGAGCTTCACTTTAATGTGCATATTTCTAAGAAAATAGTTAAACAGTATAGAACTGTCTTCTGACACAGACAAGCATCCATCAAAATGCATTTCGGAAGTTGTCGAATTTAAGCGCCGATAGAAGACACAAATAAACATGCATTTGCCAAATTCAAATCCTAAACTGTCCTGTTGGAAATGCACGAGAAGTTTCAAATGGATATGTTAGAAATATGGCGCCAATTGATTTTTTCTTCCAATGGTCAAATAAAATCTTTAGGGTAGGCAGGTTTGGCTATGTAGGTTCGGGTTACCCTAATCAAACATCTTTTTTTAGGCCTAAGTATAATTTATATCGCCATTATAAAGTCTAGTGTTTACTGTTGGGAATAGATAGGGGTCGTTGTTTTTTATGATATCAATTGAATGTGCTTTAGCAAAGTTTCAACAGTATTTCCGTTCGAATGAATAATTCTTGCAATTCACCTTAGTTATCTACGGCTAGACACACACTGGAAATGCAATGTTTGGGCGTAGGACTATACTGTTGGTACTCGGGTAAGCTTTGGTTTATCATGAGATCGGTAGATTAGAAGCAGAACTGATTTTGATAATTTGATGAGGTTATTAAGGTTTGGATTCTGAATGAAGGCAAGGGACGAAGAAGCGTTTGGCATACAGCTTCGGTTTGTTAGCTGTATCTTGTCTGACGTTCCTTCTGCTTTGATTTTGTATACTGGGTCTTCTACCTACGTAGGGTATGCAATACTGTATTCGAAGAATATAGAAACTTGTTCTTATGAAATAACATGCTTTCGCTGATCTAGCCATTGAATATTTTTCAAAATGCAAAGAAAGGATTCCCAGAAGAGGATACCCCAAACTCTGGAGAAGGAGGGAAGAATTGTCCAAGAGTGGATAAGGAAAGAATAACTCTGACACTCTGCCACAAGGACATGGGTAGTATATTGTTGTCATTTTCTTCTTTTGCCTTATTAAACATAAGCCCATTTAAGCCACCTACCCAATTGGAAAATTTCTATAAACTGCAGATCAACCGCCACCGTCCCTATTTACCCCAAAAATTAAATAGAAAATGGTACATCCATCGGGGACATGCAATGTTTCGCAAAACATTCGAAGTAATAACAAGATTTTAAATTTAATCCCCCCCCCCCCAAACCACGACTTCAACCCCCGGGAAATTTTGGATATCAGCAGGTCAGTACAACCTAGAGTTTTGGAGAGAAACCAACAGGGGGAAACCATCAAGGCCCTGAATAGTCTGTTAAAATAGGGTTAGTTATACTCCAATTTGATTCCATATTTTGTCAAAGTTATTAAATGGTTACCCTGATGAATATGTTAATGTTATTTTGAAAAGGAATTGCTTTTGGGTTTTTCATAAGGGTTAAAACTTCCTTATTCTGGTCCCAGGGAAAAAGTAATTGTACCAACTTCAATGAAGGGAAACGAGGAGGAAGCTTTAGAATAACTTATTAAAGAAGTCCTCATAGGCCGACCCTTTCAGAGGCCTTCGTTGAGGGACATTACGATTTTTCCGATATGGCTTGTTTTTAAAAGGGGCAGGCCATTTCGACTCAATCAGGACTCAATTTTTCTCGCTGGTGCAAGTATCAACAATCTTATAGACCCGCTTTAGGAGTCGACATTTTGCTTCAGTTAACAATATGATACAAATGATAAACTCTCGGGGTAGGTAATGCATCATTGTTAGGAAAAATGGATATTCAATTAGCATTCAGACACTAGACAATTCATCCATTGGATTTGAAGCTAATGGGTGTAAGGTTAGAAACGATAGTTTTTGCAAGACAATGCCCATGGGATTCTTGATTAGTTGTTCCTTGATAACTAAGCTACATCACTGAAATGACTGTGAATGATTGTGCTCTCATTTCAACATTTGTGTACAGAAAAAGGTGTGCCTTTAGAGGAAGTTAAATCAGAGAGTCTAGTTAATGTGGTGGTCTCCTTACATTTTGGAATTTTTAGAAAAGTTTATTACAAGATGTTACTTTTCTAGAATTGCTACCTGTTGTAATGGCTTTTCAAACTTGAGAGGGGTACGTCCACTTGTTTAACAATGTTTACGAAATCAAACTCAATATAAAGCTTTTCATATTGTTGATTACGAAAATTGTATTTCTAATGCATTATCACGAACCAATATGTTCGTTTCAGCTATTGGATTCTAGGACTGATTTCTACCCAGCTTCCATTCCGGGTTCTTTTCTCATAATAATTTCAAACATATGACAAACCAGTGGATTCCAGTATCGCTTGAGGTCAATACTCGAACTTTTTTGTTCAATAGGTATTAGAGCTTTCGTCGTCTTCTGACATGATCATTGTTAAGTACAGTCTGGCCCCCTATCGTGCAGCATATAATTGATTCCATATCAAATTTGTATTTGAAAATGTCTTCTCCGGCATAATCAAAATTTATCTAAACCACTTCAGTTGCTGATGTAACCCAGACTTTTATAATGGTGGCCATGTAGTTAATAGAGTAGACATTAGTTTCATAAATAGACATTTAGGATGTGAAGTTTTTCTCATTCAAAAACTTCATTTGCGAATGAGTACTGTCATACTGCCTCAGTGGAATATGTTAAACCTCTATTTGCCCGATTGGCAGTATAAAAGACTTATTAGATTGAAGACGACAACTTGTTAGTGGACGTGTTTATTCGCTCCCACTTTACGACAGTCTTACAATCTGCACTATCAGCAGTGATTGTAAATGTTTAGGATTATTTCAAATGGTCATGTTTAGATAATTGAGCTGTATATGTGCAAAAGGACAGGGGTAGATCGTCTGCTTCTGGACACGATGGTCGTGGGTTCGAATCCCGTGAAAAGCGGGATCTGCCTTGCGAACTTTCATTAATCCACATTCGGCGCGAGTACTGGTTATGTATCCAGGAAGCAGAATCGAGAGAGATTAGTCTAAGTTGTGAGAACTTGTTTTACAATCGATGTAAAATAAATAAGTTTAAGTTATTTGCAAAAGATTTGCATAAAGTTTTTGTAGTAACTGGTGCATGTATAAGATGTAGAATATGGAAAGATGGTTGATCAAAGGTAAAGGGGGCGTTTAACCAATGCCAGACGGATCACATCTGAGGGTGAAAACCAAGTGCTGTGCCGATACCCGGAGTATATCTGGTGACAGGAAAAAGGTTGTATGACATAATGATGTTTGGTAATGTTCTAAGACAATTGAAAACATTATTGTATTTTGAAGATGCGCCTAAAATGTTAGTCTTACATATCGGGGAAGAGGCATTGGTCAGACCCCTTCAGCAGATGTAAGGGTCAACTGTATCGATATTTTAAATCAACAGACTATGTTAATGCCTTAGGTACTTATTTTGTGGTCTCATGTATTTGTCGTTTATGTCGAAGAAATAAGCTGAAAAAAGAATAAAATTTAAAAAAAATCTTTTTTGTGATAAGGGGCATCTTTCACTTTTTGAGAATGATTTTTATTTGTGAAGACTGACACAGTGGTTGGAAATATTTCTAACTGCAAAACAGATAATTTCTCCTATTGTGGCCGAAACTGGTCCGTGGCGTTCAGGGTTGCAAACCTTTTGTTTTTGATAACTAGGCAGAACTGGAAATTGCAATTTTTGACATATACTTGATACGGTTCAGGGTTGAGAATATTAAAAGATTTATGATTTGTGAAATTTTCTTGAATGATGTGATGAATGAATTGGGACATTTGGAGAATGTGTAAATTTGAATGCTGAGGATTTGTTACATTAGATGAATTTGTGATTTATGGATTTGTGAATTTAT